>JAZKJV010004715.1:0-420978 GCA_037367405.1 Ottelia alismoides
TGTGCTCCGCATTAGATAGAAAATGTTTCATCCATATTAAAGTTGTTAACTGAGTATTCTTTTACTTGTACATCCACTGCATTGCCTTTTTATACCGCACCAATGCAAAAAAAACTAGTGGAAATGATGAATTAGAACAAGGACAAAGGACAAGAAAGAGAAGAAAATTTGCCCAATTTTTGAAGTAAAGTTCAGAAATTCAACCACAAGAAATAGAACTGGATCATTATATTCATGATGGAGTAATTGATCCCAATACATACATAACAATTTTTGATACTTCAGTGGTGGAGAACTAATCAAGGTGCATATCCAGTTTTGTCAAGGATGGGAAGAGATATTCGGTGTGTTCCTATATCTACCATTTGCATCCGAGTCTGTAAATAGCGGAGGAGGAAGAATGATTGATATATATCGTATTAGGTTAGCACCGGATATTGTGGAAGCACTTACGTGTACTCAAGATTGGTTGAAGGCAACAAGAGGAGGTAAGTTAAATTTTGAATTATCATCAAGTCATTTGAAATCCTAATAGAATATTCATATATTATATTTTGAAATTAATGCAGTTTCTACATCCACGTTAATGGATGATAACACATCTTCGTTTGACTTAATCCTCAGTGGATCAATTCTAGATGACATTGGAACATCCACTCAATTTGAAGAGATAACACTTTCTGATTAGTTTGCTCAGGTGAAGTAATAAATTGTGATATATTTCAATATATTCCATCTTAAGCACTAATTATAGATTATAAAATATGTAGGATGTTTTTTGGTCGAGGCTATGACTGAGGAGGATCTAATATTACTCCTTGTCCTTATTTTCTTGAAACTTAATTGTTTTGGTTGTCACCTTTTATTTGGCATATTTCATTTGAAAACTTTTTGAAATGACTATCATCTTTTTTAAAAAAAAATATATATGTGTGTGATATTTTATTTCAAGCTTGTCATTTACATTACTCTTTCCATTGTTAATATAAAAACATATACTAACGGAATAGAGTTTATTAATTGACTTCATACTTGATAAAAATTGGATGGTTTGGACCTATATTTGTAATAGATATGTTTTTAATCATGTTTGTATTGGGTTTTTATTTTATCCATATTCACATTCACTTTGTATTAGATCCATATCTGTATTCGCTCTTTATTAGAACCATATTCGGATTCGATGAATATTCGATCGTAATTTACATCCGAATGCCAACCGGATATGATTTTCAAAATTCATATCCGATAAGTATCCATATCCGGATTCGTATTCGATATAGATGAAGCAAATATGGATATGTAAATACTTGTATCCGAACCACATTCGATCCTATTTCATCCCTATTGATAAAACCAATAACAAAATATTTTATGTCACAATAATATATCAATTTCCCACATTTTGTGATAATCCTTTGCCCAAGAGATTCACAAGTGCAAAATTCATTGAAAATAATTGTAGACATTACATATTAGTATTTGTGAGATAAAGATGTTGGATTAATTATTGTGAGTGTAAATGTTTTTTGCAATGTTCATGAAATCGATCACGCATGCCTCATATGCTGCCGCATATGCCTGTACGACATGCAGATCGAATCAATTTTATGAATCGATGCATTACGCACCCTGAGCACATATGTGAGCTGCATATGCCCCGCATATCCCGCAAATGCTCATATATTGCTCCAATAGCTTGGTGGCTCAGCCTTCAGCAATCCAAATCTCCAATTTCTCTTGAGGAGCAGAAGCCATTTTACATTGCACCAATCGACTTTTGAGCAAGTTTCATGGTGATGGATCTATCTCTATGCTTACTGTAGATTTTTCTAATGTTTTCAACATGATAAATAGATCTTCGATGCTATGTGAAGTTCGAAGGCGATGTCCATCTATTTCTTCATGGATGGAATTTCTGTATGCTCAGGCTACCAGACTATATACTGGAGACAATAATATTTGGTCGACCATCGGAGTGCAGCAAGGTGATTCCCTCGGTCTGCTTCTATTTTCTCTTGCATTGCACCCACTTATTCATGAGATCATAGACTATTCTAATCTCCTTCTCCATGCTTGGTATCTTGATGATGAGACCATCATTGGGGACACATTAGAGGTGGTCTAGGTGCTTGACATTATACAACGCAGAGGCCCTGAGTTGAGACTTGTTTTGAATATCAAGAAAACTAAGCTTTTCTGGCCTTCGTGTGATGGACAGAAGGTCCTCAAAGGACTATTTCCTACTGATATTGAAAGGCCCGTGCTATGAGTGAAACTACTTGGAGGTGCAGTGAGTATAGACAAAGGATTTGTTGAAGACTTGGCTACGAGGAGAGCCACCAAAACTGTTGAATTAATGAAATTACTCCCCCAGTTGGATGACCCACAGAGTGAACTTCTTTTACTACGATCGTGTATGGGCTCAGCCAAGCTCATGTTTGGCTTAAGGACATGTCAACCCACATGCATGGAGCAAGTTGCTGCTTTTTTTTGACAGAGGGCTACGTGGAGCTATTGAGGACATTGTGGTTTGTGGAGGTCCTTTCTTTGGCGACCTTCAATGGCGGGTGGCATCCCTACCAATCGAGCTCGATGGCTTATGACTGCACTCCGCTATTGAGACTTTTGTGGCCGCTAGAGCTCAATCTTGGGTGCTTCAAGACCACATTTTATGAGACAGTGGGGTATTTGATATTGATTCTGATTTTTTTGATGCCTTGGAGGGTTTACGTGTCAAACTCCCATATTTGATGAACGACGCTCCAGGCGATGTGGGGGGGGGGGGGGAAGGAGTCGATGGTGAGTTCTAGAGGAAAGAAGAAACAATGTTGATAAGGAAGGTGGATGAAGATCATCAGAGTTTGGAGTTCTATTACTATGAAAGAGAGAGAAGAATCAGATGAAGGGTTGAGAGGAGAAGAGTTTCACTTAATGAGGGATTGAGAGAAAGAAGTTTGAGCTACCGGAGGGGTTGAGATAAAGAATGGATCTTACCTTCAGCAACGAGTTGCAGGTACCATCGCGGCCTTAACACTTGACTCTGTCACGTTGTCATCAAGGGAAGGATAAAAGGCTAGAACTCTCTCCACCTACGATTTGATCAAATAGTCATCGAAGATGGTGAGATGCTTAAATTTAGAGATTGGGCTTTCAGGATATGGGTTTCATCGGGATTAGATTTGTTGGGTTCCTTTCGAGTTTTAGGCATTGAGGTTTGGGTTAGGGGTGGGATTAGGGTTGCGTTAGTTTTGGTCTCCGGGTAATTGAAAGAGGTAGAGATAAAAAGGAGTTGCTTTGGGGATTTCAGGTGGTTAGATCAGTATGAGGGCTTTTTAAAAAATAATTACTAAAATATTCATAATTAACTAAATAAGCATCAAGTTTGAATATTTAAAAATAGTTATCAATCGGCACTTGAGGTGTCGATTTGGGAAGTTAATTCCAAATCGACACCTCAAGTGCCGATTTAAGTTTCTCCCATTTGGATAATTTATCTCCATATCCTCCCTCTTTTTATTACCATCCAAATCACTCAAAATGCTTGTTTCTCCGAAGTAGGGTATGCATGAAAATGGCCCAAAAGGGAGCAAGCCCAAATCGACACTTGAGGTGCCGATTGGGGTTTGCTCCCTTTTGGTCCATTTGCATACATGCCCTCCTTTGGAGAAACAAGCATTTTGGGTGATTTTTTTCTCCACCAATTTGAGTAAGAAACGTGTAGGATAAGAACAAATGACCAAAAATGAAGCATTATAACTATATTATTATGTTGGGAATTATAATTATATCATCTATATTTTTCATATAAATATAAGTAAATATTTTAAACTTTATGAATTAACTCCAATATACATAAATTGATATTTTCTCCAACTCTCATCTCTCATAAAAATATTAAACTTATATTATTATAATATTTTTATAGTAAACAATTTATTACAAATATCATTTTTGATCTACAATTTTTTTTAATGATGCATTGCCCATCTTTTCATAAAACAGAATTATTCTTAATATTTTAGATTCATTCATTAATTCATTAATCATGTGGATCAATTCCTTACAATATAAATTATATTTATTTTGAATGTTAATTAAACTAAAAATATAAAATAATTCTTAATATTTTAGATTTAGTTTTCTAATATTGTAGATCGATTTCTCCTAATATAAATTATGTTTGTTTTGAATGACAATTAAACTCATAATATAAAATAAATTTTAATATTTACCGCATTATTCAAAACAAAAATAGCTTATATTGTGAGAAATCAATCCACAATATTAACAAATACATTTTAATATTACGAATTATTTCAAGTCATAATATTATAATAATATAGTTATTATAATGCGTTGTTTTATGTCATTTGTTCTCATCTCAAATGTTTCTTACTCAAATTGGTGGAGAAAAAAATCACCCAAAATGCGTGTTTCTCCAAAGGAGGGTATGCAAGCAAATGGCTTCCCTTTTGGGCCACTTGCATGCATACCCTCCTTCGTAGAAACAAGCATTTTGAGTGGTTTGGATGGCAATAAAAAGAGGGAGGATATGAATATAAATTATTCGAATGGGAGAAATCCAAATCGGTACCTCAGGTGCTGATTGATAATTATTTTTTAAATATTCAAACTTAATACTTAATTAATTAATTATGAATATTTTAGTAATTATATTTAAAAAAAGTCCTCAGTATGAGTAGAATGGGATAGAGTTAGTTGGGTTTTGATTTTGGTTCTTGCTTGCATATTTGTCGGGTCATCGAAGAGGGATCCGGCCGGGGCTCCAGTGACATGTAGAGATAGATTTAGGTCATGGGTTTAGGTTACCAGAGAGGAGACTGTTAGTCTTACTTTCGAGTATAGATGGTTGGATCTAGATTCAGATTTGATTGTACGATGAGGCTGGTGATGATCGATCTCGCTGACATGTGGACAGACGACAGGATGACAGCAAGGCATGCGGGTCATGGCTGGAGAGAGAGCAGCAAAGAGGAGAGGAAGGAGGAGAGAGAGAGAGAAGACGAGATTGAGAGATATATACGAAGACAGAAGGGAAGATGAGTTGTTGACACACACCTGGCCAAGTCCTCCTCTACTTTGATTGGCCAATGGATTTTAAGTGTTGTTTTGACCAAATGATGAAAGGGATTGACCAAATACTGATGCGGAGGACTCAACCAATGAATGATGGATATGTAGGAGAGCTTAACCAAGATTTGATTATGTGCAAAAAAAGATAAAACATATTTAAAAATATGAAATGACATCTAATGCAAAAGATCAACATAGATATTGTAGATCTTAAAGAGATCTACAAACTTCGTGAAGGACTCGGATGCAACCGTACCCGCGAACGAGAGATACATAATTTTTAGTGATAATTTATGCAACATAAAAAACCATTATTTTAAGTTTTGTATTTGTTTATTTATTTTTTATATTCAATAGAGGGATTGGAGCTTGGGTGATGGAGGGATCGGAGCTTGGGTGGGTGGTGGGGGATGCAGGTCGTTGACGTGGGGGCGCAAGCCCTTTCCCCTCCCCCCTGCAGAGGTCATGCGCTACTGCAGCGTTCGCCACCGTCCGTGGGGCCGCTTCGCTGCTGAGATATGTAACTCACTCTCCAAGGAGCGGTGTTGGCTCGGCACCTTCGACACCGCCGAGCAGGCCGCCTGCGCCTACGACCTCGCCGCACGAGCCATGCGCAGCCCCAAGGCCCGCACCAACTTCCTCTATCCCCCACCTCCTCCCCCTGCTCTCTTTCACCACCACTACTTCTGGCCCTCCCCCTCCTCCATCCTCCCTCCCCTTCCCCTCGTTCCCATCACCCCCCTTCCCAGCGATTTCATCCCCTCCGAGCCTCCTCAGGGAGATCATCCAGGGCTTTTTCCCCAAACACACCACCAATACTACTCCCAACAAACACTCCTCTTGGGGCGTCTCCCTCTTGCAATATGCCGACCATGATGGCTTCTACGAGGGTCGCAGAGGCAGGGGGTGTGCACTTCGGTAGGGGTCGGGGGTGTCGCAGGGTCGGTCGGAGCGCAAGGAGGAGGGGTGGGTAGGGGCGCAGGGTCGGCCGATCGGGGAGCTTGGGCGGGCCCCCGAAGGGTGGGGGGGTGCAGGTCGGTTGACGCGGAGGGGTCGCAAGGGTGGGGGTGCCGGGAGGGGCTTCTGCTGGTGATGGGTGGATCGGAGCTTGGGTGGGCGGGGGATGCAAGTCGTTGACGCGGGGGGGGGGGGGGGGGGGGGACATGGAAAAGAGGGTGGATGCGAGTGCCCTCCGGCAAAGTTCATAGGCAACCTCCCCGATGCGCTTGGTTGCTTATGAATATATGGGGGGCCGCAGTATTTTGGACTGAGCTTGTGGTCACGTTTGTGACGGAAGGTGGAGAGTCGAAGAAGAACCCACCACCCTGATATTTGATCCTGGACATCCCATCCCGTCGCTTGCGGTTGACGGAGGCACGCATACGGAGTGCGGTGCACGTTCTCTCTGAGCTCCTGGAGTAGTGTGTCCCGGTCACTGAGCCCTTTGACTATATGCTAGCTACGAGATCAGGTCCCACATCTCCTCTTTCAATGAGGTCCTTTACCTGGGGATTGATTGACTGGAGTCGGGTACGAGGCAGGGGGTATGTCAGTTCGGTAGGGGCCGGAGGGTGTTGCAAGGTCGATCGGCGGCCGGTGCAGGTTTGTCGACGGTGGGCTTCGAGCAGAGGTCCTGGGTGGGAAAATGAACATGTATTTTTTACTGCATGCACCACGTTAAGTAAATAAAGGAAACTTAAAAGGCAAAAGCCTATGTGACAAAAGAAGACCGGAAGCATCCGTCCAAAGAAGCAAGTGCTAACCATTAAATCAATATTTTCGTCAAACGAAAAATCCCAAACTTCAACCTCATTCAGAACTATATTTTATAATCAATCAGAACTCTGTTGGGAAAAACTGAAAGAGAAAAATATAAAAAAATATTTGACATTCGAAAATGAAAATTAATCAACCTATATATATATATATATAAATGAGTCTTCTTACAACAAAAAACATATTCATAGTCAAATTGAAGGTAAAAATAGCTCTTCAATAAATATAAAAAATAATAGAAAGAAAAAGAACAATATACATCTTTAAAAAAGGAACAATATACTCTCATTGCCATTAACATCTTTTACCATTAAAAAATCAAACGTCGTAATTATCACAAATTATAAGAAGAGATCAAAATTAAGGCAACAGAATATACCAAAAATACTCCATCAACTTTAATTTTTTAAAACACTCAATAAAAAATAAAAAATCTAAAACCCACTCTCAAATATGAGAATAATATGTGTCCTAATAATCAACGGTTCGAGATAAAGAATAAGTGTCACAACAATATCATCACTTAGAGCAATCGACTAGAGATGAAATCCTCCTTAACACATCAAGAACAAATGAGGCAAATTTCTTAGTAACGTTGGTAGAAAAAAATTCTCCAAATAAGCCACCAATTTTTTTCTGTGTTTAGCGTAGATATATCGCATATAATGTATGCGCTATAGAATAGCGCAGCTATTGTATGTGTTGCCCTATAGTGCATAAAAAGCGTGTGTTTTCAGCATTAGCGCCGAGAATCCCTGCGATATGCCCTGTACGAAAAATAAAAGACAGAGAGCGAACGAAGGGTCACTTGCGCTGAAAAAACCCTTCGTTCGCTCTATGCAGTGAACACCGCGCGAGCCTCCTCCGCCACCCACCATCCTCCCCGCCTCCGCCGAGCCTCGTCGCCGCCGCCGTGACTGCCAGAGGCGTCCCCGCACTGCTGTCAAGTCTCCTCTCCGTCGTTGCTGCCGTTGCCTCCCCGCTACCTCCGCCCAACCTTCTCTCCGACACCGCTGCCGAAGCTCTTCCCCTCCGTTGCCGCCACTGCCTTACAAGAGTAATGGTTTTGACATTATGTAATTAGGCTTCTTTATCTATTATGCTTCATCATTTTGTAGTTGGACATTGTGCTTTTGTATGACCTAAGACCATGTGAATATAATTTCTAGGAGGTCAATGGATTCCATATTTTGTGTATTTGAGTTGAAGAGTCATAATGAAGACTCTACTCGTACCGTCAAATGAGTTCTGGGATTGAGAAAATCCATGTCCTATGAAGAGTTGTTGGATTTGATTTGTAAGAAATTTTCGTTGGATAGGAGCACTTACAACGTCAAGATATCGCAGCGCATTGGAAATGGTTCAGTGATGACGTCCATTACAGATGATGATGATGTAGACAACGTTTTCCTTTACGCTCAGACATATGCAAAGTCGTCTCCCGTAGAGATGGTAGTAGATGCATCTTTGATTGAATTTGGAATCGAGCAGCGCGCCTTTGAACATCACAGTGCGCCCACATTTGCAGATCTATATAATGACGAGGCACCTATTCTAGCACACAATGATGAGAGTACATTTATTAGCGAGGCTTTGATGAGGGAAGTGGATCGCGTTCTGAATGAATGTCCTCCAGAGGTCACTGATGATGAGATAGAGAATGAAACTGAGGAAGTTGAAGATATGGGGTATGATGTAACAAATGGTTTCAAATTGTCTCTTCAATACCATTCTTCAATGTTTTAGGTGGTGACATCCTCGCAAATTTCGAAGATAATTTTCGAAAAGAAAGTGCCATGGACAACATTAGTGATGAACTACGAAAGGGTCGCACTTTCAAAATGAAAGATGACCTTGTTTTTTGTGTGAAAAGGTATCACATTTTCTCCCATTACAACTTCACTGTTAAGGAATCCATCACATTGGTTTGGTTCATCTCGTGTACGATGGATTTCAATGGATGCAAGTGGTTTTTACGTGGTCATTACCGTAGACTCGATGGGATGTGGGTAATATCCAAGCTTGGCGATCCACATTCATGTATCAATCCGTCTATAGGTCAAGATCATCCCCAACTTGACTGCAATTTCATGGCACGAGAAGTTCTTGACTTTGTGAAGGACAATCCAATTGTTTCAGTTTCAACTCTGAGGACCCATATCAACAAGGTGTACAAGTACTTGGTTACAAAGAAAAGGATGTGGGATGCGAGACGAAAGGCGATTGCAATCATTTATGGTAAATGGAAGAAATCCTATTCGGAAATGTCACATCTTTTACATGCTTTGAAGGCTGCCATTTCAGGGACAAAAATTGCTATTATGCATACAGAGCATCCCGATCCAAGGAAGCCATATTGTCGTAGATTTCAGCAATGTTTTGGGCGTTTGGTCCATGTATTGAAGCGTTCAAGTATTGCAGGCCACTGATCAGCATAGACGGTACACACTTGTACGGAAAATATACACAAAAATTACTGATTGCATGTGGATTGATGGTGATAACCATATTGTCCCACTTGCCTTTGTCATTATGGACAAGGAATCCGCGCCAAGTTGGAAGTGGTTTCTTTCGCTATTGCGTATCAAGGTTATTGGGATGCATCCAGGTCCCATTTGCATTATTTCAGATCGCCATCCAGGTATAAAGTCTGCAATGAATGATGTTGATGTTGACTTACTGCCACCATTTGCACATTGGCGTTTTTGTTTGCGACATGTGGCTAGCAATTTCAACACTATATTTAAGAACGGGTCCATGAAAAATATTGTGACTGCAGCTGCCTTACAGACAACCTCTAAGAAATTTGTGTACTTCATGAGAAAATTGAGAGAATGGAATAGAGATGCAAGTAGATGGTTTGAAACTTATGATTGTCCAAAAGAGCAGTGGACTTTGGCTTACGATGGTGGTTTTAGGTTCGGTCATCCAACCACCAATCTCAATGAGAGTTACAATGTTGTACTGAAGGACGCATGTTGTTTGCCCATTTCAACACTTATTGAAAAAATATTCTACAATTGCATTTTGTATTTCAATATACGTAGAGATGAAGTTGTCGCCGCCATTGCTAATGGGAAGAGATACACCACATGGGCTACTGCAAAATACAAGAATGGAGTTCGTTTACAAATGGGCACAAGGTCACCCAAATACAATGTGCTCTCGATTTACTCTTTGAGGTTGTTACAGGTGCTAGGCGTACACAGTACGGCATGAGAGGACGCAAAAAAATATGATTTTGAGAAGCAAAGTACATGCACATGCCAAAAATGGCAAACCTATCGGATTCCTTGTTCGCATGCAATGGTTGTTATGTCGCAAAGACGTTCTGCAGTGGACTCTTATATAGGTGAGTGGTACACTTGGGAGCACCAGTTAAAGGTTTACCAAGGAAAATTTTTCACCTTGGGAGATAGGGATACATCGGTGCCTTTGTCGTATCCTGAATTGAGACCCAACAAATAGTTAAAACGGAGTAAAGGGAGACCTAAGTCCACGAGAATCCATAATGAGATGGATATAAGAGTAGTAATGCAAAAAAATACATGTGATTTATGTGGGACTTTGGGTCATAGTAAACACATGTGTCCAAAGAAAAATTCGGGAGCATCTTCATCAACTACAGGACCTACAGCAAATCGAAACAAAAATAGATGTGGAAGATGTTGTGAGGAAGGTCATAATAAGAGAAAATGTAACGGTCATAGTAACTTTTATATGTTACTCTTAAAAAATTGTTGTGTTAAATGCTTCTTCTATTTGTGGTATCTTTTCATGTTTTAATTCTAACATATACTTTGGATATGTGTGTTGTAGATGGATCCAGGCCCGATTGACACTTCTGTATTAACACTACAGCACTGACATCGCTCACGCCGAGTTTGGGAGGGCGATGTAAGTTACGAATTTCTATTTATCTCAAAAAAAGTTATTACGTTCGTTTCACTTCATATCAAATTTACTATGCGGGTTTCATCATGGCTACGATGTCGGCGAAGGGAGAAACAAGTACGACATATACCACTGGATGAGCGGATCCGACCATTTGTTATGCATGCATGTTTTGGAGGAGTTACTGATTTGAAGTTCATAGCCCTAGACTGGCATCTTATTACTGCCTTGGTGGAGCGATGGAGGCCGGAAACACATAAATTTCATATGGCCAACGGGGAGATGACGATTACTCTTCAGGATGTAGCTGTGTTGATGGGATTGCGAGTAGATGGTATGGCAGTAACCGGTGCCACATTGACTGTAGGGAAATGGGCTGATGTTTGCGAACAGTTACTTGGGGTTCGCCCATTGGAGAACGAGATCCAAGGCTCGAGGGTGCTAGCGAGTTGGTTGCATCAGTCATTTGCACATGTGCCTGCCCATGCAGATGAGGTGACATTGATACGTCATGCCAGGGCGTACATCCTGCAGCTCCTTGGTGGTGTCTTATTCACGGACAAGAGCGGATCGTTGATATCTATTATAACTTTACTGCTTTTATCCGATCTTGATGTTACTAGTACTTTCAGCTGGGGATCTGCCACGTTGGCTTACTTGTACAGGCATCTTTGTTATGTTGCAGACATAGGAACTGAGGAGATAGGGGGTTCTATTATCCTTTTACAGCTTTGGGCATGGGAGCACTTTCCCCATATAGCCCATGTTATTAGATTGATGCCCTAATGGTATGGGCGACCAATAGGTGTTCGGTGGAGGGCGGACTTTGAGAATAGACGGAACCAACACACATTGTTCGGCCATATCGTGATGCATTTGATATGCAATCACTAGAGCAGGTATAAATTTTTGGAAAATTTATTGTTTTCAATTATCCATGAAGTAATTGAATTCTGGTATGTGCAGGTTTTGTGGATGCCGTATGGGAGCGACATCTTGGAAGGTCTTCCACAGTACTGCCTCGATGGTCAGCATGTTTGGGACGTCACGTGTACCTCTTATTTACTACCACGTGGTCGAATACTACTTTCCTGACCGTGTCGTACGGAAATTCGGTGGATGCCAGAGTATTCCAGCTCCCTACGACACTGATGAGGAGTTACGTGTGATCGATTTGCGGGTAAGGTGGATGTAGATTGGAGAGAAAAGTATGTTGACCACATCAATGCTTGGATGTCTCAACACGATAGAGTTCTCCACATAGACCAATCCATTGGGGTTAGCACAACTCTGGATTACATGGATTGACATCTCCGGATCACCAGAAGATAGGTAGGGAGATTAGGTGCAATCCTCGCCTACAATGTAAGTATGCATAATCCAAATATATTTCACTAACTTGTAATTATGTAAATTCACATTTATTTCAATTTTTCAGATGCAAAGATGGGATCTTGTTATGGAATTAGGAGGAAGAGATCCTGGCCACTACCAGTATAGAGACATATCACAAGAGACCAAGTCCGAGATGGAGCGTTCATTAGCAACTCAATTTGTAGATGCTATGATCTTGAACGAGGAGTACACACAACAGGAGGATAACCAAGATAGAGGAAGAGGACGTGTCAGAGGAAGAGGTCGGGCTAGGGCTCAACAACAACATAGTCATGGACGAGGGCGGGCTAGGGCACAACAACGACAACAAGATTTTGCACATGGCGTCAACTTGGAGGAGGGACACCAGGATATGGATGAGGTTCCTGACTTTGTTTTAGAGACACAGTTTGTCGCACCAATTGTTGAATCTCGAACCGACGAGATGTCAACTCCACAATCTCCTGCAAAGAACATAAAAGGTGAAGAAGCTCAACATACGTATGCTGCATTGACACCGCCACCTGCGCCTACCTTCGAAGAGGAAGAAGGCATTGGAAGTTCTCAGTTGCAAGGGACTGATCTTAGATTTGGAAGGACATCATATCAAAGGAGGAGGAAGAGATAAATATGTAATGTAAACAAAATTTGATAATGTAGTCTTACTTTTTTGTATTGTACCCCCCATGTACTCATTTCGGATGCAATGAAGACTACCTATGGACATCTATTCAAACAATCTTCGAATTTGTGCATATCTTATGCATGAAGAAGTTTAGTGAATACTATTCTCAATGTTGTGGTTCGGTTCAGTCCCAGCTTCTGCTTCTCTTTATTTTTTTGGCCGAGTAGCAGACTATATCGCAGCTATTCCATGCGCTATAGGTAAAAGGCGCACAGAAAGTCTGCGCTAAACTAAAGCGCATAGAATACATGCGTTTTACTATAGCGCATATAATAACTGTGATATGCGTACACTAATTAAAGATTTTTTTTTTCAACTTAGTGGGAGAATATTGTTTTCCAACCACGTCTCTTAGGAATTTTTCTCATAACGAATTATTTTACAATCAGTCTTCAAGAGGTAGCTATCGTCGAAAGAATCAAAGAAGTCATCATTAAATGAATATGATTCTATATAAAGATGGATTCACATGTAAATATGGAACTATAAGATGGAGTCCATCCACATGCTCATCGTGATGGTGACCATTTGCATGACTAACAAGTGTGGAATCAAATCAGACATGTTCTTATCATTTTACAATCACTAAGCAAAAGACAAAAGAGACCAAACAATCCGCATTCAAATCCCATCGTTAGGCAAAAGACAAAAGAAACATAAAAAATGAAAGAAGTCTAACCTTTAACCTGACATATACATCAATTATTAAAAATTAAAACAATAATTTCTATTGATGTGGCAAAAACTTGGTAGGTAAACATGACCCTATTTATAGTGAAATCATTAGAGTATTTTTGCTAGGGAAATAAATATCAGAATGAGCTTATTCTCCTCTTAGCTTATTCCTCATTATCCACTCTCTATTCATCTCCTTATTCATCTTCCGTTATACCCGCTTTCCTTATTCCTCCTTATCTACTTCCTTATTCTCCTTTCCCTTTTCTCTTACTTAATTTTCCACTAATTTATAACTCTTATTCATTATGTACCTTTATATTCCACCTTATTTTCCTTATTCTATTATTTATTATAGCTTATTGTAGACTCTTGTCTATAAATAAATATACTAAAGCTGAGTTATACCCAACTATTTCCATCCTCATGCCACGTGGATCCTTTCCCCGCCCCCAAGGATCCCTCTCTCTCTCTCGCATACTTTCTCTCCATTAATTTCCTACCCACAGTATCTCTGTTTTTCGTTCATGTTTATCTCCCTCTCTCTCTCTTTCCATTTGTTGACACATGTTGTTTTCCCTCTGCTGTCTTCGGAGGCATGTGTTTGTGCTCTGCCCATCTCTTTCTCCTTTCTCCCCTCACGTCACATACATCCTACTGCAGATTTTATTATCTGCTTGCGTCTTCACAGTGTAGATGCAATTGCAGTCAAATATCAATTCGGAGGAGGAGGTCTAGGGCCGTTGTAGTTGCCGTAGAAGAATTAAGTCCACCTTTTTACGTGGATCTTCCTGTCGGCTCCCACGAGGATCGTGTAACACTTCTTCTTCTTCTTGGAAAAGGCCTCGGTGTGCGACGAGACGTCGACGTCATCATGTCATTCTGGACTCCATGGCTTCCTCTTGTCAACACTTACTCAGTCGATGTCCCATAACTTTGCATGAAATTGTACTCTATGATACATATATCACATTACTTCTTTTTAGACGAATCATGTACCGTGCATAAACTACACTGTACCGATTTTTCTTCCTTCGTAATATTTTAGTTGATGGTGTATATTTATAACAATTAAGTCATTGAAATACAATTCGAGATAGCACTACTACATGACCATTAAATATTACAAAGAGAACAGAAGGAGGCAGTACCTGGAAAAAAGGAAATGTGAAAGAAGATCGAGAGGAGGAGAAGTCCAAAAGGAGAGAAGAGGAATCAGGAATATGTATGTTGTCTTAGGTGTGAATTAGCGAGTAAATCAGATCTACATATATATGAGCTCTTGAAAGTGTTGAACTGATCAAAAGTTTCTATGTGCAGTAAATGTCACTAAATAAGTATCAACTTTTGCATTATTGCTTTGTTGTTAGATCTAAATCTTTGTCACCTTTGATATTTTTCTCCTCATAAATAGCTATCGAAATTATCATGTTGGATCGCAACATATTGCATCGGTGGGTGGATTATCATCGGTCTATTGGAAGCAGAAGTGAGGACTGCTGCCAAAATGTGTCAGCCAATTATTCTAAACTACAACATCATTATATATTGCAGAGGTATGCTTTGAATCTCGAGACTAATTTTCATATATTTGTTTCATTATTTAAATATGCTTGAAGAGTCCTCACTAATGTTGAGATACACATAACATGTCAGTGGTTAGATGAATGGAATTCAGTGGTTTTGAATTTTTATTGCAATCAATCTCTCTTAAAATTTTGAGGCTAAATTTCAGATATTTGATCCATGGTGTTGCGAATAAAGGAAGCGCACATCAACAAGATCAATAACACAAGTATAAAGATACACGGATTTATAAGGTTCACCCATAATTGAGTTACATTTTTGAGAGGCAGCAATCATTTTTCAATATGTTGGGAAGAAGAAAATACATAGGATTCAGAGAACCATAATTCTAAGGAGTTTATATAATACTCCTATACAGATGGATCCCTGAAACAAACGGATCCAAATACTCAAGGACAACAACGAGACCCATATCGTGTTGGGGTATGGTATAACAGGACGGGATGCATACGACGGTTTTTCAACCTATATTAGATGGTTAGAATTCAAGATATATCAGCACATGCAATAAATAAGCTTGAAGAGTCCTTAGTAATGGCGAGAAACAACATAAAAGGTCAAAGACTTGATGAATTTAGACTCAATTGATTTTTGTTTTTATTATTGTCGTTATTACCGATCCAACTCGCCATTTAGTAAGTCAAATTCTTTTGAGTTAGATTTTTTATTTTAAACTTTATAATGATCTAGCAACTAGGTAGGTCTAAAAAAAATCAGGACTACAACATATATTATATGGTCGAATCTGGAGATGAACATTCAAAATTTGGTAATCTTTGAACAAACAAAATGTCCTTCAAAAATTCTTCTCTATTGATAAATAACATGGAAATAATAGCAATTTGTGTCTGTTACTATTTTATATAAACTGCAAGTGAAGTGATGCATTTTTCCCAATCCGCCGCGAAGCGAGGGCTGATACAATAGTATATTCTGAAAACTGAGATTCACTCGATATATTTGTTGGGTTTATTGATGTCAAGTCTCAACTTGGGCTGTAGGCATTTGCACCTTTGCAGGGGCATCTTTGAAATTTTCCCAGCAAATCGAAACCCCACTCGGTTGCCCCAATTCCAGTCGATTCCAGGGTGCACGAGAGCAACCCATTCCAGAGAGTAGCATCCTCGTTTCTTCCTAACAGGGAACTCAACACCTCGTCAAGAAAAAGCGAGCCGAGGAATTTTTATCGTCATAAACTTTCCTGCTTCCCCTTCCCTTTCCCTGTCCCTTCACAACAGGCAACGCCCTCCCCCCTCCTGTAAGCGTATAGACGCCGCCCGTCCGTCTCCGTCGACGTTAGCGCTCCTCGTCTCCCGTTTACATCGACGTAGCTACTAGAAACTCCGGCGATTTCTAGGGCTTTTAGTCTCGATGAAGCTCGTGAGGAAGGACCTCGTCCCAGGCGGTCCCGGAAGCGTCAAGGTCGACCCCTCCATCTTCGGCTTCGATTCTACAATCTCCAATATCCGGATCTTCTAACATCGATCTCGTTTCCCTGTTCGATTTTGTAGGTTGTCGCGGAAGAACAAGACGACATGTGGCACGCCTATAATCTCATCACCGTCGGAGACTCTGTCATGGCGACGACTGTGAGGTAAGTCTCCACCAAAGGATGTATTTTACTTTAGTGCGGCATTTGATTGCATGTTTTGCTGCTCGGCTATATATGTATGCTACTTCAAATTTTGTGTTGGGTTTCCTATTGATTAATGTAACATGGATCGTAGTTGACTTCTTGATAATTTTTGAGTGGGATCGGAGTTTATTTTGGGTGGGTTTGGAGATTGAGTCTTCTTTCACCTGTGATAGCTAGTAGTTTTTCTATAGTAGCTTTCACATTGTTGAATTGTCACCAACGTGATAAATTGGCTCATATGTATGTTAGTCTCCCAATAGATTTTTTCACAAGACCGGAAAATTTGTTATAATGCATTTCATTTCAAAATGGGAAATTTATGTTTAAGTTTTTTTTGACAAGATTGAAACATTTGTTTTAACCCACTTCAGTTGTCTGGTGGTAGAGCAATGTGCCTACCACCCACACGATCATTGTTCAAATCTCCTCTTGAGGAGGATTGCATTAGGCAGCTGACTGCTATCGTATAAAAAATGATTGAATATCTAAACATGGATTTGATAAGAATATCCTATTTAAAGTAGGAGAAGGCTTTGCCATTTTTTATGGTAAAATGAACTTTGATACATTGACCGTTGATGGCATTTAAGGGGCTTTACAAAGATTGTTACATCATCAATCACGATAAGCAAAATTGTCTCAATTTCTTTGAGGTCAAGAGTGGGTAATGCATTTAGAAAAATGATAAATGTTCACAGAGGATACTATTGACATGAAACAATATTTATTGGAATTTTCTCATGGATTTGGATCCATCCACAAAATAGGGAAGACACTGAATCTAACATCATTGTGCATTATTGGTCAAGGACTACTCAGGAAAGGGCACACATCAGTCTGTTGGAGTTCAGCTTTGTAGTCAGAGGAAAATTGATGAATCAACAATCCCCTAATAAAAGGAGGGAAAAAAAGCTCAAGGCTGGTAATATATATGAGGAAAAGCCTCATCTAGGATTTCTACCTAAATCAGATCGGTTCCGGTCCACTCTAAAATATCTTTGTACATTAATGATCTGCGGCATCTGGCTAATGTCATCCAACTAGCCTCAACATCAATGAGAGTCTATGTGCTGTTGAAGGCTTGAATCTTGTTCTTGTGATAGGAGTCGAGTAATGACTGATACTTACCTACAAAGGATTTTCTCCTTGCTGCATGCATGATGGCTATGATGAACCTCCTCGATCTCTTTCTCCTCCTTTCAAGGTTGTTAAGGACATGTTGGCGTAAGCTCAAAGAGAGAGTAAAAATGCTAGGGTCGATAGATAAGGGGGGCACACCAATGTTGCCTATGATGGGAGGTCAACAACTTATTCATTTAACGTCCGACCATTTTTCGTTAGTAACAATAAATAATCTTTTTTTTGAAAGTCTGCGAGGGAGGGGGAAACACTCGATGGTGTCCGCCCCTTCAAAATTTATTGATAACCAAAAGTAGAGTTACAAAAGGATAACGCTACTACACCCCCAAAAAACGACCGCAACGCTGAGAAGAACAACTTATAACACCCAGTCGTCCACCGACCTTCTAGCCAACAACCCCACATTTTCCTTATAAAACCTATGACCCGAGAACAGCAGGTCATTTCTCCCCCTCCAAATCGCCCAAAGAACGGCGAAGGGAAAAAGCCGTTCGCGCCTTGGTCTGTCTCTATTATTGTGCATCGAGTTCCATAAGGCCTGGAAATCATCAACGCGACACCACGACACATCTGCCTCATGCCAAATCTGCGCGACCAAAGGACAATAAAAGAAAAGATGCTCCATTATCTTAATGTCGCAATCACAAAGGAGGCATCTGTTCGCAATCACGCCCAGGAATCTGACGCATCGATCACGTGTCATCAATCTCTTTCTCCGAAGAAGCCATAAGAAGAAACCAATTCTCTCAGGAGGCTTTGAGTCCCAAATAGAGTTGCAGTCCCTGTTCAACAGCTCCGAATGTGCCGGCGGCGGTCTGGAAATAGCACCGTAAGCCCCCCCGACCGAGAAAGAACCGTCCTTCCAGCACCAATGATCTCTACCTGCAGATGGAGCCCCAATCTCCCTCAGTGCGTCAAGCAAAACCAAAAAATCCTCAAGTCTTTGGTCAGAGAAATTTGCGGAGAAAGTAGGCCACCAGGAGCCGTCCACCCAACAGTCCAGGATCGAACAATGCTTGTTTTCTGCCAAGGCATATAGCCGTGGGAAGCGAGAGCAGAGGGACCCCCCCTGTCCAGTTGTCTTACCAAAAAAAGAAGTTGTCCCCTCTCCCACAGACCGGTCTGAAGAGCTCAAGATTTGACACAAAAGACTTCAACACTCCCCTCCAAAACGACGTCATGGAAGCCTGATCTTTCAAAAACATTTTTTGATTTGTTAGTTCACAGTTTTCTTTTCTAAAGCCTTTGTTCTCTATTTTCGATTTTCAGCATTCATCTAATAGTTCATTCTATGCATGTATAGTTTCTAACTAAGATCCATTTACCTTAGTCTTGTTAGCCTTGAGCATAATTGATAAGTTTCTTATTTGTCTTCTTTAGGACCTTCATTCTTGCTCTTGCTAAATTTTTATTAGAGTCATCCCATGATGCAATGAAGGTCTTTCTCTTGAAGTTTTCTTTCATTTTTCTTCAGTTGTTTCCGCTCTTTTTTTTCTGAAATAGGATAATTAGATTATGTGTTCTTTCTTTTTGCAGTTGCAGGTATGATCCGTTCTTCATTCTTTTTTAATGTATTATTTTCATTAATTTCCTCGTGCTTACAATTTTAAATATTCAAGCAAGCACTGCCAGATGTTTATCTTCTTCATTGCTTGTCTCTAAATCTAAAAATGATTAGTGTTGGCTTTAAGAGCAAGGACCTTGCCTCTCTTTTAATCATGTTTTTTCCAACACGCTCTTTTTCTCTACTTCACGTCGTGCGTCTCGTGCCTTCTCAAGTGGCTTTGTCAAATAATGGAAAAGTTTGTCTATATCAATGAACAGGAAAAAAATCACTGTTAGATTTGTTAGAGTTGCCAAGGTTTAGAAAGTCGATTTAGGAGGTCAAATATTTGACCGATTGGTCGATTGAACTGCATATATTTATCTTATGTAGTTGCTATGCAGGAGGGTCACATGTAGGACCACATAAACCATATAAGCGGCTAAGTATAGCCATTAGCCATATTCTTAGACCCATTTAAGAAAGCTAAACTTTTTTTTTTCGATGCTAAAACGGGTGAGTCCCCACTTTGAGGATCACCATCTGAATAAACTCTTTTAAAAAGGTTTAGAGTACATTATCGTGAGAGCCATAAATTATAAAGTGCATTATAGTGGGTCACTACATTTTCACTATAAACCTCTGGTTTTTGAAGATTAAGTCGTTTCGTCCGATTCAAATGGCCCAGAGAACAACAATCGATTTTGAACAGTCGTTACTAGTGTTGGACATGTGAGCCCACGACGAGCTATTATGCAATAAATGTTAGGGATATTTACACCCATGACCCTGAATAATCTCGTAATTACCCCAGAAACCCTATATATATCATAATTACACCCAAACCCTCGAATAAGTGTTCCGTTCTACACTCGTAACCTTCCGTTATTTTAATCCATTAATTCAACTGACATTTGAGTTAATCTAACCCATCTCGGATCCAACGGTCGAAATTAAATAAAAACATAAAAAGAAAAAGAAAAAAAAACCTAGTCACCCCTTCTCTTCCTTCCTCCAGCGCACCCCCTCTCCACCCCATCCCACCCGCCTCCTTGTCCGTCAACCACCTCCCCTCTCTTCCTCCACACTCCTTCCTCTTCCTCCACCGTCGCAACCCCCCTCTCTTCCTCCTCCAGCCCCCTCCCACTTCCTCCGCCCACAACCTGCCGCAACACCCATCTCTTCCTCCTCCAGCCCCCCTCCCACTTCCTCAGCCGATAAACCACCGACCACCTCCCCTCTCTTTCTCCTCCATCCCCTCCACTTTTCTGTGGACGATATTCAACTCTTATCCTCTTCTTGTGCTCAGAACTCAGACCTCCATCAACCACTTTGCTCGATCTCTCTTCCACTCTCTGTCCACAATGGTTATCGCAGCTACGACAGCAGTCTCGGTGGCGGGATGGTTCGCGTCTCCCCTCTTCTCCAAGTTGCTGGACTATCGTATCCTCAATTGGAAGGAAAAGCAAGAGTTGAAGAAGGGCCTCGGGGAGGAGATTGAGCGCTTGCGCGAAGTCCTTCCACTAATCCAGAGCATCACCGAGGATGCAGAGGAGAAGCAATTCAAGGACAAGGGCGTGCACGATTGGCTGAGAAGGCTCAAGGACGTGTTGTACGACGCTGAGGACGTCCTCGACATGTACGAGGTGGATCTACTGCTAAAGAAGCAGAGAGAGACGGAGCTTCCGTCCAAGAAGAAGGTAAGCTTTCCCCTCTCCAGCTTACTTTACCGCAAAAATTCCAAAGATGGTGCCCCGTCCAGCAGCAGCCATTCTGTAGCAGAAGAGATAAAGCGTATCAGGAAGAGCTTGGATAGAATTCGCACAGACGGAAAGGATTTCGGCCTTACAGAGATGGTCCGATCCACTCGTCAGGAGATGCTCTATCAAACCGTGGTCTGGATCTAGAAAAAACCACGGCGAGCATCATAGAATCGATGAGATTGCAGCAAGAGATGCTATATCAAATCGTGGGCATGAGTCAAACCATGGGCATGAGTGTATTTATCAGATTTCTCGTCTCTCAAAAGCCTCAGATGGTTTAGTATCAAGAGATGCTCTATCACGTCTCTTCCGGTTCTCAGCTCACTTGTGTATTTGACGATTGGTCCGGGATTGCAGGCGCGACCGGGGGGGGGGGGGGCGAGGGGTCGTGCGGGTTGCTGGAGGTTGCGGGAAGGGGGATGGATGCAGGGCGAGGGGGCGTGCGGACGGGGCCTTTGCTGCAGATGGGGTGGGGGGGATGCATGACGATGCACGGGGGAGCTAGAGGGCAGTGCGACGGGATGCAGGGGACCGGGGGGTTGCTGGATGGAGGGGGGATGCAGGGTGGCGTGTGGGGGAGCTGGGCGCGGCGGGGGATGTAAGGTGGCGACGGGGGGCGCTTCAATGGGATGAAGGGGACCGGGGATGCAGGGCGGCGCGCGGGGGCTTTGCTGGTGGGCGTGGAGCGGAACCGGGGGGGTGTCGGGGCCTTTGCTGGAGATGCAGGTGGCACGGATGGGGGAGGGGGGTGCTGGAAGGCGGCGCGGGACGGGGGCAGCGGTGGGGAGGTTTGCTGGAGGGTGGCACGCGACGGGGTTTGAGGGGGGCATTCCTTGAGAATGTGATTTTGTTCTAGGGGTAAAATTGTCTGAAAAATATGGAATCTGTTAAAATTAACGGCATAAACGGATGGAAGTTGACACAGGGTTAGGTAATGTAAGGGTTAAACATTATTCAGGGTTGTAGGTGTAATTCGTGTTTGCGCAGGGTTCCTGGGGTAATTACGAGATTACTCAGGGTCATGGGTGTAAATATCCCTAAATGTTATTGCAAATATCATTCCCTGATCTGAAATGAGAATAAATAATTTGCATAAAAGGTCCCTCTGTACAATTAGGGTTATGTACCATGGCTATCTTAATGCTCATACAGCTGTTGATTCATTAATTGAATCATAGAGGCTGGTGCTTGGATGAATATCTAAAGGGTTAGATTGAAGACTCATCAAGTACCATCAAATGATTGTTAAGAGATGATCTCCGGCCTGAGTAGGAGATGGCAATCCTTTCTCACATAGGCTGATACCTGACCGACCTCTTGATGCAGGTTCTCTGCATGGGAATAGTGATTCGGAGGTGTCAGATTAGTTAGGTCAATGAGTTGGCTTAACGAGATCGAGATAACCTAAGTCCTATGTTGAATGCTGTCACAGCATATGCACGCATCCTCTGACCGGAGACAGATGTATTACTGTATGTCTGAGTATGTACATTTGACAGACCGATAGGTTGATGGCCTAATCGAGGTCTATACACCGGCGTGTTGGTATGCATATAAGGGCATATGAGTAATATAATCTCTCAAAGGGATCATACAGGTTCACTACTGAACCGGAAGACACGAGCTCACTCGTGAGATATTGGGAATAATCAAATTCCGTGTACGGTCGTCTCACTTTGGAAGCTTGACTGAATTTGTTAGTTTGATATATACTTTTGGAAAGTATATGATCAAGACCTAGGTATGATATTTGCTTTTGGAAAGTATATGATCGATACCAAATCCCAATGATCAAATGAGAAACTTATTGATAAAACCCTGAAGAAGACAATATAAAATTGATCTTGATCTTCGGGTTGATCATAGGTCTTCCAGTATGTAGGATGTACAAGTATTGGGAATACCGGAGGGTAATGTGATCATAAACGATTGTATATCCATGACGCTTCCATTCCGAGGGAGTGATGAAACAAGTTTGGATTTTAGTGTCTCCTTTCAATAGAGAAGCAATCTGATCTTAGTCCAAGTGTTGGACATTGGTCTGAATGAGATTCAGAAGCAATGAGAAGATTAGATTTGCGGTCTTGATTTAATTAAGCATCTATGAGAGGTTCGTAAGATCTGGATTTGAGATGAGATCTCAACATCCAAGTCACTATACGTGGAACAATACAATCGCCCTGTCCTTATCTCCAAGTATCCGCGGAGAAAGCACATTATTCTTGAAGGAGTTCAAGAATAATTCATTTGACGAATTCTGTATCCAAGCATCGAGAAAATGGATAATTAAATATGATTTAATTATCATGAATAATATGAATTTGATTCATATTATAAGAAGAGATATCTAAGATAATTAAATATCAAAGATATGAATAACGTGAATGTGATTCATGTTATTTGGGCACATAAGAAAAGAGATCCAAGATGATTAAATGTGATTTAATTATTGTGGATATGAATAATGTGGATAGCACTATCCATATTAATCATATATATTATAAATACGATTTATAATATATTAAGAGAGAGAGAAACTATGTAAATAGCATTTGTTAATTATTAATGTGAATTGGATTCACATTAAGTAATTAATTGGAAATGTAATTTACAAATTAGTTTGGGTTGTGATTATGATTCACATATTTTTAATGGCATGATTGAAGTATTCACAAATTAATTTGGAATTAATTTGGTGGATAATTTTGCAATAGATGTACACTAATTAATTGGGAATTAATTTAGTGGATAATGTTGCAAGATAAACAAGAGATAATGATATGAATCAAAAGGATGAGATAATCCACAAAATCTCATGGGTGGATAATTATCTTTATCCATGTGATTTAGGTGGATAATTATCTTTTAAATTATCATGTCATTATCTTGTGTTAATTGATTGATGTTAAATTAATTTGTGTTGATAATGTTGCAACATATATTTAATTTAAATATAAATTAATGTTGTTGGTTTTAGCCAACAACAATCACATCCATTGATTATTACATAGAGTCCCATGGCTGTTGGATCTATGTGTCCCATCGATTGAGATCCATTGGATCCTAAACTAATATAAAAGGAGGGCTATCCTAGCCTTTCATAGTACATTATTAAGAGTTGTACATGCCTACAACTCTCTCTCTCTCATTCTCGCCTACTCTCCCTCTCTCTATTTCAAGATGGCCGTCCATCTTATGTATATATATATAGAGAGACCTTCTCGGCTTCGCCTTCAACGACTCGAGGATCTCCTTCTTCTTCGGGGCTAATTGCTCTAAAGGAAGACGACGGATTTCGTTTGACGAAATCAGGGGATTCTTGCTTGGATCTTTATCGAGGATTGCGGGGAAGAACGCGACTCATCATCGTGCCTGCAAGTGCGTTCTTCGTGGATCGGACTTAAGACAGGAGGATCTCTTGTTTGGTATCTCACGATTACAACCACGCTCCAAGAGGTATTCCTTGTACTTTGTGGTTTGATGAAACGATCCGAGAAGTGTTCTTGTGATCATGTGATTTCATCTTTTGTTTTAAAAATTTTAATTTCCGCCGCATCTAGTAACTAGTGCGACTAGTTGCTCCGATTGCATATGATGCGATCGACACGCTTCCGTGATGCGCTTAAGGATTCTCAATATCCTTCAACTAGAGTTGGTGCCGATCCTCCAGACCGATCTCCAGAAGTCCCTTGTCCCATCACGCGCCACCCATGGTATCCTGATCTCTCTCCATATCTGCTCGGACATCATGCACTTGAAGAACAAGTGATCTGAATCCTCCTCTGCCTCCTTACACCTGTCGCACTGCGTGTCTGCAAGCCGTAGGGGACGCCCCCTCTGAGCCTTATTGCACAGACAACCCCTTCTCAGGTACCAAAGAAAAACCTTTACTCTGATCGGAATCTTTGCCGCCCAAACCACTCTCATGTCTTGGCACAATTCTCTGTCTAGCTCCTCATCCCTCCTCCTTATGTCGTATGCCTTCTTTGCAGAGAAATCCCTGCCACTCCAGCAAAAATGGTCCCTGCTCTGTGTGGATTCATCCGGCTGTGGAAGATCAGACAACATCGAAAGGTAATCCTCCATATGCTGATCGGAGAGGTCAGCCAGAAACAACGACACCCACGTCTCTTCCTCCACTAATCCCTACCATTTCCTCACCAAATCCTATGATGCAGTTCTGGCATAAATTTAAGGGGCCAAACGAAATTCCGACCATTAAACTAATTCCTAGTGTCTCCTTGTAGTTAGCTATTTCCTTAGGCCTTGTTTAGTAGGAGAATAAGCCCTGGAATAAGGGGCCAATTCTCCTTCCGACACGGTTCCCAGTGGTACGACTATTCCCCATTATTCCATCTTATTTCACTCTTATTCCTATCTTTATCCCACCATACCTACCTTTATTTCACCTTATTCTCCTTATTCCTATCCTCCAGCCGAACAGAGAATAGACCCTTATTCTCCTTATTCCCCATCCTTATTCCTGCTCATTCTCGAACCGAACGAGCCCTTAGTGTGCGTTTGGTTCGTGGGTTATCCAGGGGAGGATAACCCGGTTTTGTGTTTGTGTGTTTGGTTGGTGGGTTAAGGGTTGTGAGGGTTTGTGTGATGTGATTGTATTAGAATTTGAAAAAGTTGATAGTTATTATGATATGATTGTATTGAAATTTGAAAAAGTGGGTGGTTATTGTGATGTGATCGTATTGAAGTTTGGAATAGTGAGTAGAAGTTGAGTATTTTATGATTTTTAGATGATATGATGGTATAATATATAATTTTTTTGATGGGAAGGGACCGGGCCCCATTAGTGGGTTAGTAATGTGGGGTTTGGAGGGTAACCCGCCCAAATTTGGGGGTAACCCCCCAACCGAACGAGCACTTAGGGCCTACATGTAATTCGTTCTTTAGTGTATTGGATGAGTCTAGACTTTATAGTTAAAAGAACCTCCCATTGTCAACTTATAAAAGGAGGGCTGAAGGGAAGAACACAACAGTTTTGGTGAACAAAGAAACCCTTACGGGCCTTGCCCTCCCCTTCTAACACTTTTCTTCTCTTCCTCCTCTTCCCTTCCCTCTTTGGTTCTTCTCCCTTCCCCACATCATCCTCTCTTTACTTTCCAACTCCCCTTTCTCCTCTTCCCATCTCCAACGATACTATTTCTCTCCCCATCACCTTCTTCCTTACTTCCCCATCAACCCCACCACCTCAACTTCTCTTCTTTTCCTTATGAAATTCCACCCCCGTCTTTCTTTTCCAAAACCCCCGCCCTTTTCTTCTCCTCTCACTTTATGAAACCTCCCATCAGCCTCACTACCTTGGCTGCTACAGTTCCCGTCGAGCTTCATTGCATCGTTTCTGCCGTCCTTAAAGTCTGTTGGTTTGGGTTTGTTTCTTTATTTTAATATTGGGTTACAAAGTCCGGTTCAGGGTAGAACCATGCTTAGAATAGCATGTATCCTCCGTATGATCCGGCAATGACAAAAGGTGCAGTGCTGATGGAAACGACCACCTCAACCACGAGGTCCACGACCACGGAAAGAAGAAGAGGCTCCTCTGCCTCTGGAAGCTGCCGTTGCCGAAGGAGGCGGAGTAGTAGCAGTAGACGAGACTGTAATTCTGCTATGCCTACGATACACTTCTTCCATGGGAGGAATAGTAGCATCTGCGAGGATCTGCGAGTGAGCACTGCAACATCATATTTAGGGTCAAGCGCGGCTAGTAAGTCCCCTACCATGATAGCATTTTGAAACGTCTTCTGCTGCTCGGGAGTCGTCGTAAGGGGAATGATGCTGTAGAGCTTCTCAAACATCCTTCGCAAGGATATATATAACGAATGCAGAGGTCGGTCATTTTGCTTGACTGTAAATATATCATGCTGGAGTTGAAAAATCTTGGTCTCATTTCACATCTGCGAGCATGTCGTCACAAGAATGTCCCACATTGCCTTAGTAGCGGGCTAATGGAGTACATCATTATCAATCTCCATCGTCAAGGTGCCTGAAAGCCAGACTTTGGCATACGAATCATCAGCCTCCTATGAGGCATAAACCCCAGTTTTTTTCCGCCGGCTCATCTTCATTAAGAATGTGCTTCTTACTATTTAACTTCATGAGACTCCTGAACTGCATAGCCCAGAGCTCGTAGTTCGTCCCATCCATCCTGATTATGGGCGCTAGACATTTGAAAGCGCCTATGGAGGTCATGTCAACTTTGTTTTTTGATATTGATGCCAGAGATGTAGAACTAAGGTTTGTAGATCAAGGAGCAGATGTCTACATAAACATCTGAGGATTTGAGTGCATATGTAGACCTATACACTCAAATCTATAGGCAACGAGAAGGGAGGAGAGATGGGGACGGTGAGAGGGGGGGGGGGCGGTACCGGGGGCGAGAGGAGAGAGAGAGGGTGGCGACGCCAGGGGAAGAGGGTGGGAGAGGAGAGAGAGGGAGGTGGGTGGCACCGGGGTCAAGAGGAAAAGGGAGGAGGGGCGATGAGAGAGAGGGGCGGGGGTAGTGGCGCCAGCGACGAGAGAAGAGAGAGAGGAGAGGGCGGCTAGGGTTTAGGGTAGAGGCTCTGATACCGTGTTGGAAGAAAAGAGTGAATTGTTTATTCCAAAGAATCCTAGGCTCTCTTATGTAGAGAAGGCCTATGGGTAAATTACATAAGATGGATCAAAGAAACTAAACATAACAGAACAAGTACATAGAATCTAGAAATGTCTCTACAACTACCGTGTAACTTTATTTACTTGTCTGATGTAGCATTCATCTAATTTTCCAAGGTCGGTTCATCTATTTTCAGTTTCCACCGGTTTGTTGAGTTGGCTTAATATGGCTCTTGCTATTATAGTTTTTTGTTTCTGTAATCCATCTCACCTTCCCTTTTGCTTCATGTGGGCTTACAACAATCAACCCTAATAGCAATCTGGTTATTACTTCATTTGAGGCATTCCAGTGGATGTGATCCCACGACAATAGGATATCATAGTTGTGTAATCATACGGTGGTTGCTTAGGGCATTGTCTCTTATTTTCGTTCCCATTCATTTAATTAGCAATTTAGGATTTTAATATTTCATCATGTAGAAGTACATGTTCTGTACTGCATTTGTCAGAGTCACCGAAATTGAGTAACACTCATCGGAGGACGTTGCCCGCAACTGTTCCATCTCTTTGGAGGGCTAAACAAAAAATGTCGTGGGAATATTCATACATATATCTTTGAAGATGAGTCTCTCGCATAGGGATCTCGAAGTGGGTTCTCTCTCATAGAAATATCAGAAGGATTTGTACTGGAGTTCACAATCACTGGAGAATGGAGTCTGAAACCGAGTTTTCTTGTCGGAGAACTGGGTCTCTCCCACATTGGTTCAGAGAATGTGGTCTCTACAATGGAGTCCCTATGGATCTCTTAGTATCGAGCTTCTAACATAGGTATATGACATACATGGTCTACATAAAAATCCTGAGTCCAAATCAAAGAGTATGGGGACCTCTTATATTAATGATCACACATGCATGGCCTCAAATTTCAGCGAAACTCGGTCGAATTTCTGTCGAATATCGATATCCAGTCGAAATCAAAATTCGACCGAAATACGGGGGTCCTAGTACAAAAAATGACCGAAATGACCGAAATTCCACCGAAATTTTGTTTTGGTCGATACCGAAATGGTGACCGAAATCGACATTTAGGTCTTGCACACATGTGCGCCTTGAACTGGTAGAGTCTAAAATATGAAATGGAGAATTCTACATAATACCCCCTTTCTCCTAACTTGTCGGAAAATGTGACGTTGACCAAGTTGGGAGAAGAAAATGAAGATGAAGAACCAAAACCAATAAGTCGATCCTTTTTTTCTCAATAAGCCATCTTTTTTCAGCCTTCTCTCATTTTTTTAAATCATTATTTTTTTCATACGATTTTTTTACAATAACATCATTTTTTGCACCATTTTCTTCTGTTTTTATGAGTCATTTTTTTGTTTGCTTTCCCTTTTTTAATCAACAATTTTTTTCGACTTCATTTTTCTAATATGACCTAATTGGGTATAATGCACCTCTCCCCCTTTTTATACAATAACATCCACCCATGGGCCCAAAAAGAATACCCTTCCCCCTTTTTTATTACAATTGTATGCCTCACTCCCTCTTTAATATTTCTTTTTCTGTTTATATATAAAAGATGAATGGGTATTCCACCCCTGCCATTCAAAAGTACTATCATTCCAAGGGAACTTGATGCAACCGTCGCAAGTAGAAGAGTCAACACTGCAGAAAGATCTTCGCCTCCTCTTCGCTCTGTTCATGGCATGGAAGTTGTTGGGGTGGGGCGTAGGAGGAGGCGCCATCGCCTGGACTTGCTGGAGATGTGCCTTGATATGTTGAGGGAAGCACCTCTAGGTGTGCAGAGAGGAAGTGCTGCTTGGACATGGAGAAGTATTGGTGATTGGGTGCTGGACGATCGAGTTAGCTTGGAGAGGGCACACACATGAGATCAACTCATACAAGGATTAACACTCTGGGCTAGAGCTTTGTATGCGGGGGAGGAGATGCATCGCCTGAAGCTTGTAGCAGGCCCTCGAGAAGATGTTTGGAGAGATGATGCCTGTAGGGTCAAGTAGGGTCAAGTGGGGCATTGGGAATTCCTGGAGTAGGGTCGCTCGAAGTAAGGTTCTATTGATGGAACCGTTGCATATGCTCGGTGAAGATTGGAGAAGAGTATCCTAGATTAGGGTTCCTGTTGGAGAGTAGTCACGCTGGATATCCAACTTAATGATGGCATTTGTCCTAGAACTTGGGGGAAAAAACTTCAGAAAACATACTCCATGAACATGTTGATATTGCACGATCACCTCTAAACTGTTACTCGGTAGCATCGCCGTTTTGAGACTTGGGTTCCATTTTGGGAACCCTTGTTTCCTCTAATATTGTTTGATCTCAAGAAATAAAACATAATCATCCATGCATAAACTTCAAGAACAAACTCAGCATAACAGATCTCGATAATGTGAAAAAAGGTGAATATGTCAAATTTTCTTGCTCCGATACCATGTTAAAATAAATAATATAGAAGCCAATCGATGATCAAACTCAAGGATAAGAAATATAGAACGAGGAATGCTCAAATTTTACGTGGAACCCTACGCTGCTAGGAGCAGGATGAAGGCATAAGAGAAGGCCTCAAAGGGTCGGATTTTCTATTGTGGATCTCACAAAGGTTACAAGTGGTGTGGGGCTTCTTTTACAGACCTACCAATAAGTCCAAGTCCCACTCACAGGTGATGTGATACTAAACTTGTGCATGTGGTAATTGGACACTGGAGGGATCCAATTTCCCATCTATAGACGCATATTCAAACACATCACCCTACCATTACCTTGTTCTCTTACATCCCCCACACACAATGCTCTACGCATTGCCAACGTATTTACCAATTGCTCATCGCTAACACTCAATGCCACCGGTTGCTTCTCCATTTATCACCACTGCTCGCTAGTCACCGCCGCTGGCTACCTCTCTCCACTCTCTTTACCTCCACTCTCTCCCCATTGTTGCGACCTTCACGAGTTTCCATTGCCAGTCATCACCTCCACATTTCTCGTTAGTCGCCACCTTTGCTTGAGGCATCATGTAATCCACATACGCCACTGTATATTCCATCGTATATTACAAATTTCGTAATCTATATATGCCACTATATATTCCATCGCTTACCCACTTATTCGCTTAATGGTCAAATGAATATCACATACTTAATTTCTGAACTTTGAAAGCTACTAAGGACTTCGTGCTATGAAATGTTGATATATGTAGAGGGGCAAGAAAACCAGTAATGTTATCTCCACCAAGGAACAAGTTGGAACGAAGTGAAGACCTTAATATTTGGCTTTAAACTACTATTAATGCAAGACACAAAAAGGGAGAAAAGACGCCCATAAAAGTTTGACATGGACTATATGGGGGCAATATTAAAGTAATAAAAAATCTCAACAAGGAACAATTGAGAGGAGCTTAAAATCTATGCCCAATGACATCCTCATGCGTAATAAAACTTCTTTTATGATGGTGTGTGAGGATCTAAAGGTATGGATTCGAGGCTTTTTAGATATTTTGCCCCAGTGTATAGGGTTCCGAAGTATACATAGCTTTTGGAGAAACACGACTTTTAATAGATCATGCACGTTTAACAATTCCTATTTATTAAGAAGGTGCATATGTTAGGAAACTTGGATTCAAGGATGAACAACTAAAGATTTACGTAAACATACGAAGAGAATTAAGGGCCACCGAAAGAACCATTATTTTGTGAGTACACTTTGATGAATGCATGATTGTTGGAGATATATCGAGTCTTCTCGGGGAAACGACTTGTATTCATAAAAGGTGTCACCTTTCTTGGCATAGCCTATTCTGATGCAGACCATGGCGGTTGTGTACCTATTTGGCATAACCTCCATGGTCTGCATCAGAATAATCCGTGCAACAAAGTGGAATTCATAACCTCCATGGTCTGCATGAAACATGATTACTTAGAAGTGCCCAATGGGATTACGTATTTGATATACTTAAGTACAAGGGACTTCTTGTAAAAGTTCTTCAACTAATTAAAAGTGAGAGAAAACCAGCAATGGGATACAGATACAAAGCCATGGATCGTGTAAATGCAACAATTGAAAAAGATTTCAAGCATGGCCACAAATTTCAACAAAATTCCACCAAATTTCTCTAAAATTTCCATTCTCTAGGTCTCTGAAATCAAAAAGATACCTTATTTGTTTTTCCAATATTTCAACGAAATATCAAAGAAAGTCAATGAAATTCCATCAAAATTGCATATCATTTTGGCAAAACAACAAAAATAAGGAAATCTATCCTTTATTTCCATCAAAATTTGCATATAGTGATGTATTTTCACTTATTTATTCGCCGATGTGTTGAGTTGTTGGATTGCATTACATTCTTTGAAGAATTTTCTTTAGTTAGTTTCTAAAATTTACATCCAGATCCAAATAAAATCAGTTAGACATAAGATTTAAGAGTTAAATTCAAGTTTTAACTGAAGATGTTTATTTTTTTTAGTTTTTTCTTTATTTTGATATGAAAGTTTTGATTAGTAGTTATTATATGTGTCGCCTTATTCTTAATGAAGAGGTGATTATCAAGGTATTTACTTCCAGTTTAGCATATAATTTCGCCTCTAAACACGTTAAATCTTTTGAATGCATGGATGCCCCCCGAAGTTCTTTATAAGAATGATTCTCTCTCGATGGAACATGGTATCCATAGCCTTGCATTTTTTCGGCCAAATCCGGATTTTGTTTTGCTTCCCCCTTCCTTAAACCCCTCCCCTATTCTGCCCCCCCAAAGTCCCCCCGACCTCTCAAGTCGGTTCGTTCTTCCTTTGTACCCTTGCTTGAATGAAGACACCCGATCGGCCCGACTTTCTCAAATGCCCACCACTGGACCTTCTCCTTTCCGGGTCTTTACATATCAACAAGTGTGATATTTATGACAAAAATACTACTTCAAACCTTGTATTTACAATTCCATTTTACAAATAAAAGTGCATTTCTATTTTATTTATTGACCTAGGAATATTAAAAACCTTGATTTTAGAAAAAGTCAAGTTTAGAGTCATTAGCAAGATTTCCGACAATTTCAACGAAATTCCATTGAAATTCTACGAGATTCTCTTTCTGAACATCAGGAAACGAAACCACAGTCCTAAATTTAAGGCCTCCATTTCAAGCGAGAGGAAGAGAAGTACAAATGATGTATTTCAAATCACTAACAAAAGATGGGAATGCCAACTTCATATGTTACATGATGCGGGTCATTTTGAATTCCATGAATCCACTATAGCAACTCATCCATTACATTTGATGCTTAGATTATGCACGGATTGTACAAGTGCATAAAAAGATTGTTGTTTCCCCGAGAAGCACAACCTCCATGGTCTGCATGGCCATAAAAGGTGTCACCTTCGATAGAACATCCATTACTATATTCTGTACCTATTTGGCATGAAACATGATTACTTAGAGGAGCAAGTAACAAATTGTTGTTTCCTACTCCAGTACCAAAAGCGAGTACAGTGCTATGGCCTATATAACAGGTTAGTAACAAAATAAAAATATGGGTTCAATCCATAACTATAGATCTTCATGTCACCCCTATTGAAGTTACTCGCTCAAATGCGACAATCGTGCACCAATCATACATTGTTGTCGAAGACATGATGCGATCTAAGTTTCTAATGGATCCAAAACGCTTAAGGCGCTAGACGCTCGCCGAGACAAGCGTAGCGCTACAAATATAATGTGTGTATATATACACATATTATAAAAACTACATAGCTTGTTGCATGGAACATCATTTAAATATAAATTTGAAAAGATAAAACTTCAATCATTTCTTGAAATAGTTTGAACGTAGTACGTAAACAAAAGTGAAATAAATAACTAAAGATTGAAATAACTATGGATCTATAGTGAGTTCGTGGTCGTTGTCATCAACATCAAAATTGATATAATCAACATCATCTTTATCTCAACCTTCATTCCTTTCTATCTCTTCTATTTCTTTTTTTTTTAAAGCCTGAAGGAGGGGGAGCCACACGGGGGTGGTCGCCCCAACCACAATTATTTAAGAAGGAGAAGTAGTATTACATAGCAGTGGGAAACCGCCAAACCTGAAGGAGGAAGGGGAAGCATGGTCAGGTTCAAAAAGAGTTGAACCTGACCACCCAAGAAACACGACGCAACGCAAGCAAAAGAGTCACATCCAATCGTTTACAAGCCGGAAGGTAACCGCGAGGACGTTCTCCTTGTAAAAACGTTGACCCGAGAATAGAGCCTCGTTTCTCGCCAGCCAAATAGCCCACAACCGCGCCACCACACCAAGCAGGCATCGCTTATCCAAATTTCTTTGGAGAAGAAGGCTCTCGCAGAAGGACGGGAAGTCCCCAGTCCGCAACCAGGCCAAGGACTGGTCTTGCCAAATATCTCTAACCATCGGACAATGGAAGAATAGGTGATCCATAGTTTCCACGTTTTCCTCGCACAGCCCGCAAGTATTTAGGACGTTGCTCATCTTTCCCGAGTAGGCAGCCTTCCTCTCCGCACCAACCAAAGGAAGAAGCCCACCCGAAGAGGTAGGCGCAAGGACCAGAAGAAAATGCAGTCCCTAATTAAAGGGGGCAGCTGGAGCGAGATCGCGGGGAAGATAGCCTTGTAAGCCTTCTGCAGGGAGAAAGGACCATCCCGCCAAGTCCAGTGGTCTTCCCCGTCCCCCGTACCATTGAAGTAATAACTCGATTCAAAGAAGATCCAACAATGGGTACTTCATGCCTTGTATGTTGCAGAGCATATATCCATGTCTTTGTAACTCCATATGCTCCGGTCATATCTCCCAATGCCAATATATCATCTTCGAAGACATAATCTTCCTTTGCATCATTTGTCTTCATTTCGCCCAACAACCATTCACCAACATTATTGATTTCATTGAGAACGATTAGATCTGTGGTGTCTTTTCAGGTATATTAATCCTTCAAAGCTTGATTGTACCCGATGTATACCAAATATTGCAACCTTTGATATTCTATATCTTTTATTCAAATGAATATGTAAATATATTTATGTCTATTAGAGTTAAAAAGAGTTAAAGTTTGACTTAACATTAAATTACTTACATGGTCAAATACATACTACTTACATTCACACCCTGATGAGTTGCATGTCGAGCTCAAAATCTTCAGTGCTAGATGTTGCAAGTTTGGAGGTGAATTTCCCAAAGAGCTCCACCCTTTTACTATGTTATTAGATAAAGATGTTAAGATCAATAGTTATACCAATTTATATGTACCAAATTATAATGGTTACATGGAGACGTTGAGTTTCATGATCTGATTGCCATTGGATTTACAATAATTCCCTCAGGGTTTTTATGAGTTAAACTTATAATAATTTTATCTTGTATAGTTGCATCATGAACCAATCTTTTTATGCACTTGTACAATCTGTGCATAATCTAAGCATCAAATGTAATGGATGAGTTGCTATAGTGGATTCATGGAATTCAAAATGACCCGCATCATGTAACATATGAAGTTGGCATTCCCATCTTTTGTTAGTGATTTGAAATACATCATTTGTACTTCTCTTCCTCTCGCTTGAAATGGAGGCCTTAAATTTAGGACTGTGGTTTCGTTTCCTGATGTTCAGAAAGAGAATCTCGTAGAATTTCAATGGAATTTCGTTGAAATTGTCGGAAATCTTGCTAATGACTCTAAACTTGACTTTTTCTAAAATCAAGGTTTTTAATATTCCTAGGTCAATAAATAAAATAGAAATGCACTTTTATTTGTAAAATGGAATTGTAAATACAAGGTTTGATGTAGTATTTTTGTCATAAATATCACACTTGTTGATATGTAAAGACCCGGAAAGGAGAAGGGCCAGTGGTGGGCATTTGAGAAAGTCGGGCCGATCGGGTGTCTTCATTCAAGCAAGGGTACAAAGGAAGAACGAACCGACTTGAGAGGTCGGGGGGACTTTGGGGGGGGGGGAATGGGGGAGGGGTTTAAGGAAGGGGGAAGCAAAACAAAATCCGGATTTGGCCGAAAAAATGCAAGGCTATGGATACCATGTTCCATCGAGAAAGAATCATTCTTATAAAGAACTTCGGGGGGCATCCATGCATTCAAAAGATTTAACGTGTTTAGAGTCGGAATTATATGCTAAACTGGAAGTAAATACCTTGATAATCACCTCTTCATTAAGAATAAGGCGGCACATATAATAACTACTAATCAAAACTTTCATATCAAAATAAAGAAAAAACTAAAAAAAATAAACATCTTCAGTTAAAACTTGAATTTAACTCTTAAATCTTATGTCTAACTGATTTTATTTGGATCTGGATGTAAATTTTAGAAACTAACTAAAGAAAATTCTTCAAACAATGTAATGCAATCCAACAACTCAACACATCGGCGAATAAATAAGTGAAAATACATCACTATATGCAAATTTTGATGGAAATAAAGGATAGATTTCCTTATTTTTGTTGTTTTGCCAAAATGATATGCAATTTTGATGGAATTTCATTGACATTTTTCTGATATTTCGTTGAAATATTGGAAAAACAAATAAGGTATCTTTTTGATTTCGGTGACATAGAGAATGGAAATTTTAGAGAAATTTGGTGGAATTTTGTTGAAATTTGTGGCCATGCTTGAAATCTTTTTCAATTGTTGCATTTACACGATCCATGGCTTTGTATCTGTATCCCATTGCTGGTTTTCTCTCACTTTTAATTAGTCGAAGAACTTTTACAAGAAGTCCCTTGTACTTAAGTATATCAAATACGTAATCCCATTGGGCATACATCTACACGGTGTGATCCCGTTAATTCTCTCTAACAAATACGTAATCCCATAATGAGGGCATTAAAATAATATCCTTCGCATTTCTACCCTTGACACCCTTGGCCTATTTGTTTGTAGACCATTTTCTCTTAAGTAAACCGAATCGTCATACGATGCTTATTCTTGTGGAGAGATTAAAAAAAAGAGACGTTACAATTTAGGTCACACCATGATGGGCCAATTCCTAACGATTTGTAAACTCCTTTCGTTATGTTCAAAAGCCTAATGTGGTTGTAAAGGAAGGGGTATACCATAAGATCAATTTTTGGAGATTTTTATTAATTGTCGGTATCTTTCCAATATCCTCTAACATAAGATCAATGCAATGTGTCATACATTGAGTTCATTACGAATGTGGTACTTTCTCTTGCAAAAAGTTGCCCACATAAAAATACTAGAATGGGCTAACATGAATCTAGAAATAATTCGATGGTTATAATCAATGGTTTTTCTCATTTGTGCCCTTCTTAATTTCTGCAGTATCCGTTATGCTCCTGCTTTTTTTAAATATCTGTTGTACCCTTGATTTGTTACAAAATTCACAGTTCTGCCCTTTTGTAATATCATTTATGCCCATACTTTACCTTAACGGAAGTGTAGAACTGTGAATTTTGCAAGAAGTCAGGGGCACACCTGATATTACAAAAAGGAAGGGGTATAACTAATATTGAAAAAGTTATGAAGGGCACCATTAAATGATATGGAGTGGGAAAATAAAAAGTTATATTCCATATAACCCTAGAGCTCTCTTATATATGAGAAAAGCTTTAAGGGTAAATTACATAAACAAAACAATAGAAATAAACAATATAAGAAGAATGACTAAATGACATGAATATCGTAACACTCCCCCTCATGCTGGAGCGTATATATCTTTCATGCTCAGCTTGGAACAACAATGATGAAAAGGACCTCTAGCCAGGGCCTTAGTAAACATGTTTGATCTCCTGACGCTACATAAGATGTTGAAATAGGCCCCTTTTGGATCAAATCACGAGTATAATGACAGTTCACCTCAATGTGATTAGTCCTTTCATGAAACGTTGGATTATTAGCTATAAACAAAGCCGCCTGATTATCGCATTTAAGATGCATAGGAAGAGGTACTTCAATTGTTAAATCGGTTAAGACGGATTTCACCCACATCATCTCAGTACTACCTTGGGCCATTGTCCTATATTCTGATTCTGCATTGGATCGAGCCATCTTACTCTTCCATTAGAATAGTGAGCTGCCAACAAACACAGTGAAGCCTGAAGTAGACTTCCTATCATTAGGACACCCAACATAATCTGCATCTGCACACCCTATAACTGAGAGAGACGCATCTCTTCTAAACCGAAGACCTGCACCTGCAGGTGACTTCATATATCTTAGGATCATGAAAGCTGCATCCATGTGCACCTGTCTGGGTTGCTCCATGAACTGACTTACTCTTGTCACAACAAAAGATATATCAGGCCTAGTAATAGTAATATACAGTAATTTCCCTACCGGCTCTATGTATCGTCTCTTGTCCACCTTCTCAGATCCATCATCATAAAGCTTTGTATTAGGATCCATCGGGGTAGTAGCTGGTCTACATCCTGTCATGCCTGTCTCAGATTGAAGATCAGTAACGTACTTCCTTTGTGTCATAACCATACCCTGCTGATTTTGTGCAAATTCCATTCCAAGGAAGTAACAAAGCGTACCAAGGTCCTTGGTAACAAACTGCTGTCCAAGGAAATCCTTAGCTGCTCGAATGCCCTGTTCATCGCTACCAGTGATAACAAAGTCATCAACATAAACCAAGATGACTGCAATACCTCTCTGATGTCTCTTTACAAAGAGAGTATGACCTGTTGTAGATCTAGTAAATCCTTTCTGTTCAATCAATTCTGAGAGCTTCTGAAACCAAGCCCTCAGACTCTGCTTAAGGCCATATATAGACTTATGAAGACGACACACCGCACTAGACTCCCCCTCAACAGCAAACCCATGTGGTTGTTGCATGTAAACCTCTTCCTGTAAATTACCATACAAGAAAGCATTCTTGACATCCAATTGGAAAAGATGCCAATCACGTACCACAACAACTGCACTATGAATCCGCAATGTAGAATGACACGTTACAGGAGAAAACGTGTCCAGGTAGTCTTCCCCATATGTCTAGGTGAACCCACGAGCAACCATCCTGGCCTTGTATCTGTCAATTGTACCATCAGCCCGATACTTCACTGTAAATACCCACTTGCTTCCAACAACTGATGCACCTGATGGAGCATGAACTACGCTCCACGTACCTCGTGACTGTAAAGCTGCCATCTCCTCTTTCATAGCCAAACGCCACTGACTGCTCTGCAACGCCTCCTAATATGACTGTGGCATCTCTATAGCAGACAACCCCATAACAAAGTGCTGAAAATCCTTGGATATACGTTCCAAGGAAACTTGAGATGCATAGTGCATGCTCGTTTCTGCTTCCAAAGTGCAACAAGCATATCCAGATTCTCAGTAGGAGTAGTAGAGACAGTATCTGCATCTTGTATCTTAGTCTGTACATGCAAATCACCAGTGCCATTTGAAGAACTTAAATGCTCAGTACATACCTTGGGCGTGCTGGATGACGGAGGAGGCACGAGGCCTTCGCTGGTAGACCTGCGGAAAGAATCCAGGAGGTGGGGGTGGAGGAGGCGGTGGCGGGGTTGGAGGAGGAGGAGGTGGTGGTGGTGGAGTAGAACATGGTAGTGGTGGAGGAGGCATATAGATCTCTTCTCCATCCTCTAATGGAGTAAGCCTGTCATATGTGGGAGAAAAATACATAATGGATTCAAAGAAAGTGATGTCAACACTGAAATAGTACCTTCGTCAAACAGGGTCAAAACAACGATATCCCTTTTGGGTTTTGGAATACCCAACAAACACACATTTGACAGCTCTGGGAGAGAGCTTGTCAATACCAGGAGAGAGTTGATGAACAAACGCAACCGAACCAAAGACACAAGGCGTAAGCGAGAAAAGATCTGTCTCGAGAAACACAATCAAGAACGGGATCTTCTCCCCTAATACCGAAGACGATATACGATTTACCAGATAACTAGCAGTTAGAACCGCATCTCCCCAATAGGAATGAGGAGCACTACTCTAAATCAATAGGGTTCAGGTAACATCTAAAAGATGGCGATGTTCCTTTTCAGCCACCCCATTTTGTTGGGAGGTATACGTACAATATGTCTGATGCCAATACCATGAGACTTCAGAAATTGAGAGAGCTAAGTACAACAAAATTCTAGAGCATTATCAGAATGTATGTACTTGACTGGTAGAAAAAATATTCTTTATTTCATTAATAAAAGACTGAATAACATGACCAACATCAGACTTGTTCTTAAGAAGGAAAACCCACGACAATCTAGAAAACTCATCAACAACAACAAGATAAAATATGTGTCCTTGAAGATCAAGGACACGACTCGGACCCCAAATATCAAAATGAAGCAACTCAAATAGACCATGACTACTTGGACCTTGACGACTCTGGAAATGGGACCGATGATGCTTCCTAAGCTGACATGCCTCGCACTGAAAAGTGAAGTGAGGAGAAATTTGCGGTAGAACATGGACCAACGTTGTAGAGGAAGATGACCAAATCGCAGATGCCACATGTATGGAGAAACCGACCCAGTGCTCAGAGAAGAAGTGGTGCCAACGTACGGAGATTGCACAAGCCTGTAAAAGCCCCATGCTCACGACCAGTTCCAATCACTCTTCCCATAAGTATGTCCTGAAATACAAGAGCATAGGATCAAATATGGCACGACAATGTAAATCTATGGTGATTTGACTAATTGATAATAAGTTCATAGAAAATTAAGGAGCATAGAGAACATTAGGAAGCCTTAATGTAGAAGTCAACTGCACCTCCCCCTGACCAATGATGTAGGAATGTGTACCATCTGCTATCACAACTGATTGCCCAGGCTGAACATGACGAAAAACACTAAACTGACCTCTGTCACCACATAGATGATGGGATGCACCAGAATCCATGATACATTCTGATAAGTCTGTCGTGTAGTAACTAGTAAAAGTATAGTCTATACCTGATGTAGACGCAGATGCTGAGGCAACCGCCTCTGAGGATCTCGAGGGAGAAGTAGTAGATCCGGATGTGCTAGGCGTGATCTCTCTCAGTCGTACTACAAGCTCATCAAATCTCTGATCAGGTGCAAGTAACTGATTCCCGACCTATTGTGTCTGCTCTGCAACCCTGGCTGACGTAGAAAACCCATGCTTGGAATTGCATGTTTCCTTAAAATGGCCTGTCCTGTGGCAGTATGTGCACGGCTGACGAGGTCAACCTCCTCCTCCTTTACCACGGTTGGAACTCTCCCTACCACGATATGGTGTATGACTGCTTCTACCACGTGAAGCAGCCATAGCTGAAGAAGGCTGGGACTGTAAAGGACTACCAGGGGGTAAGGATAGTCTACTCAGCCTACGATACACCTCCTCCATTGAAGGTATGGTAGCATCAGTGAGGATCTGGGCACGAGCTGCATCATACTCTGGATCCAGGGCCGCTAGAAACACTCCAGTCATCACAGAATCTTGTATGCCTTGAGTTGCTCTGGTGTAGCAGTCAAGGGTATGCTGCGAAAAGAATGTCCCACATAGGCTGTCTCAAAATGTCATTAGCTATCTCTGTGGATACAGTCCCATATAGCCATACACGAGCATACGCATCATCAGCCTCCCATAAAGCATTCGTCCCAATCTTTTTTTTTGAGGCTCCAAAAAGGGGGACACACTCGAAGGTGCTCACCCCAATGCATTAAAAAGAGAAAGAAATACTTACAAGGGGGAATGGAAGATCAGAAAACAAAAAGCAGGGTTACAGGGGGGTAAGCAAAGGGCGTTACCCCCGCAGCAAAAACATCATGTTACATTGAGGTCCAGTCACGTGGCTCCTCAACCGTGAGGATGTACTGCTTGCCATTAAACTGCATCAAACTCATGAACTACATGGCCCACAGTTCATAGTTGGTTCCATCCATTTTGACAATGGATGCCGGACCTTTGAAGATACCCAGATATGGAACTTCTACTTTGTTATCGATCATGATGACGACTATCTTCAAGACTGGGCTAGAGACAAGAGATATTGACGTCTACACTGACATACATGAAGATGGTTGTGGGTGTACACTAATACCACATCCTCTTCCATTCCTCGAAGAGTCCTTTGGGTAGCGAGGATGCTTCTAGGGCTTCACGTTACATCCTAGGTACCCAACGAATTAGCACAACAGCTACAAAAGGGCGGTGATCGCGGCTACATACGACAGTCGCACTTGGACTTGAGTGCGTGAACCCGCGTGGGTCACGCGACTGCAGAGGCGGCTGGCGTGAACCCGTGCAAGCGCACTGGACGAAGGCAGTGCCCTCAGGCGCACACCCGCTCTGGGCTTCGACGGCAAACACGCGCGGCTTGCTGGGCGAAGAACACGCACTGCTCGCTGGGCATAGGCGACATATACGCGCGGGTTGGCGCGCACGACCTTGGCTCGACGGCGGCAGCACGGGGCTAGGTGGCATCGGCGGAACCAACCCAAGAGAGTTAGGGTTTTGGTGGGGGCATGATTCTAGGGCACATGCTCCGGTCTAGGATCTTTCCTCTGATACCATGTGGAATGGGAAAAGAAAAAGTTGTATTCCATCTAACCCTAGAGCTCTCTTATGTAGGAGAAAAGCTCCAAGGGTAAATTACATAAACATGACAATAGAAATAAACAATATAAGAAGAATGACTAAATGACATGAATATCATAATAAACGATATATCGACTTAATAGAAGAAGCGAGCTATATGTTAATGGCTTTGGATATCATCTCCTTATCATAAGCATCCACTATGGAAGTTTGTCTCGTATCGGCTTTTCCTTTTCCTTTTGCTGCTTTCGCGATAAAAAATGAGTCCATATGCTCTTTGCCATTTTTAGTAGGTTTTGAATTCGCATTACTACCGCTACTTGAACAAACCTTTTCTCAAGCACAATTGCATTTTCTTCTCACATTTATCATCATCACAAAGTTCATCTTGTCCACGTCGATGCTCCCACCTTTAACTGAATCCTTCTAAGTTTTCCTCTAATCCATATATGCACGTAATTCTTTGTTTATCTCGACAGGGAATTTCTTACAAGCTGCAACACTCTTGAATGATCCCACATGATGTTATTTGACCTGGTAGAATCCACGTTTGTTGTTCTTCCACAAAACATGTATGTAATGTTGTTTAATTCTTTCCCACAATGATGTAAAAAACGGTCTAAACGATTGTTTAAACGCATACGGTGCTCGATCACATCGTTTAATCAAAAGGGGTCTCTAAACGGGCAGGCTGCATAAATGGCCTTTTAAATGGCCTTTTAAACGGTCTTAAACGGTCTTTTCAAGACATGGATTTACTTTCTTCAAAGGATCACCATTATTCATGACTTTTATGTTGTCTATTTCGATATTTGGCTATGAATTCTAGTTGTTTATGTTATCAATTTTGAAATTTGGATGAAACATTTCTTGAATTTGACAATATTTGATCTGTATTGTGAATCTATGATTATTTTTCTTATTTATTTATACTTTTCAAGTAATTATATATATGTTATATTTTTTTATTAATTAAAAATGCAAAACCACATAACCCGTTTAATTTCTATTTAAACTGTCGCATATCATTTAATCAGTAATCACCCTACCTACTGAATACCGCATACCGCTTTTTGCAACCTTGCTTTGCGATCTTTCAAATAATCATCTTGCCATGTGGTATCTTTAGCTCTTTCTTCAGTGGTAGCCATGCCATGTCCATTTCCCATAGCCATTCCTAATATATGAACATATTCCACAAATTGGTATTCTAAGTTTCAAACATCAAAAACTATGTCGAATTCTATGATAAATACATATACGCATGCTATCTTACACATTTCTAATATTTATACTTGTGTGATCTCCCCAAGCCATTGATTGGCGAAGCTCGCCCTCTAGCCTGAGGGTCTTATTGCTCGGTTATCGAGCCATGGGGGGCACCCTGCATAGGGGGCTCAGGGACAACACCCCCGAAACAAAATATATTGTAAACTAATTGCTGTAACCTAATTGTGTCTTATGTATATCTATATGAAGTGCAATATAATATAATATCTTAATAAGATACAATATATGTAAGTTCCATCAGTGTTTGTTTTCAAAAAAAAAGTTCCATCAGTGTTACTAACACACATGTTACATAAGATATATATTCTCCTGTTACTAAACCTAACATTAGACATTAAAAAAATGCACCCAAAAAGAAAGAGGAAGCAATGAGTGGCGATGGTTTGTAAGAGGAGAGATACAGGGGCTAAGACCTCCAAGGAGGATACACAACAACAACAGGAGCAACAATAGGCAGAGACACATCAACATGTGGATGGAAACCACCATGAGATATGGTTCACCAAGGGTTTTGGGAAGCAACAAAACAAGGGGAGGTGGTCTTGAAGCTGTGCAATCAGATTTAAACGGTTTGTTTTTTTTAATTTAATCGAATCTCCAAATGAGATCCCGTGGAGCCTAATTTCAATCGGTGCTTGCCTTATGCCTCTTGCTAAGGTGATTGCTTACGTGGCGCATATCATGAGGTGGAGCAAGGCGCTAAGGCCTCGCCTAGTCTAAGCGCTTGGGTGAGTGCCTAAAGCGCCTTTGATAATGCTTGCAACAATACATACATCCAACAAACTCGTGTTTTATGAACACACTAGGCATGTGGAAGTTTATTGCCACTACACTAGAGACCTGTTACAAAGAGTGTTGTTTTGCACCTCCAGTGTATCTTTTATATATCAAACTGTTGACATGTTCACGAAGCCACTCACTAACACAGTTTTAAAAATATCGTAACAAGTTGAGCATGATGGATATATATGCTCAAATTTAAAGCGGAGTCTTGAAAGATATTTGGTGTTCCACCTACTCAGGGTACACTAGTGTTTTTCATGTATGGTGACTATCTTATGTAGCCCTAGCCCTAGAACTCCACGTCTCCACCTATATAAGGAGCCCTAGGGTAGCATATCGGAATAAAGTCATTTTCACATTCCTCTCAGTTGATGCTATGTGAAAAAAAGAGGGATGGATTGGGATGATTCTTATTAAGGGGTACAATTTCTTATAGAGAGATGAAACCCTCATTCCCAAAAAGGTAAAATAATGTTCTGAACGGAAATAATAAACACGAGAAACGTGAAAATAGTAAAAAACATCAATATGGAGTGAACATTTAATGCACTGCACAGTACATGGAAGTTTAAGGGGGTCTGCATCAACCATGCTTGAGAGCTCCACGTTTGAATGTAGGCAAAGGAATGCGAGGCCATAAGAAAAAGAGATGAAACTTGATATATTCCCGACAGAGAACTTTTTATGGTGGTTGCTTGTATTAGGGTTTTGCTTTTAATTGGTCAGGACTATATGTGGTGATTCAGAACTTAACTCCCTACATCTGGCAGTGCACCTGATACACTCAATAAGCATGTCCCTAAATGTCGGTTTCGATCGTGTTAGTGGTCAACCAAAACAAAATTTTAGTCGAAGTTTAACTGAAATTTTGGTCATTTCAGTTAGGATTTCTACTATGGCCCCCGTATTGCTGAAGTGTCGACCATTTCAGTCGAATTTTGGTGACATGTCGAAACTGCAATTCGATCGAAATTCGGCCAAATTTCGACAAAATTTGAGCTCTACTAGTAGGCAATAATTAGTTGGATGATGAGGGATAGCTCGGGAGGCTGGACGAGGGTGAGGCAAGGGTCTAGGCAGGGTTGTCCCTCACCTGCGGGTGAAGCTTCAAGAGTAGGTGGTGGAGGGTCGGGCTTCAGGGGGAGATGCTTACGGTGTGGTGGCTTGGGTCACCGGGCGGGGGGCTGTCGGGATTCAATTAGGTGTTTCTTGTGCAGTTCAAATAGTCATAGACGTTTCAGATACCCGACGAAGCGAGCAAGGGATCCTCAAAAGACCGAGGCGGCGGCGACGGGGGTGAATACCGGGAGACTGCTCATGGGGGTGTGCCGGTGAGAAGGGCGGTGCCTAGCGGACATGATGGAGGATGTTAGGCAGGTGATTGGGTTGGGAGCAGTTTCGAGGGCGACGTAGTGAAGTTTGAGGGTCCCATGGTGTGCGTACGTGGCCTCTCGTCGATGGAGACCCGAAGGATCTTGGATCTCTCGCAGCATGCTGGCGGTAGGGTTCATTAAAGGGACCTATTGGTGCATGATGGGTGGTGCGATTCACGGCAGTGGGGTCAATCAATCTTGATCTGTGGCCTCCCACTCTTCGGCCCGAGCGTCGAAGCGGTTCGGGAAATACTGGCACCAATGTTGTGGGTATGTGCGATCATATCGGATGGCTTGCGGCGCGTACAACCATCGTGGATTGTTGCAGAGGTTGTGACCTCAAGTGCGCTCTGCCAGTGACCCTTGGGGTGCGTTTTAGAGGTTGCGACTTCGTCTTGGATGTGGGGGAGGAAGGTCGGGTTGCTGATGCTGTCGAAGAGTCCATTGTCGGTGAAAACATTTGTGAAAGGGGCATCTATCTAGGAAGGGGAAGCGACCTCTTTCCAGAATTTTGAATACTGATTGCCTGACGCGGTAATGGATGGGGTGTCTTTGGGTGCAAGTTTTGGCGAAGAGCCCAAGGCGGGAGTAGGTGGCATCGGGCGTGGAGCCTCCTACGTTGAGGTCTTACTCGGGTCTTTGGGTAAGGCGAAACTGCAATTCGGATCCTCAGATCTTTTGGCCGGATTCAGGAAGGAGAGGGCGGATCCCGGTTGGTCGAATGCGTAGGAGGATCCGGTTGGCGATGGGCGGCATCCGGTTCGGGCTCGCGGATCTCTCGGGGTCTCGAACCCGTTGGCAGATCCAATAGGCGGTGGCGTTTCGGATCGGAAGGAGGTTAGGGAGCCGATGTTGGTGTTCGGATAGTGCTCCTGGCTATTCGCCATGAGATTGTTGGCATCGAGCGGTTACAACAGAGAGGCTTGGGGATTGGGGAGATGGCTTCTCGACCTCGTAATGCTGATTCGACTCCTTTGGAGGCGCATACCGATGATCTCCTAGCATTAGAGCGAAGTGGTTTCGAGGATGTGGGGTGCTCGCAGACGCGGAGCGGCTCCGTTGGCTTGGGGCGGGGGCTGACCTCTGGGGGTACGCCACTACCTAATGCACGGTGTAATGAGCCATAATGGGGGGGGGATTCGACCGGAGCTACATTCGTCGAAGTCTGGAGGAGAGAAGGATGGTGCGATGCTTGTAGATCTATTGCCGATTGAAAGCTCCTGCGTTGGAAGGATGTTGGGTGGCGAGGGTGCACTGTGCGACGGGAGTAAGGGTTCGGTGCCTACTTTTGAAGTGCAGACGGAGGAAGAATCGTTGATGTCGTGGCAGAAGGCGATGAGGTCTGAGGGTGCTGCCTTGGAATTGGATGAGGAACATGGCCTCAAATTTCAGCGAAATTCGGTCGGATTTCTCTCGAATATAGATATCCAGTCGAAATCGAAATTCGTCCGAAATGATCGAAATATGGGGGCCCTAGTACAAAAAATGACCACATTTTTTGTCAAAATTCCGTTTTGGTTGGTTATCGAAATGGTGACCGAAACCGACATTTAGGGCCTTGACGAGGAAGGGGAGGAGATGGTGGAAGGGGCGAAAGGGCTGGAGCTGGGGAAGTTATTGGAAATGGAGGTCTTGTCATGCCTTGGTTTGGTGCGGCTTGGAGGGTTATTGGTGATGACTAATGAAGCTGATCACTTGGAATGTCAGGGGGCTGAGTCAGACTGAGAAGAGGTTGGCGGTGCAGAGCTTTTTTTCAGAGCAGAGGTAGGATGTGGAAATGTTGCAAGAAATAAAAATTGCGAGAGAAATGGACGAGTTGTGGAAAGAGATTGAGGGAAATAAGTTGAGGGAGTTTAAGGCTATCGCTTCAGATGGGGTGGCTGGGGGTTTGGTGATCGGATGGGATGGGCAAAGCTGGAATTGGCGAAGGAGGATTTGCGTGGGGCTTTCTCGCTTTCGATCCTGTTGCATTGTAAGGGGTATGGTAGGATGCTATTGGCCACGAACGTGTATGGCTCTTGCAATGGTGTTGGTATTGGTGGATTGGTGGAGGATTTGTGGATGACTAGAGCGAGATTACCAGATGTGGGCTGGCTCATCGCGAGTGATTTTTATGTGACGCTGCGGCTGGAGGATTGCTCTATGGGCCATGGTGGGGGCGATAGAGGTTCAATGGATCTGGCTAAGGTGATCGATGGTTCGGGGCTTCAGGTGGTCGACACTACAGGATGTCTCTACACGTGGCATAATTCGCGGTCTCGATCATGGCTTGATCGACTCATGTTATCCATTGAGGCCTTGGAGGCGATTTCGTTGGCAGGGGCCCATGCCCTCCTTAGGTCGTAGTCGGATGACGCATCGCTAATTTGGTACTCGGGGGAGGAGGATCGTCCTCGCTCGTTTTTCAGATTTGAGAAGGCTTTGATGTTGGAGTACGGATTCCGGGAGACGGTGGTGAGTTTCTAGACTGGACATTGGCTGAATTGGATGATGACATGTAGACTCGCGAGCAAGCTGTCAGTTCTTAGGATGTTTCTGATGAATTTTAACAGTGGGAACCGGGTGCGACACAAGGCAAGGAGGAAGAAGGCCCAATAGGAGGTGCAATGATTGGATGGGCTGAAGATGAGAGGGTGATGACGGTTGAGGAGGTGGTTATGAGATGCGGCCACCTAGAGGAGATTCTCCGGGAGGACAAAAGGAAGAGGTTGCTTGGAGGCAGAGGTACATGCATTGGTGGTTGAGGGAAGTGGATGCTAATACTAGATTCTTTCATGGCATGGCCAATGGTAGAAGATGCAGGAATTTCATACATTAGGTCTCGATTGGAGGTTAGGTGGCCAAAGGCGACCAAGTTGTGGGGGTGGCGCTGCGGGCGTACTTTCATGATTTTGTTAGGCTATGCGTCTGGGCTGGATGGGGCTGGCAGGGCAGAGACATCTCGTGGATATTAGAGTCATATGCAAGTTCGTTGGTGAGGGATTTCACGGAGGAGGCCAGGCGGGCACTGTTCCAGCTGAATGCATATGTGGCTCCGAGTCCGAGTGGCTTCTCGGTTTCCTTTTACCGGGAGTTATGGGATATGATCAAGCAATATGTTTTGGAGGTGCTTGCGGAGTTCCAGGACGACAACCACGGATTCGAGAGATTGAATACGGCTCTTATTTTTCTACTCCTTAAGAAGGGCACGTCGACCAACATGGAGGATTACATGCCGATTGCACTGTCTAATGACGTATATCTCATTTTTTTGAAAATTCTTGCGAATCGTCTGAGGAAGGTGCTTGATTATATCATTTCGCATGAGCAGTTGGCATTTGTGCCTGGGAGAGAGAGCTATGGCTGACAGTTTGGTGTTGGCATCTGAGATGACGACGGATTGGAAGTGAAGCAATGCAAAATGGGTGCTGTGGAAGGTGGAATTTTCCAAGGCATATGACAACGTTGATTGGAGATTTTTGTGGGCTTCTTTGGTGAAGAGGAGCTTCCCTGAGCAGTGGATTGCATGGATCAAGCGTTGTGTGACGACAACATCCCACGCTGTGCTGGTTAATGGCAAGCAGGAGGGGGGGATTCTTTCAACCCCAGAGGGGCATCAGACATGGTGCCCGTTGGTGTCGCTTCTTTTTATTGTTGTGGCAGACACATTGGCGATGTTGATGAGACTGGTGGCGAGCGTGGGTTGGTGTGCTGGATATGATGAGGAGATATCCATCTTGCTTTTCTTTTCGTGGGAGCTGAGGACAAGGTCTCAAATTTCGATTTCGATCACCATTTCGATGATGAACCGAAATGAAATTTCGGTCGAAATTCGGCCAAAATTTTGGTCATTTTGTTCAGTTTTTGAATTGGGCCCCCGAAATTTCGATAAATATATGCCTTTTCGACCGAATTTCGATCACCTACCGAAACCGAATTAGACAAAATTTGATCAAATGGCCGAGGAGGAGAAACTACGTCGGACATCACTCATTATGGACATTTTCGGAGACTTATCGGGCCTTCAGATCAATAGAGCTAAATCCGTGGTGGTTCCTTTTGGTCTATTAGGGCTGGAGATGCAGGGAGCAACAATGATTTTGGGTTGGCCAACAACCAGGTTTCCGATCATGTACTTGGGGCTGTCGTTGGTGGCGGGGAGACCGGAGAATGGGGATTGGAGGGCGTTGCTGGATAGATTGGGGGGAGGTTGGCATGGTTGAAGGCGTTAATGTTTTCGAGAGGCTGGAAGATGATGTGTCTGAAACATGTTCTTTTGGCCATACCTATCTTCTTTTGCTCCATGAGGCGGCTGCCTACAGGCCTGCACACAGGGATTGTGACTCTCATGAGGAGGTTCTTATGGGCAGACATGAGACAAGCTAGGAGGGGCATCCACTTGGTTGATTATGACAAGGTGACAACGTTGAAGAAGAAAGGCGACCTTGGGGTTTTGCAGGTACGCGATGTGAACAAGACCTTCATGGCAAATTATATGGGGTAAATACGAGTTGGTATGCAAATTGTTGAGAAAGATATACCCGGTGTCCATGTCATTGGCTGCAGTTTCGGGACGTTTACCTTCATCTTTGTGGAAGGGGATCACTGGGGTAATCCCAAAGTTGGCTGTGAAGTTGAGACCGGTTCTAGTAGATGGCGCTACTTTTCGTTTTTGGCAGGATGATTGGGTGGGCGAGGGAGTGTTGGGCGAGCGCTACTCACGCTTATGGCAACTAACTTGTAACAAGGAGGCGATGGTGTAACTAGTCTGGGAACATGGGTTGTGGTTTCCTGCTTTCTTTTCAGACATGTCAGACTAGAGGGTTGATGAATTCTTGGTCTTGCAGTTGCATTTGGCGCTTATTGAGGGACTGATGATTGGCAGGGTTCACTTTATTTGGGGAGATGGGAGATTCTCGATGAAGAAAGCGTATCGTTTTTTGGTGGAGGATGGAGAGGAGGTGGAAGAAGAGGTTGCTATTGATACCAGGATGATTTGGAGAAGCAGGGTTCCAATTCGAATAAAGATATTTTCTTGGCTTCTTCCGCTTGGTAGGATTCTCACGCAGGTTCGTCGGGGGAAGCTGTTGGGGGGTGGAGGTTGGTGTTGGTTATAGATGTAGGTTGGCAACAGAGGACGCGGACCACGTTTTATTCTCTTTCCCCTCTTCTGCTCAGGTGTGGAACGTGGCCATCATGTCATGGATTGGGGGCCAAGATTGTGCTGGCTTTTGGAGGGGCATCGGATCTGTATGTGGATATGGTCACAAGGACAATACGTATCCTTTTGCACTGATATGGACGATTTGGTGCGCGAGGAATGGAGTCATTTTTGAGAGGCAAACTTGTTATACTGTTAGAATGTAATTGAGTACATCACATCTTGGGAATGTAATGCATTGTAACCTTTTATAGTTTAATATATTTTGCGGTGGGTCCCAATTTGGGACGCCACCCCTTTTCCTTTTCAAAAAATGATGGTAAGCAATAGTACGTAGTGGAAGTCACCCGATATATAGTACAAGTTTCAAAAATGATATAGCACCTTGCTCTTACTCACAATATGTCCTTTCTATGTAATTGTCACCCTTGGGGGGCGTAGTCATTGCTCGAACGAGAGGGTTCTGCCGGATTGCAGTTCTGAAATCTCAACGGAACTTGATAATAACTTCTTGTGTTTGTATATCTATTCTTTATCCCCAGCATTCTTCATTCTTGGTGACATGGTTGATATCCTCCAGGAATTCCACAGTGAGCAATCATGTTGTCGTCCATGGATTCTTAATCGTGTGTACTAGGGATTTGCAGATGATAAGGGTATTCCTATGCTATTTAGAATGGAAAGGCAATAACAAAGCTCTACTAGTAGTAGATAAGCAGGGAGTATTCGGTTATATGTTTAAGTTATGGCTCCCTTTTCCTTTCGCCCCTTTGCACCGCAGGACGGGGCATACATCAAATTGGCTGGATCCTTATTTTCTAATTTTTGGAGATATATTGGAGACTCGGAGAAATTGTTTGATTAGCTTGTAGAACAGAGATCGATACCAAGGATAGAATTGTTTATTTTTAGTGCTTGTTGTTGCAGTGCTGTGGCGTTATGTATGGGGGAGTGTGGCGGTATACGAATAATTGTTCTTTTTTAATTTGAATTCGTGAGGTTTTTGATGGCCATAATGTTACGAGTTTGGGTTGTATGTTATTTCTGCATGGCTCTGACGTAACTTACCTTCAGTTAATTGCATAAATGCAGTTGGACAACAACCTACCTTTACTGGTTAATTCGCTTCTAAGAAAAGCTATTTTGTATTGTAGAGTTGATGTTTGCCTAACTGCGCTGTTTACATATGTAATTGTCAACATTAAGAAAATGCTGACCTAGATGACAATTACCTTAAAAGATCCACCCACATCATTTATGTAAATGGATAGAAAATTTCATGTTATTCACATGCAACTCCATTTCCAAATTGTAACTGCTATTTCTTCCCTTTCAAGTCAGCATATCTACTTCGAATAAAATAAAAAATTGGAGTTAGATTGTTAATTGACATAAACTGTGTAAGCATGTTGTGCCTTCTATTTTCCAAAATAAACTATGCCTTGCAATTCGACACTGTAGGAAAGTTCTGAGAGAAAATGCTAGTGGCGGGAGGGATGCTGAACGAGTGAAGACAAAGCTGGAAATCAAGGCTGAGGTATGTGGAAATGATGATGTAATTTGGTGTGATGTCAAGTGTTGAAATTTGAAAGTCCCAAAAGCTCAGCAAAGACACTACCAAATTTTTGTTCTCATGGTTCAAGATGCTTAGGATGACTGTGCTGCTCTACATAAGAAGCAACCTCAAAAAGCTGTGCTTGTAGATTTATACTTGTTGAAATCTCAGAAGCGGAAGCGGAATCGATAAACAAAATAATAAACATAAGAACATACAAATTTACGTGGAACCCTACTCCATAAGGAGCGGGATGAAACCACGGGAGAAGCCCTCAAAGGGACTGGATATTCTATTAGAATTCTCAATGAGTACAGGGGGTGAGGGACTCCTTATATAGCCTCTCAGACACACCGAAGTCCCACCGCTCATCCATGTGGGACTAAACTTGAGTGGGTAATTGGATCTTGATGAGATCCAATTACCCATATATTACATTCTCCAACACTCCCCCTCAAGTTGGAGCTGAGAAAGCTGCAACTTGTAACAAAAAGAAAATATACAACACGTCTTCACGATAGATCACAAGAACTCATATCCGCTGCTGGTAGAAGACCTCGCACGAGGACGGATCTGCGGCTTTCAGGTCACCGGAACGTATCTCTGTCATGCCTGGAGAAGAATCGCTGCAGAAGAAGTCCAGCGTGGGAAACTGATCGGGTCGTAAAAGAAGAACTATACGCCCTAGCGAAGAAATCAATGTTCGGTGAAGACGGATGATCTGTAGAAATCTGGAGTGTCGGTCTGTCAGTCGTAGATGTGCAGATGTCCAGAAGACGGTCTAACTCCCCCTTTCTCCCATACTTGATAGAATAAGAGCATAGATCAAGTTGGGAGAAACCAAAACATGCATTTTTTGTATCATTCTTTTTCCTTCATATCTTTTTTTTCACACAATTCTTTTTTTAATTGCGCATGACTTTTGTATGTACGTGCCTTTTTTTCATTTTTTTTAAAAACATACGACCCCTCTTGGACCCAATCTTCTCTTTTTTTTTCAAAACATGCCATCTTCCCTTTCTTTTATGGGTATGTATCTATATATTTTTTAAAATCAACTCCCCTCTATTTTTTTAACATTTGCCCCCCTCTTTTTTTAATCGCTGAGCCGTCTCTCATTTTCCAGCCCACTATTTTTTTAAACTCTGAATCGGTCCACTTGAGCTTTGAGACTCTTCACACTTATTTAGGGTTCCATTGGGGAACTCCTTCTGACACAAGATGGAGAAAAGAGGGCACCGCCTGGGCGCGTGATTGAGCGCCGCCGCTTCATGCATCGTGTCGCCTGTGCATCGCGACGTCACACCTCCGAGTTGTACGTGAAACTACACCGACGGTGGGCTGAGGTTGATCGGGCAGCCTGTGGTGCGCCGCCTGCAACTTGTGATGCTGAGGAGATGCAGTAGGGTTGCCGCGAAGTTGGAGATCGTGCATATCCCCATCGCCACTGGAGGTTGCTGCGGCTCTGTGTGTTACGCATGAGGGGGGGGACACTGCCTGCACGTGGAGGTGTTGGTGAGGGTCTCGCGCCTGGAGCCCTGATGGGAAGAGGGATGGAGCTCGCCACCACGAGAAGGAGGTCGACCATCCTGAGGGATAATGACATCGCCACCTGTGATGATTTGCGGGCAGCATGAGAAAACAAAACTCTAGAGATCACGTGTATCATATGGAGAAGCACTCCTCGCGTATATCCCAAATCTGAGATAACACGTACCGCCATGAATGAGAGCACTAATTTGGAGGCTCCTGGAGACGCCGACGTGGGGCTGATGTGGCTAGGGCATCGATTTGGAGGCTGGAACGTTTGGAGGATGAACTGCGAAGATCCGTGGATGTAGGTGGTGCCTCTTGGATCGGGGTTCATAGAACCCTATTTTTTGTGACACGATCTCTAAAAATATTTACTTGAGAACAAAAGTACAACTCCCAAAAAGGTCTTGATTAGGGTTCCATAGAACCCTATAATAGAAAATCAAATCTCGAATAAATCATAAACTTGAACTCCTCAAGAATTGATCCACTCTGATACCATGTTGAAATCTCAGAAGCGGAAGCGGAATCGATAAACAAAATAAGCATAAGAACACAGATTTACGTGGAACCCTACTCTATAAGGAGCTGGATGAAACCACGGGAGAAGTCCTCAAAGGGGTTGGATATTCTATTAGAATTCTCAATGAGTACAAGATGTGAGGGGCTCCTTATATAGCCTCTCAGAGACACCGAAGTCCCACCGCTCATCCATGTGGGACTAAACTTGAGTGGGGTAATTGGATCTTGGTGAGATCCAATTACTCACATATTTCATTCTCCAACAATACTCTTACCGAAAAATGTAGTACAAGGTTCTACATATAGGCCACACTACAACCATCTTTCTCACAATAGGTGTGCGACTAAAGCGTGACCTCTACTACACAATACATGTATCTCTCCACTAGATCCAATGCAATTTAATGCAACAATAAGCTTCATTCGATTGAAAGTGATGTTATCAATTACTATAGGAGAAAAGATGAGACACAAATAATAGATAATTATGAGGCGGAGGCATTTATTGGAGCATTGTACATCCCAGAGAGTTTCAATTCACAAGAGGTTATCGGTAACTATTGACTAGTATTCTCCCAAGCACTTTGTGAGAGTAGAGGGATTGGTATTTGTTGAAAAAATACAGTAGGTTGGTCCCCCTATATGTTGGGCGACATCTTCCTTGTATAATTTTTCACATGTTTAACTAAGAGAGTCTTTCAATCTGTCTATGCAAGTGGGCATCATGATCATTTGTGTCGAAAGGATGACATCCTAAGGGGTCATTTTTAGTCCATAACGAAGGTGATTCATGAAGGCTTGCTAGGAAAGGATGAACGAGAAAAAGTAGTAGGACGACCATGCTTCTAGTAGCATGTCTTCAATGTGACCATATCCTAAAAGTAGGAGCAATGATGAAAATTCCCACGTCCATCTCCTCATCCTCGACCACCAAATCCCCTCCCATCAAGGGAATCTCCTTTGCTTCATGAAACCAGCCATGGCAGTGATGGTGACAGTGCCCTAAATCGTGGATACAACAACCCTGTCGAGACAATTATATGCCTCTTCAATAGGAGGGATAGTCACACTTTTAAGTAGTTGATTTCTTACAGAAACATATATTAGATCAAGCTATAAAGAAAAACTCCAACCATGAACATCTCTTGGCATGCTCATTGCAACACACATTGATATAACGGATAATAGCCTTGGAGTTTCTGAAACATATCCTTTACCCAACAATCTAAACGTGAAGAGATTGGCCATTGTGCTTGGACTAATGAATATCATGATATAACTAGAGAATTTTCGCTTTCTTTCTTACTTTAGAATATGCAAGGACAAAACGAAAACTAGCTCCTTCATAGTTACTTCATTTTGATATGTTGGGTCTTAATCATATTTATTAATGTCTTATTTGATTTTTATTGATGATTATAGTCATGTCAATTATGTTTTTTCTTTTGAAATGGTCCGGTGGTAGTGCAGTGTGCCTACCACCCAGAAGACCAGGGTTTAAATCCCCCCTTGCGAGGGTTGCGTTAGGTAGTCGACAACCAGTGTAAGAAATAGTCAAATCTTTTAACATGGATTCGAGCAAGAATCCATTTAGCCAACTCTACTTATAACGAGAGAAGGCTTCGTCATTTGTTTATTATAGTCATGTCAATTGAGTTTTTCTTTTGAAATGTAAATGTGAAGTTGAGGATGTAGTCAAATCTTCTATTTATGAAATAAGAACTCATTTCTCTACAACAAAAAAAATTACGAGATATGATAATGCCTTGGAGTTTTATGTTACCTTTTTGTATGTTTTCTCTCAAAGGTCTTAAATTGGAAGGACATATCGATATCGGTATCGATATCGGTACCATGTCGATACCGATATATCGCCGGTATATCGGCGATATATTGACGCCATATCGCCGACATCGGGATTCAGCTTGCCTTTTTTGCCTATCGATACCCGATATCAGACATATCGACGATATATCGGTGACCTATCGATACCGATATATCGTCGATATATCGCCGATATATCGGGATACGACCTTCCATTAATATATCCATTAAACATCTTTTGTCTATTCATTCGTGCAAAACAATATCGCAGAATGAAAAATATTGTCACATCCTTGATGTTGTAGAATCCTTTTGATTTGTAACCTGTGCCTCATAGTTTTTGGGGTGATATTGTTCTCACTTTGTGTTATTTGAGTAATTTCATGCCACTGATGACATTTGATGGAAATCCTCCCTTGTCGTTTATATTTGGTGGGAAATATTTTTTTTGGTTCCTCGGTTTTTCGCGTGGGCTATATTTGTTCATATTTTATCTCCAATGCCTAACAAATTGTCTCTTGGAGCTACTAAGTATGTCTTCCTAGGGTATTACAGAACTCAAATGGGCATCGACGCTATGCTTCGTTTGATATGAGATATGTAGTTTTTGACATCGTCTTTTTTTAGGAACCGAATTTGCAAGAGCGCTGGGGATGGAGCTTGAGCGTGGGAGGGGTCGCACGAGGGAGTGCCAGAGAAGGCGTAAGCAAGGGCCATTGTATATTGTGCAGGTGTTGACAGATGATGAACTCGTGGTTATTGAAAAGGAGATTGGATGGGAGCTTGTGATGCACAAGATCAATATGACAGAGGTGGAGGGTTCGCTTTATCTGTCGTGGTCTTCGATGGTGCATCGTAGGCCCCAAAGATGTCAACGTGTGACTTTTAGGTGCTATCGTTGTTGGGAAGAGGGACACTTCGCTCGAACGTGTGTGCGTGAGTTGATTTGCTTTCGGTGCAATCCCCCTGCCTTTGTGAATCCTTAAAGAGGGGCATTTGGAGGTTGAATAAGGGTGTAGATGTGGTGGAACTTGCTCTTGAGGTAGCAACCCGAGATGTAGCGTGGCATGCAAGATTTTCTCTTCGAGTGTTTGTGTTTTATGGAGCTTTGGCGATGGCTAGTGACGTCTTGGTTGGATTTTAGGAATTTGGCGAGCTTTTGGGCTTCTGTTCTAGCTGCTTTTTTATCCTCGCGTGCATGTTGCTTTAGGCCTCTTATACCTGTGTGGGGTACTTGGCGTTTGCAAAACGATCTAATCTTTAGGCAAGAGCGGTACTGTTTTAATAGTGTAATTCAACATGCCCTGCCTTTTTTTTTGACATGGTCTTTGGATGCTCTTTCTTGTTTAATATAATTTAGGTGTAGCTCGCCTTGAGTTACACCCCTTTTCCTTTTAAAAAACTTGCTCTTGAGGTGCGGGATCATTGCCTGGCATCCGAGGGATATGTCGATGACAATCTGAGGGTGGAGGACATTTGGTTGCTATTTGGATTGAAGTTTGAAGGGGACGTGGTGCGGTTAGATGACATATTAGTCTGCATGTGAGGGCTTTGGTGCAGGAGGAGACACATTTGCTAAAGGGGGAGGTGGGTCCTTTGCGGCAATGACCTTGGTATAGGCCCATCTCCTGTGATGGTGTTGCTTAAGTTGTGGTTCACATGATGTTATCGCTCGTTGGTGTTCCCCTGAGATGCTGGAATTTTAAGACCATCAAAAGCTTGTTAAAGCTAGTAGGAGACCTCATTTCCATCATCTGTGACAATGTGGGATCGAGCTAGTCGCTCGAGTTTGGAGTGGCTGGTGGAGGTCGAGGGCGCTTTGCGGGAGATGCCTGATACTTGCTCTTGTTGTCGGTTTGACAAGTTGTAGATGGCGGAGTCACCCCTTCAGCAGCCTCTATGGCCTGAGGACGTTCCTACATATGCGAAGAGCTGCTATGTGCATAGGGGTTGGTGAATGCGGTGTAATCGGTGCATGTTTGGGGACGTGTTGTAGAAGTTAAAGTTGGTTGCGATAGTTGTAGTGCTATCGTACATGGAGACACTGATGATGAAGGCTTTCCCATATACCAAGGAGCCATTATGGTCAGGATTCTCGACGTCATGAAGGTGGTTTTCAATGGTGGGATTGGGGAGGGGGACGTAATTGAGGTTCCCCTGGAGCTTTCGTTCATGGGGCTTGATGTATAGGTATGCCACATATCTTATTTGGTGGTTGCGATTTTGGGTCCTTGCCCTTGGGGCCTTAAACCTTTTTTCAGAGTTGGGCGGTGGATCAAAATCCTTACACTCAGGCGGGTCGCAGGTGGGTCCATATGGGAGTGAGACCCGAGATTTCTCTAGTTTGGACCCTTGGCTTTCGACCACTCAGAAGGCAATTGATCTTTCGTCATGCTATTAGCGGAGATGCTCCCCTTTGCAATGGGACTTTAAGTGGTGAATTTCATGGATGGTGGCGAGTAGGGATGTAAACAGACATATACATATGCATATATAGGTGTTACCATATCCTTATCCATTTTAAAATTTGGATAGGGATACAGAAATAGATACATTGCGGATATTACAATTTGCAAACTACAACCTTAAATACATATAAGATATGAAAACAAATAATCATGATTTAGATAGAAATATTTAACAAATAGAAAGGGATTATCCTCCATATAATAAATGTCCTCTAATGCTTGCATTCAATAGGATTATTTTTGAAATTAATAACTAATTAAATAAAAATTAATAAACTACAAAGACACCACGCTAAAAAAAACATAGTATTATACTAAATTAACTAACTTGTATATTAATTAATTAAATAATATAGAGATCGATATTTTTCTTCTGACATTTGAAAATGACTCTAGATGCATTATATTGCAAGTAATCCTATAATATATTTGGAGATACACACACAAGTTGATGTATATATATACAATATAAACACATAAATTCTACGTTACAAATATCTGTATCCGTCAGATTAAATATTGAACCATATCTGTATCCTCAAAAAATTGAAAACAATATATGTATCCTTATTCGTATATGCAAAAAAATTCGTATCCATATCCATATCCATATCCGTCAAAATAAAACATTCATATCCATATCCGCTTAAAAACGGATACGATGACGGACAGATACATATACATACATATATATATATATATATATATATAGAGAGAGGAAAATGGGGTTGCCCCCTAGGGGGAGCTAACTTAGCTCCCCCGCCCTTTTTGCGTCTGCAAGTGCTCCGGATGTGGGGATGATTGTCTGAGAAGAAGGTGGGCAAAAGGATGGGATGAGAGGCTGGTGGTTTCTGGGTTGTCGGAGGTAGCTAGGTCAGAATTGGTGGCGGTCTTCTTATGGAAATGACAGTTCGTGCCTGAGTCCAGTTGGGGGATGTTGGTCCATGGGACTCGGAGAAAGATTGGGCAAGTGGGTTGGTGGGGTGGTGTCAACTGTCGATGTCGAGGTTACCCGGTATTGGAGTTCATCTGAGCATTGCTTTGGTGATGATCGAGCATTATAAGGGGTGTGAGGGGGGAGATAACTTGTTGGTTCATGTGGGGCTGGATACTGTGGAGGTGTTGGATGCGGGGAACTTCTGTGATCAGGTTACTAGTTGGGTGGAGGTTACCTGGCGGAGGCAACCTCCATTTGTGCCTCATGGGGGTTTCCATCTGTAACATCACGGGTTAGGGGGTAGGTGCGCAAGTAGAGAGCGACTCGCTTGCTTCTCGAGGCCTAAATGGCAGATGCGGTGTTTCTACAAGAGGCAAAGATGGAGAGGCTTGGATCTTATTTATGTAGAGGTCAGTTCTGAGGCTAGACTGTTTAAGTTTAAACGATTGCTTCGTCGAGGGCTTCTGGTAAGATCTTGTTGGGTTGGTGCAGCGACCTGCTAGAGGCTGTGGAGGTGGTGGAGGCCAGATTCTCTTTGTCCGTTATGCTGCTCTGCAGGGTGAATGGTCATATTATTTTTATGGTCTTTTTCTTTCGGGAGTTTTGGAGTCCGGGGGAGGTTGAAGTGCTGGCTGTTGTGCAGGAGCTGTGTTTGGAGAACCATAGTTTTAAGAGACTGAATCATTCGTTGATCTTTCTTCTGCCCTAGAAAGAATTTGCTCGTTGTATAGAGGATTCTCGTCCTATTTCCCCTTTGAATGTTGTTTATCTCATTGTAGCCAAGATCCTCGCTCAGTGTTGCAGAAGTCGATATTTGGTATTCAATTGGAGGGTTCACTGAATAAAGAACATTCAATATTCAGGAGAATATTCGGAATTATCCAGTTATGCATTTTTAATTATTTTAAATATAAATATTATTTCTGATATATTATTATTATATTTATATATTTGGTCATCATCATCAATCAATAAGAATTCAAGATAAAAGTATCAATTAACAAGTTATTTAACATTCAATGGCGATCATGGTCTATTTCCTTTCATTGAGGTTGTTGCCGATCGAGATGCGATGCCAACTGAAGGATCTCATGAAATGTTCTATATGGCCAGGATCAGAGAACTCATGTGGAGTCCCTTTAATTTGGCAGGAAAGTTGTGGTGTTGGTTGGGGATGACGGGGTTTGGGCATAATGAACCTTGATGCGATGAACTTGGCATGGTTGACTAGGTAGATCTCCCATATTTTGGACAAGGAGTTTGACTTGCTTTCCTACTTGGCGTTTCAAGGTTGGGGGGGGGGGCTTCCAGCAGTCAACACGGGTCTACTTGCCCTCGATTTTTCGGCAAGAGGTTCCTTCTGTTATGCCTCTAGTCTTTGATGCTTTTGAGCCTTTCCTTGAGGATGGTGATATTTTTCGATTATGGAGGGATGGTCAGATCAGGAAGGGGTGCTCTTTGATCTCAGTTTCCCTGGATTTTTCCGTTGGTTGTTGACCCAAAGGCATTGGTTGGTTGAGGTTTGGAGAGGTCGCACGTGGTCTTCCAAGTTCCATTCGTCTCTCTCTAATTAGCATGTCTTGGAGTTACGTGCATTGGACAAGTTTATTCTTTCGCTATTTTCTGAAGGGGTGGGGAGACCATTGTATGTGGAGTGATGATCATTTTGAGGTGAAAGGCATACAAGTTGTTGTATGCTTCGATGGTGTTTAATCCTGGTGGTGTCCTAAATTTTGTACAACTTATCCGGGGATGGAAGGACTGGCAGAGGGTCAAGGTATTCCTTTGGCTATTTGGGAGGGATGCCTGATGACCGATGCACGGAGGTTGGGCATTTTTCAGGGATCTAATGGTCTATGCTCGAGATGTAATGGGGGAATGGAAGATTTGGACCTCTTTTTTCGTGCCCCTCCTCCTGGAGTATTTGAGAGGTGGCGTTGCTGGTTGGTGTCCATATGGGGTATATGTATACTTTCTTGGAGTCTATGGGCTCGTTTGGGAATATCATTGCTGATGATAAGATTCGGGCAGTGGCCTTCCTCTAGGCATTGTAGATTGTCTCAAAATATTTTTATCCATAGAGGGGAGATTTTATGTTGAGAATATGGTGTCTCATGCCAGAATTCTCACGAGTTGTGGTATTTGTAATTTTGTTCTTAACCTATGAATATAAAGTTTTTTTGGTGCATGGCATTACGGCGTCACATCTTTTTCCTATCAAAAAATAAATTTATTTTTGAGCATATGTAGCACTTCTCTACCACAAGTTCCATGGTGAGTACCTGATACCATGACGTTGTGGTATATCTTCATACTTCTACTACTGATGCTATGATAAAAGATATAGGATGGTTTATACTTGTTATAGTTTCAATGGTCTTGTTTAAATTCTGTATTACCATCGAGCCATGCCTGAGGAAAATTTTTTTTATTGATGGCACTCTATTTATTCCAATAAACAACAACATTTTTATGGATTACATGATGACATTTCCTATCTTAATGTTTTCATTTCCTTGAGGAAAAGCAATCAAACTTGTACTATGCATTTTGTCTCTAGCCACATCTCCACTTAGAGGCTTTCTCCATACTCGCAGTTTATTCCTAGTCTTTCACCAATTTTTATCTTTGAACATATTAGGAGGTGCTTTATGATTACATAACGCCTCCGGCTGGTGAATAATCCTAATGGTGGCCATCCCTTAATAATGGAAGGATGTCTAATGATCAACCATCCGCTCCTTAAAAAATCCATATCTAATAGGCAATAGCCATGCTTTCTCATATTGAATGAAAGAGTGGGATAAAACACCCTCACACTTGTCCTAGAGGGGTATGATCTAACTTAAAGGAGGCCAAGGTGAGACACATGCCAGGAGGAATAAAGATTGAAGCTCTTTCATTCAAGGTATCGATCCAAGCACGAAACTTGGATCCAACGTCGCGCCTAGTGTAGCAGTAGTTAGTCACATCCAAAATCTCCAAGTGCATATCTCCAATGAAACTAAAAAATCCACAGAGTCCTAGTCTTGTCCACCACGCAACTGTGTGCGATTAAATGAAGTAGGGTGGCATTGAAGTCACAACTAACAAGCATTGCATTGATGGAAATGACTCCTCGGTTGTGCTCAAATCCTCCCAATTTTCAGATCGAAGATAACTATCCGTTGGGCCATGAACACATGATAAGGCAATCAATTCACTGTTACACATGCAGTTGAGGATCATCAACACCACATCCTACTGAGGATTTCATATTTTAGGGAGAGGAGGTCCTCATTCCACGCTACAAACCGTCTACCTGCATTGACCACCTCATTAATTACCCTAAAATCGGAGAGGACATGACCACCCACTAACTTTCTTAACTGACTAGTCTACTCATGACTTTTGTTATCTTGCTGAAAAAAACACATTACCGTGCTACACTGCCAACAAGCCATAGATCCTCCCCTTCTTTGGTTTTCTAGACCGTACAAATTTCAGGAGATAAGCTTCATGGGTCAACGAGCGTGTGCCCTATGGATTGCAACATATGCTTCCCATGAAGTTGGTTTATGAAATCCCTCGTTCATATTGGGAGTTGACTGTAAATTCACCCTAATTTGAAGATCTTCTAATTCCACGCCATAACTAGGTTCCATGACATTTCTTATATGAAGATCAACTTTATGGCAGACAGTGAGAGGACGAACGATCTTTGTACATCATTTCTTACGATTATAGATTCTTATCATACCCGTCTCCATCATAAGTGCATATTTGGAGTGATTTGGGAGACCACGTTGATAGGCTAATTGTCACTTCTCATCACATGCCCTCCACCGAGGGAAACAAGGGAGAAGTTAGTGAGTTATTAGGGCCCAAAAGGTCCAACCAAGAAAGTTCGCGACTTGATCACTAGCCTACGGTAATATCATGGCTCATTTCCACTCAATGACGGAAAGCAAACTCCATATACTTACCTGATATTGTCTCCAAAAGAGCCCATGATTGCTTGCACACCAAAAGCTCGAAGGAAAAAGGTGAGATCACAAATGAAGCACTAACCTCCACCGTCGAATGTGGTGATGTTATAAATTAGTTACACCCATATCCTGTTTTAAGAAAGGATCCAATAGATGTAAATTAAACGTCGTCACTTCGTTATCTACATGCATAATATCTTGAAAGTCTGCCTTAGATAAAGTAGTAACACCTGCATATGAAGTAATTTTCGCTCCCGATGAATTCACTACCTTGAATAACATCAATTCAACTATGGGTGATGCTTATGCTATGTTGTCTCTGTTGCGTCATTTCCTAAAGAACCTCCATCGCAGGAGACCTCTGGGGTGGGTCATCCCCTTTCAGCAATGCCTTCGATTCCACCCTATAGAAAATGACAAACAAAAGCATAATCAAAGATAAATGATAAAAAACATGGACATCGTGATTTACATGGAACCCTAATCTACAAGAGCTGGATGAAACTACAGGAGCATCTCTCAAGAGATGGGTATTATGCTATTACTCTCTCAATGAATACATAAGGTGTGAGGCTTCTTATATAACCCCACAATAATGGATGCGACCCACTATAGTTGATGTGAGACTAACATCTGTTCATGTGGTGATTGGACCCTAGAGGAATTCTATTACTCACCTATGATGCATACTCTAACACTCCCCCTTAAGTTGGATCATGCAATGCGCATTTTGGATAATAAGAAGAAAACACTCACTCTCAGAAACTCAATGCATGCTATGCTGACTTCTTGCCGAGGACAATGCTTCTCATGTCATGCTTGTGAGGAGGAATTGGAGGGCTGGAGTGGAATGAGTAGTCTCCTCGCCGGAGAACGTGTGCTCTATACTGCATCTATCAGAGTCATTAGAATTAAACGAGTCTCCTCGTCGGAGAATGTATGCTTTGTACTGTGCAGTGTCTCCTGAACTGGAATGAATCTCCTCGTCGGAGAAGGTGTGCTTTGTAGTGCGAGAGTTACATGAACTAGAATGCGTACACATTTCATCGGAGAACAGTGGTCCATGACATATTGGAATTAAACACAACATGTGAAAACTTCTCTTATCTCTGAAGGATCTAGTATCCGTGGGAATATCCATACGTAGATCTAAAAAAGTGGATCATTCTGATAAGAATCTCAGAAGGATCTCGTACTGGAGTTCACGAACACTAAAGAAAGTAATGTGTATATCAGGTACGGGAGGTCACAATCGCTAGAGAAGGTGCGAGAATATCTGTATCAAAGTTCACAATTGCTGGAGATGGAGGCTGTAACTGAGTCTCATTGTCGGAGTAACTCGAAGAAACCTGCTCACTCGAACATTGAGTGCCTCGAATGTAGTCTCTGATGCAATTAAACGGTTGAGTCAGAATCTAAACTAGAGAACTCTACATAATACTAATCCTTTCTCCCATACTTGTCTGAAAAGAATGATGTCAATCAAGTTGGAAGAAGAACTGAAGCCCAAGTATATAGGGCCTAATATACCTCTCCCTCTTTTTTCTCTCTAAGTTGTGGCCCAACGTGCCTGAAAACCAAGGTTGCAAAAGTCGGTAGTCGGTACTCGGTCGGTCAGGCCACTGACTAAGGATTAATCAGTAGTCGGGCGATTAATCGGATTTAGTCGGGCTTTAATCGGCTTTGATTTTTTTAATATATAAATCATTTTTATACATATAATATAATATATTTACATAGATTTATATAGTTTTTTACTATCATAATGAACCAAAAGAAGTAATTGAATTTAAATAAAACACTAAGCGTATTAGAATAAGTTTGCATTTAAAAAAGTAAGAAAATATGGTATCTCCAAGCAAAAATTGGTTGACTAGTGGACCTAGTCGGAATTAGTCGGTACTCGGTCGGCTACCCCGCTGATTAGAATAGTCGGACCTACTAGTCGGGCTAGTCGGGTGACTTTTACAACATTGCTGAAAACTTACCTCTTCTCCCCCTTTTTTAGAACTAGGCCCCCATTTTCTTCTTTTTAATCACTTGCAACCCAAATTGGGCCTGGAGTTGGTGACCCTCCCTTTTTTTGTTCGCCCGAATGGGCCCAAACTCTTACCTCGTATCTTCTGAGTCCTTCCTTTGTTTTTAAAAGACGTGACCCAGTTGACATTTCGTCCCAAAACTTAAGCCCATTTTCCTTTTAAAACAAGGGGTATCATTCCTCATCTATCGTCATGAAGATTAGGGTTCCCATCGAACCCAATGATGAGAGCATCACCGTCTAGGACTGGAGATCGCTATCGAGAGTTGGGACTTGATCGTCGTGGATCTGAGAAGACTTTGGGCGGTGTAGAGCCCTCCGATTGGAAATGAAGGTGCATGGAGGAAATCATGTTATGAAGTCACCGCTACCATCAAGGAAGTGGAAGGTCGCCTTCATATCTTCGTGAAGGAGATCAAGCTTTGCATCATTGATTGGAGGGGAAGTTGTGGCATCACCATCGACCTGGAGGGAGTGAGACTTGGAGAAGGGTGGCACCGCCTGGAAGCTTAAGTGGTCAACAGGAGTAGGCAGATCCCTAGAGGTGTGATGCGTCCCCAACAAGGGCTCTTTAGGGTTTCTGAAATTGTGCGATGCATTTCCGTCGTGCTTTGGCACACATCACGCTTGGGCTAGAGATTCGAAGATGCTATGCGGAGTTAGGGTTTCGTTCGATACTCTACATTTTCTTGATCTTCTAAATATAGAAATTGATGATGACGTGATATATAGAACTTTGAATATCTTCAGAACTATACAGAATTAGGGTTTTAGAAACCCTAGAACTCTTTTCGAACATATGAAAGAACATAAGAATAATTTTTTAGAACAACTACCCAGAATCGAACATGTTCTTATACTATGTAGAAAACGACAGTGCGGAAGCGTAATCAGAGATAAAGAATAAGGAACATGATGAACACATGGATTTACGTGGAACTCTACTCCATAAGGAGCAGTATAAGGAGCAGTATGAAACCACAGGCGAAGGCTTCTCAAGGGCCGAATATTATGTTATTACACTCTCAATGAATACATAAGGTGTGTGGCTTCTTATATATCCCTACCATAATGTTTATGTCCTATTTATAGATGATGAGGGACTAATATATGTACATGTATGTTGAACGAAGGTTTTCACCGGTCTAATGTTCTACACAAACTGAGAACACCGTCGCTGTGGTGACTGAACAAGAACCTCTGATTCAAACAACAATTAACCCACGAATATGTATTACAATGCAAAACAAAAGTGAAGTTAAAATTTATTTTATTTAACTTTACAAAATGTGCTTATAAGTGCAAGTATGTACATTGTCAAACATAGGGAGCAATACGTTGTAGCATGAATTATTAATTATAAATTAATAATAAATAATTAATAAAGGTGTATTTGTATAATTTTTGCTTAATCAATTCGTCAATTAATGTTTTTGTGGGGTTTCGATTTTTATTTTTTTGTAATTTTCTTTTCTATTTTTTAGGTTTTAGATTTTATAATTTTTATTTTCTTTTTCTAATTTTCCAATTTCTATTTTTTCTTTTTTATTTTTAGTGATTTTCTTTTTTTATTTTCAACGATTTATGGTCCGGGGGTACGAAATACAATAATAAATAAGAGGATGGAGAGTATGCACCCTGGTGCATGTAATTTTACATGTACCCGGGCCTATGTCTTCCACATTTTTTTTACTTTTTTTTGGAAAATATCACCATTTATATTCTTCTATATATCCCTCCAATATGCCATTCGAATTTCAGCTGGAACGTAGATTCCTATGCCCTCCATCTAGAACAGGTCGATACAACAAATCTAAGACCGTTAAAATTACCTATTCTAGATGGAGGGCATAGGAGTCTCTGTTTCTAACAAAATTCGAATGGTATATTGGAGAGATATATAGATGAATATACACAGGGATATTTTTTAAAAAAGTAAAAAATGTGGAAGACATAGTCACATAGGCCCCGATGCATGTAAAATTACATGCACCCGGGTGCATACTCCCCATCTTCAATAAATAATACTTTTTTTTAGAATTTTTAAATATGATTTTGGATTTTTATAGCAAACATGGAATAAAACATGCGATTTTGATTTTTAATAAATAGGAAATAAGCTTAAAATGCAAAACTATTTATATAGCGTGGAAGAGCATGCAAAGAGACACAAGATCCTATTTTCGCATAATTTTTGGAGCACGTTGATTTTTTTAGAAAATAGAAATCAAATACAAAAATTAATTGAACTGGTATAGGTATATTTGCAATTAAAATAAAAGTCAGTAGATAATATGCAAAATCTTCAAAAGTTTGTAACTGAAATTCAAAATTTAAATACTAAACATCAATTACAAAAACCCGCAAGGGTATTTCTACAAAATGCTCAGCTCACGTGGGCGGCCACGTGAGCTGAGCTGGCACAAGATCCTATTTTCCCATAATTTTTGGTTTTTTCATGCATAGGTTTCCTGTCCAGATCATTTTAGAAGCTAGTACCCAACAATCTGTCATCGTCTTCCAAGTACAAAAGCTGTTTGCTTAGGGGATATATCCTTATTCAAAGCTCCCTTCAGCTGATCAACCATTGTCTTTGCGATAATCAAATATATTTCATTTGAAAGTGCAATGTACCGAAAAGCGTCCACGCTGCTGGAGACCTCCCTCTTGGGTAGCAAGATGAGGCGAGCCTTGTTTAGTCAATCAAAACCCAAGTTCCCATCCATGAACTCCCACAATACATCCGACACATCCTCCTTGACGTCCCGAAATTCCTTGTAAAAGAAAATGGGAAAACCATCCGATCCTGATGCCCCATTTGCGTTTAATGGCCAAACAACCTTTTTCTCCTCATCTTCAGCTATAGGGTCAACGAGACTGTCAACGTAAGAAAGTGAGAGCTCCTTTACTCCCCTACCCTTCCAACCCCATCCAATGCACCTTGTCTCTTGCTCATCTTCTAAAAGTGTGTGCGAAGTTCCCTACCCATCTTGAGGTCCCCCTTAACCTGCACCCCATCCACCATGATATGGTGGATGTAGTTCTTGCATCTTCTGCCACAGGTAACAGAGTGAAAAAAGTGTGTATTGGCATCCCCCTCCTGAAGCCACCATTGTCGCGATCTTTGTCTCCACTTGGTCTCCCTCTTTCTATCTTCCATGCATATCACATTTAGATGCCGAGCTCTCTCGACGATCTCCTCATTTGTCAGTTTCCGTGTGTCTTCTGTGGAGCTCAATATGCACACCACCTCTTGTGCTAATAAACGTCCGAGTCAGTGTTGCTCCTTGACCCTCCTATTAAATTCCAGCATATGCCTCCGCAACATAGATTGCTCGATACCCATTCGGACCATAGCTTGCCCAAGTGGCTAGTTTTCATTCCAGAATCTCGTAACCATATCACGAAATCCATCCTCCACCAACCACACTTTCTCAAATATGAAAAAAAGTCCTTGGTTGCACATCCTCACCCGAGGACCACATGATCAGGGTATTGTCCGAATGAGCGTTGGGAAGGGCCCGACACGAGCAAGAGGATAATTGTTTCAACTTCGTGAACACCCAAGAACCTGTCCAAACATGATCTTGACATGATATTCGTCCATGTATAACGACATCCCTGCATCAATGATTGCCAATCCTAACTCATTGATTAGGGATAACATCGCCTATGAGCCAATTGCACGCCCCTCACCGCAATCTTAGATGGTCGTCAAGCCGTAGAGTTACATTGAAATCTCTCCCCACAAGCCAAGCATTGAGGGATATCTGAAACGCACATTCTGGAGTTCATCGACCATCTCGGCAATGCCCACCCCATTAGGTGGCCCATACACGTTAGTGATTACAATCCTCGAATCATCCATTTTTATTTGCAGCAACATCGAAATATATGGGCAACCCCTGATATGCGTGTTCAACAGAACAAACTTATCTTGATTCCTCATTCCAGCCAATGATAAATCCCTCCGATGCCTCCTTTGAAGCCAAAGCACGGAATTCAGATAGAAAGGACCCACCAATAGGCCTCCACACCTCTCCATTGTCTTGCACCAATTTTATTTCTTGTAAGAGAACTACATCCATCTTCTCTACTACACACAAATCCCGTAACACCACTCTCTTTTCTAACCTTCCAAGGCCCCTAATATCCATGATAAAATCTTCATCCATTAACTATCTTAACTCCTTGGGGCATAATCACCCCCATACATTCCACAAGCGTTGAATTGCCATCCAGATCAACAGTCTGCTGCTCCTCTGCTGCAGGTCTCTGTACAACCTCCATTGCACAACTTGAACCTGATGAAGCTTCCTCCACACCCATACTACCACATGCCTTGTAAATTATGAACCTCAAATGTCTCCATTTCTCCCACTTTGATAGTCTTGAATAACTCTTGCCATACCTCCACGATGGAGAGAGTCAGAGAGAAATGTCTCCCCTAAACCCACTTGTCAACGTAGCACCACCCTCGGAGGACTGTGCAGTTCTAGTCTTCACTACACCTCCATCCCCATCATTGCCTCAAATTTCAATGAAATTCGGCTGAATTTCTATCGAATATCGATATCCCGTCGAAATCGAAATTCGACTGAAATGCCCGAAATGATTGAAATATGGGGGACCTAGTATAAAAAATGACCGAAATGATCGAAATTTCGATCGAAATTCGACCGAAATTTTGTTTCGATCAGTTACCGAAATGGTGACCGAAACCGACATTTAGGGCCTTGATCCCCACTAGGCGACTTCTCCTCGAAGTGCAAAACTCCAGGATGGAACAAAAGCTCGATGCAGTAGAGGTCAACGAGGCTAGTTGGGTGCTGCCTGCACCCTCCATCAAGATTGGGCCCCCTCGCCTCCATTGATAGGCTAAGGCCTAACACAGGGTGAAACACTGAAGCCACAAGCCACCCCCTGCTCCCTTGAACCTGACCCGAACTGATGCTCCTCCCCTGCTCCTTAAGACCGATCCGAATATGCATGTCGTCCCATGCTCCTCATACTTGGACCCAGAAATGGGCCTCCTCAACCCGGTTAGAGTCCCATAAAATAACCCATTTATTGCACGATGTGACCGACAATCGTTCAAATCTGACTTCTCGAGTCCATCTCCATGGGTACTCTCCTTCGGAGTCAACACGAAATCTCCAGGACCTTCGAAAGTAGTAGGGCGAAGGCACTCCCGAGAGATCAACATTGAAATCACAACTTTCATGCCTTTTCTACCACCATTGAACTTCATCGTCCCTCTCGAGTTCACCATCCCACAGGAGCATCACCGAGCACTGCCTCCGACGATAGAATCTTCAACCTTGATCCGGAAAAATGCATTTCCCACCCGCAAGTACAACTTTGAAGGAACATATTTTCCTCGGATCGTTACCTCAACCTTGCCACTTAGGTCGGATCCTTTAGATAACCCATCAGAAAGAATCGAGATGATCATACCATAATCGCCCATGAGTCCTTCAACTGTAGCCCGATCTCTTGCGCACAAGAGGCCTTTCAAGGTGAGAATCTTGTACATGAGCGCTTGCGACTCTCCATCACGAAGTGTGGGCCTCCGCCATTGCACCTTCCTAATCATTGCTTTACTTGCAATCTTCTAACAACAACAAACCTATACCTCGGAAAGTGCCCTTGCGCGCACCATAGATTCATCCAGCAGAACAACATCCTCGCTAAACGAAGTTCTCAGTCCTCGACCAATATCCACCATGGCTTGATGCATCCTTGTGGTTGGGGACATATGCTAACAAGAATTTCGTCCAAAGATGTCTTAGGTTGTTGTTGCTCTGGGTGATGCTGCCCATGCTACAACCTCAGTCCATGATGCTGCACGTACACCTGATTTTAATGACCAATGTCACAACATACACCGTAAATGATGGCATTACAACAACTCCCAACAAAATGGCTTGCCTCTCTGCTTTTATAGCACCTCCCTCCTCCGTTCCTTGTCGACTCCTCACGAGTAACGATTTTAGTTGGACGCTATTCCTTCCCTTGGGGTCGAGGCTTGGTTCGAGACCGCCTTCATTTCGTCGGCCCCACCACCTACTAACCTCGTTTGATTTCTCCTTTGCTCTGTTTCGCCATCCTCGTAACCTCCTCGAGAAGAAGTTCTTGATAGACACTAATGTTGCCCCTTAAAGTGTTAGCACCTGATCTTGGGCTGAAAAATAAATGCACCCATTACTACCTCCGCAAAGGATTTCTCATGTTGGGGAATATGATCCACCTCCACCTTCGCTTCTTCCTCTATATAAACTCTAAGCTTGCAGTCAACCTTAAGGTCGTTCATGCAACCACATTGGAATCAACAATGGGAGTCAGAGCATGCAACCACCGGGTCTCTGATCCCCCGCAACAGAAGCATTATGGGCGACACACAAGACCAAAAGTGGCGGCCTTCGATCCCCTACACGACATTGATGGCTTACCATGTGCCTTCCTTCATCCCGAACTTCAATGCTATTTGCAGTGGTCCTCTCGTACTAGTGGCCCTTGCCTTCAAGCCAGGCCCCCTTCGGTCATATTGGACATTCGATCTTCCCACCCACAACCACCCCTCTCTCCCCTTTCTCGCTCTCTCTAACCTCCCTTAAACTTTAGTTATATATATGTACTTTTTATTATTCTATATAATATTTGGGACTGCCCTTGATGAGTGGTCATTTTAGGCAGGTGAATTGGTTACCTTTGATAGAGAAGTTGAAGCATGAGATATCTGGTTGGAAGGCCTCTTATTCATTTGTTGATTTTTTATAATCGTTTTGAACAAAGTTTTATGTCACCGTTCATCGTATTTGATAATTTTTTTGAAGTAAATACGTCTACTATATTTGTTTCATCAGGGTTGCAAAAGTCAGCAGTCGATACTCGGTCGACAGGGTCACCGACTAAGGATTAATCGGCAGTCGGGAGAGTAATCGGATTTAGTCGGGCATTAGCCGGTTTTGATTTTTTAATTATTTTTAATATATAAATCAAATTGTAATACATATACTATCATTTATCTTTATAATTTTAGCAAACTTAATATTTTCAAGAGCTTAAGAAATTATAGCAAAAGAAGAAAAAATGAAGGAAGTTAAGATCAAATATTCAAAATGTTTGGTACATAACACGAGCAAATGTTCAAAAACACATATAACATGTCCAAAAAAATAATAGAAGTGGAAAGGAAGACAAGTCAATCGAATCAGTGCTCAATGTCATTATCCAAGTCCATCTCTTCTTCGTCGTCGTCGTCATCATCATCATCATCATCATCTTCTTCTTCTTCTATATCATCAAGATGTAACTCCTCGTTCTCATTCATCGGCGTAGCATTGGAGCTTGAAGATGAAGCTCCCTTGCTACGGTCAACTCGTTGGCTCCTTCTCGGTTCCAAATTCTCTTCAGCACCACTAGCATGTGCTACAACACCCCATGCCAATACGGAACCTGGAAAAACCTCCTCATCATGAGCATCGACACCTCCAGTCCATTCAGCCATGTATGCATGATAACGAGATGAGAGAGGATCTTTTTCTTTTTCAACTCGACGTTCCCGCAGGTTTGAATTGAAACGAACATACACAATATCATTCAGCTTCTTCGTCTCCAATCTGTTCCTTTTCTTGGTATGGATCTGAACATCAAAATACAAATTTTAAATTTATATCAATTACTACATTATAGTTTACTATTAATAATCAAATTTGGTGGGTGGAATGAAGTCATTACCGAGTCAAACGTACTCCAGTTACGCTCACATCCGGAGGATGAAGACGTCAAGCTCAAGATCTTGATGGCCATGGCTTTCAAATGAGACGTGTCATCTCCATGGTTATACCACCAATTTGCTATTTAAGTAGAGAATTCGTCAATATAATTATACTATAATATTGCCTAAGAGAGAATTGTCCAGCATGGAATACCTGGGTCATAATTGTTGTCATTTGTCATTCTCTGTCTCACAGCTAAAGGCTTGCCAAAATCACCGCGACCAAGTCTGTATGCTGGAAGCTCATCCCTGGTAATTGCATCTTGTACATCCAAATCTGGATAAAATCTTTCCATGCACTCCTTAAGCCCTCTCCTCACCACAACATCCGGATCACCACGAGACTCGGTGTAGAAGAAAAATGGGTTCAAGTAATAAGCCGCTAGATGCAATGGAGTATCGAGCCTCCCTTTGGTCTTGGAGGTAACAACGTCCACAAAAAAATTGTAAGATGACTCCACACCATTGAATGATGCAATTATTTCCCGTTTGGCATCTTCAAGCCCTCCGTACACAAAGCCCATGGATGGACGTCGATCTGTGTCAACAACAAGCAATAAATGAACTAATGGAATGAAAACTTGGACGACGTGTGCAATGTGGTTCCAAAATGTATGGCTGAATACAATAGAGTTCGCTGCTTCTCCCTTCTTGGTCTTATACCATTTGCAGTTCCGCCACTCTTCTGAGGAAAACATCAATCTAAGCTTGTCTTTCTTCTCATTTAGGCTCTCAAGAGTAAGAAAAGTTGTTGCAAATCTTGTTTGACCAGGCCTTGCAATGTCTCTCTTGTTGGTGAAGTTTCGCATCAAGCTTAGAGTTTTGGTGTGAGAGTATATAAACACCGTAAGCTTCTTTGCCTTTGTGATTGCACTCCTCATCTTCGTCTCTTTGCTTATCTCCTCCAAAGCAAGATCAAGGGAGTGCGTGGAGCATGGAGTCCACCAAATCCGTAGATATTTGGTGAGCAACAATCTTCCCGCTGCTACATTGGCAAATGCATTATCCGCCACATTTTGAACCACATTATCTATGTCCACTTCGTTAAGGCACTCATCCACCTGCTTGAAGATGTATTCCGCAGTGTGGGCCTCATTTGAGGCATCTATGGACTTCAAAAATGAAGTCCCCAAGATGCAATTAACACAGAAATTGATGATGCTTCTTCCACGCATGTCCGTCCACGCATAAGTCATCAAAGAGCATCCTGTCGACTTCCACGTATCGTGCATTTTCTTCACCGCATCCTTCAGAAGTGGACCACTAAGCTGATACCTCGTGGGAGTCTTTAGTACATGCCCATACTTCCCAATCGCCTCCACCATCTGCATGAAGGGCTTCGTCGTTAGTGCATTAAAAGGAATCGCCGATGTATATGCCCAATTGGCTATATACGGGGTGACCCTATCACAATGCTCTTTGGAGAATGCATCTTTTATGGTCATCTGACGTTATGATCCTTCCAATGCGACATTCTGCTCCAACGAGTCGGATACTCATGATCTCTTCGCTGAACCCGCATCTCCAGTGATATCAACCTCCTCTCTCAGCTCTTGAACATCAGCGGCTTTCTGGCTCTTCTGCCTTGCAATGTCATCAAGATATGTGATCATCTTCTTCTTCGTATCTTCATCCACCTTGGGACATGCAACCACGTTGCCTCTACGGTGTGCTAGATGTTGCTTGAACCTGTACACACTTCCCTTGACAAGCTTCTTGCACAATCTGCAAGTAATTGTATTCGGATCTGTACGGTTTGAAAGATAACCATATTGCCATGCAGGATCAGTTGATCCCGGTGGCACGTAAAAAGACGAGTCGCTACCAGAAGCGACGTTCGCAGGAGGTGTATCCATATACATAGTCACGAACTCACAAATTACTAATCATCAAACACAAAGCTAACCAAACTTTTTTTTGAGGCTCCAAAAAAGGGGGAGACACTCTTTGGTGTTCGCCCCAAAAATTTATAAATAAAAAACAAAAACTTCATTTACAGAAAAGAGGGGGGAAGAGGAGAAAATCCACAAAAAATAGGCCCAAAACCTAGACAGGACACCAACCCAACACAAAAAGGTCCAAACGCCTACAAATTACACTAGTCACGAATAAGGCGAGAGCAAAGGATTAGAGTATTTTCCCGATAGAACCGCTGACCGGAGAATATAGTATCGTTCCTTCCCAGCCAGATGCACCACAGGCGTGCAATGGGGGCCAAGAGATCCGGCCTATCCCTGTTCTTGTTGATCCAAAGAAACTCGCAAAGAGCAGCCAGGTTGTCCTCTTTCGCCCAAGGCAAATCGTCCCAGATCCCACGCACCATCTGGCATCCGAAGAATAGGTGATCAATAGTTTCCTCTTCAGAATCACAAAGGGCTCAGGTGGCACTGAAGTTGTCGAAAATTCTAGCACAGCGATCACACGTCATCAGCCTCCGTCTACAAAGGAGCCAAAGGAAGAAACATATGCGCTCCGGTAACTGCAATCCCCAAAAGAACCCACAATCACGCACAAGAAGAGCAGCATCGGTAGGAGGTGGAGCGACCAGAGCCCGATAAGCCTTCCGCGTGGAGAAGGGACCATCCTTCCAGCACCAATAATCTACATGCTCATTCGACGTAGCATCGTCACGAAGGGCAGCCAAAAATGAAACAAAATCGTCCACCCGCTGATCCGAGAAGTTCGCGATAAAGCGCGGGCACCAGCACCCATCCGACCAACATCCAGCAACCGACACACTTTTATGGGACGCTAATGCAAACAAGCACGGAAAATGCACCTGCAGAGGACTACCGCCCGACCAATCATCCAGCCAAAACTTGAATGAGGCCCCCTTCCCCAGCACCGGAACAAACTGCGCAACATTCCTTGCAAAGGCGTCCAGCACACTACGCCAAAATGGAGAGTGATGAACATTGTTCGCCCCCCGCGCCACCCCAACCTATCAGCGCCCAAGAACTCCCTGAGAACAGAGATAAAGAAATTATCATCCTTCCCCCAAATTCTACTTACCCACTTGAGTAACAGAGCATCATTCACCAATTCCAACCTCCGCACACACAGGCCACCATACCGCTTAGGCATAGTAACCTCATCCCAAGTAACGAGATGAAGGCCCCTACCCTCCACCCCCTTCCTTCCCCACAGAAAATGACGCATAGAACGTTCGATCCGCATTCGAACCCCCGCCGACATACGACGAACATAGAGGAAGTATAAGGGGATAGATGAGAGAGTCCAAAACCCGAGCCAGACGAGTTGCTAAAACTTTAGCAACAATAAGGTAAATGCCATTAGAGACAGAGATAGGCCGATAGTCCTCAATGCACTGCGCCACCGATGATTTGGGGATCAAAACAATGTTGGCCCTATTAATTCGATCAAAGCCAGAGTTGCCCGCACAAAAATCCGACACCACCTCCATAACGTCTCCGGCCACCAGCTCCGAGAAATCTCGGTAGAACGCAACCGAGAAGCCATTGGGACCCGAGGAGGTATCAACATTTAAGGCCCACACGGCCTCCTTAGTCTCCGCCAAAGAAATAGGACGAGTTAGGAGCGCAGAGTCTGAGGCCGAAAGAGACGACGCGCCAAGGCCCAGCCAGCGCCACCTACGCGGAAAGCAAGACGATGAGAAGCGCTTGAAGTGTTCCACGATGGCACTCCCCATTTCCCTCTCCCCGCTAATCAGTACATCATTAACAGAGATACCCCGCATCAAATTAAAGCATTTTCTATTACTCGCCACACGGTGAAAGAAGGCCGTGTTCGCGTCACCCTCTTTGAGCCATTTTAAACGCGACCGCTGCCGCCATTCAATGTTCTTTTTCTTATCCTCAGTCTCCACCCGAATCTGAGCAGAGAGTCGCTCCTGAAGCTCCTCAGGCAAAAGGTCTCGGTCGTTCTCCGTCTTATCAAGGCGCGTGATTATGTCTTCCGCCGCCGCACGAACAACAATATGCGCCACCCTGGAATCCTTCTTGAAGCCCGCAAGTACCTTGCGCAACGAGGCAAGCTTTTGATGAAGTCTGTGGGCTGCAGAGCCCATAACCGGTACATGAGCCCAATGGTCCTGCACCACCTCCTTGAAGTTTGTCTCCAACAGCCAACATTTCTCGTAATGGAAAAGACCCCGTGGCCGATGGCCGTCGTCAGACTCCCAACAATGGGGGAGTGATCAGAGAAAGAGCGTGGGCGAGAAGACACCGCACATAGGGGGAATGTCTCCATCATCTTCCCAGAGGCCAAGAATCGGTCGATTCTGGAACGAGAAGAATTATTCCTCCAAGTGTAGCAGATATCACGAGGGACCAAGCCCTCCAAAGCAAGTTCATCCAAAATCTCAATAAAATCAAGCGACCTCGGATCCTGACCACCCCTGCCCCAAGGGCGATCGGACGAATGGATCGTGACATTGAAATCGCCCCCCAGAAGCCAAGGATGCCCCCCGAACAAAGAAGCCGCCGCATGAAGGTCCTCCCATAACGCCTTCCTCAAGACATGGTACGAAGGGGCATAAATAGAAGAGAACACCAACGGCTCACTCGAGTCAGCCCGATTCAAAGCAACCGAAATCATGTGACGCCCCACCAAAATCGAGTTGAAAGAGAACATCGCAGAACGCCAAGCTATCAAGAAACCCCCTGCCGAACCCATCGCATCCACCGCACGGAACTCATCCAAAGAGCCTGCACCAAAAGAGCGCCACAGGGTATCATCCAATCCTCGCAATTTCGTTTCTTGGAAAAGAACAACATCACAACACCATTCGGACAACTGCGAGCCCAAGGAGCGACGCTTGTCAGGCTCCCCAAGGCCCCTTACATTCCAAGATAAAACCTTCATTAAAAACCACCATCATTTCCCCCAAGGCCACATAGCCCAGGGGCTTCCGCCACTGCCTCCCGCTGAGTCGCACAAGAATGCCTCACCAAAGATTCCTGGTGGGAGCTTTTACGTCTCCTGTAGCTCTTCCCGAAGCGCCCACCAGATAGGACTCCCTCGTCGCAAGCAACCGCCGAGTCCGAGGAAACCTCCAGGGAGAAGGCAACCGCTAAGTCCGAAGAAGCCCTCAAAGAGGAAGCAAGAGAAGCCGATGCCGAGAGCTCCCCCCTCGCGTCAGAATGTTCCCGCACTTCCTCCAAGTGGATCCGGGGCATAACCGCATCAGAAACGGGCAAGATAGCCCGGGCAACAAAGCTAACCAAACTTAAAAGAGAAAATATATCCTACCAATAAAATCTAAGATCATCTTAAGCAAATCTAAGCAATAACATGTTATTACCATCTAAGATCAACCTAAGCAAAAACAAAAAAATTTGAAGAAAACCTAACATTGTTATTTGCTAACAATAACATTGACATATTAACATCTATTCAACATCATCAACCTAAGAAAATCTAAGCAATAACATATTAACATCTAAGATCAACCTAAGCAAAAACAAAAAAATGAAGAAAACCTAACATTGTTATTTGCTAACAATAACATTCACATATTAACATCTAAGTTCAACATCATTAACCTAAGCAAATCAAAGCTATAACATCTAAGATCAACCTAAGCAAAAACAAAAAAATTTGAAGAAAACATACATAACCTAACATTGTTGTTTGCTAACAATAACATATTAACATTTAACTTTAACATCATCAACCTAAAAACAAGAGGAAATAAAAGCAAAAATAAGAAAAAGCCTAACCTGCTGGAGCCTAGACCGAGGGGGCGACACCAGAGGTGACGAAGCGTTGAACGTGTTGGGGGCGGCACCGATGAGGCGACGAGGCAGGGGAGCTTGGGAGTATCGCGCACGTGAGCGGGGGGGGGGGTCGAAAGGGTATCGGGCACGGGAGTGGAGGGTTACTGTCTAACAATAACCCTTTATTTCAAAATCCGGATCCCAGCTCGGTTCTTCTATGCAAAAACCGGGCGCCTAAGCAACCGACTAGGCGCCTGACTAATCAGGCTCAACCGACTATTTAGTCTATTCGAATCGGGCACCCCCCACCCCCTAGTCGCATAGTCGGGTCGACTATTCGGCCGACTTTTGCAACAGTGGTTTCATGTGTAAAATATGAAATTCATGTATAGTTAAGCTAATATATAAAGTATCTCTTAATTGTTCATATGTGATCCCTATCTTTCCATATCCATTTTTAAGGATATATATATATATATATATTTGTCATATCCGTCAAAATTGGAATCCGTATCCATATTTATATTCTAAATGAATAAGGATATGTAACACATATATCCATGTTCGTAAAGTTGTAGTCGACACCACAGCGTGTTTTCCCTTTTTTGGCCTATAAAATATCCATATTCATGACTGACCATTTGCATCCCTATTTCTGGGACATAATGTTGAGCATATGGCATGCCACCACAACCTATAACAACCACTTGAGCGCTTAAGAGCAAGCTGCTCACAATCACATGTTTCTCCCCTAGTTGCTAGAGCACAAAAAGAAGAAACCAAAAGGATGATTTTCCAGTTGCAAGACAGCAAACAGCAACCCAAACACCTAAGCGTCAACTGGATCACCAAACAGCCACAGCTTCCCCCTCATCAGCTTATACCAATAGCCGATAAAGCAGTTTCACTGAGCAACCGGCAGCAGAAATTAATGCCCAAGCAAGATGCCTGCACCTCTAGGAAATCAATAGGTGGCACCCCCTAGTCTCTAAGTGCCTTGTTTCTTCAGGAAACACGGATCCACTGTTCAGATCAGCTCCAATCAACACGGTGAAGCATCCGTAGCACTCCAAACAGTCAATGGAAGCCCCTGAAACTTGACTCCATCAAAAATGAAAGAACCCTAAAATGTGTATTCACCCGATCTTAAGGAGATCAAAGAAAAGGTGCTCGATTGAGAGCCCTTGAACCAAGCAATCCAGATCTGAACGCTGATTAGAGAAAATCCTCATTTATTAACCACAAATCTGCCACAAAATGGGCGAAGAGTGGAGACCTCAGGATTCTTATGGGTTCTAACCACGGTTGTTAAACCTTTAAAATTAGGATTCGTGGCACATGTTCTTGGTGTTCCTGGTTGTATTGGATTTATATTTATTGGGTTCATTTTCTTTTGACGTATATTTTTATCTTGCGCAGTATTTTTTTGCTATCATCTTGGTTTTTTTGGCCTTCAGTACTTGATAAACTTAGCTGCCATCTTCTATCACTTTTATTTGCTATTTACCCCACGAGTAGTAATTTTTCCTTTTTAAGGAAAACACCCATTGTATATAGTCTTTTATTTCACGGTTGACATCTGATGGTATTTTTCAACAGGGCATAGAATATGACAAGGAAGGATCTGTTCTTCGTATACGTGGAAAAAATATTATGGAGAATGAGCATGTCAAGGTTACTCTACGTCATCAATCTTGCACTTCTTTATTTATAATTATCATTGAAGTTCGGTATTCTTTACCTTTTATTAATTTAGAAAGTAATAGTTTTCATGCATTTATTTTGAATTTCAGTTGGGCCAGTTTCATACTTTGGAAATTGAGCCACATCGTCCATTTGTCCTAAGAAAGGTGCGCTGCATAATATTATGCTTTTTCTAAGCTTTGATTAGACTTTCCATTTTGAGTGTATATCTCTAAGTAATAAGTTATTAATATTATATAATTTTCCATCTGATTACTTTTTCATTGTACCAAATTAGATATCGAGTAGCAAGTCATGCATATATTAAGGAAACAGGGGCGAGCATAGACAACGATGCACACCAAAAACATCTATATCAACAAAATCAAATCGAAAAATTACAAAGCATAGGCCTCAGTAAGAGTATTGGTTGCTCTAACACAATTTGTACATAGAATCTCTCATGATATAGCACCAAACCATTCCAGGTCTACCACAACGTCCAAACGAGAGCTAGGGACCTAAATTTACCATTCTCCGAGCCATCCCAGTTGCTACTTCCAACTCCTATGCGCTTGTGAAGGTCACCCTGTCAATAACTGCCACCCCCAGACCTCTGTAGAACTCTCACAAGCATAGAAGAGGTGATCCACATCTCTTTAGTTTCCAAGTAATGCATCAAAACTCATCAGCTTCCTAATGAATAGTTTAACGGTCCCTATTCATCATATGTCCCTGCCGCAACAATCGAATGAAAATCATCTCATGGGCACCTTTCAACTCTATATCCTCTTACAGTCTTTTGTAAGATTTCCACAATGCCTTATAGGTCTTCTTAACTGAGAACTCCTATTTTAACCATGATCACTAATCACCATGGTGGCCTCACATATCGATATAATTGTCATTTCGCTAAGCCTGAAGAGGGATTTTTTTTGGAAATTTCACGTACATATCACTGATATTGCCATATATTATGCAAATGGCAATGGAGATTGATTGATTTTCTAGATATCAAGGTTTTTAATGTTTTTAAATAATGATAAGTAGAAATACACACTTGTTTGCCAAAATAAAGGTGTAAAATATGCAATAGTATTATCGTCCTTATCACCGTACTTGATATGTAGGAATATGTAAGTCACGCTCTAGAAGTTTAGTCGTGGAAAGTACACAAAGAATTTGAAATAACAAATAACGGTCTCGTGAACTCATAATTCATAATGTATCAATTCTATTCTTACCTTGTAAATAAGGCGGAGATGCGTCACTCGTTTGAATCAGGATTGTCTTACTGGATTACTTTGCTTGATGTCCTTCATATTTTTAAACATCAATATTTAACTAACCAATAATAGCGATATGAATAAGTAAACATTAGATAGATTTTATGTTTGTTTGAGTTACAAAAATAAAAGGCTAGAGATGTTATACCATCGAGAGGTGACTCGTTCGAGCGTATAAGAACTCATGTATATTCCAAGAAACCTTCAGAAATGCGCATTGTGCTTAATGTGGCAAAATGGAGGAAAAAGATGACCAATATCACATTCATTAGGCGAAATAAATTAAAGAAGAATCTTCATTGTAGAGCATATTGATGATATATTGTTGACATGCCACTGATAATTGAGAAAAAAAGATATTTGGGGGGGGGGGGGGGGGAGGGTGATTCTATAATTGTTGATTCGATGGAATCAATATATCAGCAATATATGACTTAATATTGTTGATATTAGTGGCCATGGTAGCCTATCAAAGGGATCATCGATAGTAGCTAAAAGCTTGAAGTAGAATTATAGATAAATGGTGGATATGAGAGGAAGTTTTAGAGCGAGTTGAGGGTAGCAACATTAGGTTGGAGGTAACGGTTGAATGGGATGTTGCAAGCGGTGGTAGTAATAGTAAGGAGGGGATGGCATGGATGAGGGGGAGGAGGCATGTTTGATGCGATACATGGATATTTGCGCAGCCAGGAGCAAGGGGCTGTTGAGGATTTAAGGAGAAAATAGAGATGAGGTCGAGGGTTGGGAAAACACATGTGTAAGATTAGGAGGCAAAAGGAAGGTCTCAGTGTGTGAGGGAAGGTGACAAAGTGGGGAAATGGAAAGAAGGATGTAAATGATGGAGAGAGAAATACATGGAAGGGTCTGAGTAGGGAGTAATTGGTGAAGGTCTCAGGAGGCATGAAGTGGTGAACTTGAGGTTGGGGTTGCACCGTTGCAGACTGCATGAGGGAAAGTTTGGGATTGGAAGCTACTAGAGGGAATTATTAGGAAATCGAAGTGTAGAGAAAAAGAGAGTTGCAAGGGGTGGTTGCAGTGATGGGAGGTGACAAAGTGGAATAAAGTGGGGAGGGGTTGTTTCACCTGATGTAAGAATTCACTTGTCAAAACTCGATGGCTGTTGTGGAGAGAAATTATGTATGTTGTATATAACAACTTTTCAGTTAAATTCTTTTGATTTTGTGATGAGGATGCTAACCATTTTGGATTTACACTTTAATATGATATATATGAGAATATTTGTGTAATAGCGAATATTTGTAGGCATGTATGTAAAATCCTCTTTATTCAAATGGATAAATGCTAATACTTAAACCGGGGTTATAAAATATTTATTCAATCACAACCATCTTCATTAACGATAATGGTTATAGGATTACCATAACCTAATTATCGAGCAAATAACTTTTGGTGCTTTGTGTCAGAGGCTTACTGTGCAGTGGAGTTTTCAAGCAAGGTTTTAAAAATCGAGGGGCACATTGAGGTAGTTTTGTAGAAGTGAGGTGAGATAAATAAGCCTTGAGGCGGTTAAGGCTTATTCCTCAATCCTTATTAAGAGAAATTAAAATAATAATTTTATGTGTATATATTATAAATAACTATCATAGAATTCTTTATTCTGATGCCATGTGGCTCTTTTATATAGAAGAGAAATCCTAGAGGGTAAATAACCAAAAAAGGAAGTTACATAGATAAGGAAGTAACAAATAACATAAAATACTATTTGCTATAATACTCCCCCTCGCGTTGGAACATAAATATCTGTCATGCTCAACTATGAAGAATAATCTTGGAATGGTCCCCTTGTTAAAAGCCTTAGTAAATATGTCTGTAGTTTGCTCCGTTGAGTTGACATGGGATGTAGGGATGAAGCCATTCTATATTATGTCTCTAGTTTAGTGGCAATCCACCTAAATATGTTTGGTCTTCTCATGGAAGGTTGGATTGTTGACAATAAGCAATGCAACATGATTGTCACTTAGTAGTTGCATGGATGAGGTGTGTCAATAGATAAGTCAGTCATGATAGATCTGACCTACATCATCTTAGTGCTACCTTGTGTTGTGGCTTTATATTCAGATTTAACACTTGGTCTAGCAACCACAATTTGTTTTTTGCATTTCCATGAGACCAATGAGTTTCCAATGAAAACTGTAAATCCAGACGTTGACTTCCTGTCTTTAGGATATCCCGCATAATCAACATCTATATATGTTGTGATCTCAAGTGATGTCCCTTTGCTGAAGAGTAACCCTTTACCTATTGAAGACTTCATTGACCTTAGGATTATGGTAACTGCATCCATATGTGCATGGCGTGGTTGCTCCATAAACTGACTGACTTTGCTTATGGTTAAGGAGATGTCTAGTTTGATAATAGTTACATATAAGAGCTTCCCAATGAGCTCCCTGTATTTTCTCTTGTCCACCTCATCTATATGATCATCATAGAGCTTCATGTTGTGATCCATAGGACTAGTGGTAGGTTTGCAATTTTTCATGTCTCTAGAAGAAGATCAATACCGTACTTCCTTTAATTCTTCACTAGTCCTCTCTGATTCCTAGAAACTTCAAGCCAAAGAAAGCATTGCAGTTCTTCAAGGTCCTTGTTGGCAAACTGGTGTCCAAGGAACATCCTCGCCTCACAGATCCCATGTAATAATAATGACATCACCATAGACTGGAATGACAAAACCTCGTGATGTCCTGCGTAAAAGAGCGAGTGATTTGCTTTTGGTCTCTTGAAGCCATGCTGCTCTATTAAATTTGAAGCTTTTGGAATCATGCTCTAGGTCACTACTTACGGCTATAAATAGTCTTATGTAGTTCGCATATCCTCGAACATCCCCCTCAACAACAAACCTAGACTGTTGCTGCATATAGACTTCCTCCTACTTTTCTTCATACAGAAAGGCATTTTGACATCAAGTTGGGAGAGCGTCCAATCTCTTACTACTGCAACCAGTGTGGAGGATCGGTAGAATGGATGACTTGCTATATGAGAGAAAGTGTCCTTATGGTCCACCCGTATTTTTGAGTGAACTCTCATGCCATAAGTCTGGCCTTGTAGTGGTCAACACTACCAATTGCTCTATACTTCACCATAAAGATCCATTTACAACCAACCATAAAACCCTTGCTGGAGCAATGGCTAAGCTCCATGTACCTCTTGACTAGAGTGCAACCATTTATTCCTCCAAAGTCAAACACCACTAACTGTCATGCATAATCTCCTGATATGTGTCGGATTGTAATGGTTGATAATCCCACGATAAACTTCCTGAAGTCCTCTGTTAGATGCTCTACTGAATCATGCCATGAGAGAGGGTATGTAGAACATGTACGCCTCATATTCTGAAGTGCTATGGGCTGGTCCAGATCCTTTCAAGGATCACCTCTTGTATGATAATCTTCTGAGTAGTTACACTTCCATCCTATACAGACTCTTGCTATAAAAGAACATAAGTGTCAACATATGAAATTAAGTGTTGAATTTTCTTGGAGCGTGTTAAATGTTGGGGAAGGAACAAGAGCTGGGATCGAGTGGTAATAGGTCTGTGACCATATAGATGAGGTAGAGTTTGTACCACATGGGCCATAGTAGGAGCATGCTGTGGAATGTAAACCCACTCGTTAGACGTAAAAGGTGCCATCTTATCAATCGTGGAAGAAAAATACATGACAACTCAAAGAATATGACGTCAACACTGACACAGTACTTTCGTTTGACATGGTCAAAGCATCATACCCTTTTGGATTCGTAAATAGCCAACAAACGACCATTTCATGGATCTTTATAGAGTTTGTCACCTCCAGGAGTTAGGTGACAGACGAAGGTCACACAACCAAATACATGAGGTGTTAGAGGTCTATTTCGAGAAATATAATTGAGTAAGGAACCTTTTTTTCTAATACAAAAAATGACATATGATTGATGAGATAGCAAGCGGTGAGGCCAACATCTCTCTGAGAGGAGTGAGGGGCATGACTCCGTATCAGGTACAATTATGCTGGGAAGTGTAGGTACGCTATATATGATGCAGGATCCCAAGAGACTTGCTAAATTGAGATAATTGATCGGTACATAATTCCAAAGCGTTGTAAGAGTTAACATACTTAACATTAGCAAAAAATACATTTTCTATCCAATGGTAAAATTTTGCATAATTGAACCAATCTCATACTTATTTTTCATCAGAAAGACCATATAAGGTCCGGAAAAATCATCAAAAACTAAATTTAACATGTACCCCGAGTGATTTGGAATACACTTGACCCTAAATAACAAATTGTGACAAATCAAATGAGGAATCACTGCTATGATTTTAACGACTGGGAAAACTCGTATGATGCTTCCTAAGTTGGCAAACCTCATACTATAAACTATATTGAGATGAGATTTGAGGGAGGATTCTAAGAGCTTCTGTTGAGGTAACCAACCGAACCAAATGTGCCACATGTACAAAGAGACTAGTCTAGTAAAAATGAAAGATCACTAGTATATGGAGACTGGACCAATATGTAGAGACCCACTTGCTCCTGTCATATCCAATGAATCTACCTGTGATTATATATCCTGAAACACATGAGAAGATGTGACAAAAATGGTATGGCAAATCAGATCCTTGGTAATAAAAGGTGAGCGTGCGTGCGAGGGAGCTTAGGTAGGTACTCGAGGGTCATCACCATCTAATGACAGAGATCAGACTCGAGGTGGTACTGAACACCCAGGAAGTAGATGAGATTGCTTTCCAAATAATCAAGCTGCTTGCATTGGCCTCTTCCAGAGAGTCGAGATGGTGTGATATATACCATCTGGACTCAAATATAATCGAATCTGACCCGATTAAGAATCCGGAAGTTCATTTAATATTCAATTATTATCGAATAACTTCAGTTTGATCTATAGATCGCAGATTGAATCTCGTTCGGACGTAATCGAACAAAAGTTGATCACATCGTAATGTGTGCCATTGAAAAGCCACGTCACAAAATCGACAACACCAAAACAAACCGAGACCATCCAGAAATCCGATTCGACCAAATAGGACCAACAAAATCAACCGTTCATCGACCGGAGGTCATTTTATATTTTAAAATCACAAAATTTAGTCACAAACCAAGATCGTATCTCGAGAATTTCGGGAAATCATTCCCGATCTGAAGTATATGAATATTATACTCATATTGATCGTCGTTTAGATACAGTTAAAACGAGCTATTATACATCAGAATCCGAAACTCGAGGCACGAATGCAGATGACTTATGTTTTTCAAATAATAGAGAAGTAATTTGAAAAAAATATAAAATAGTTTCAAAAATTTTATTTCTCAGCTGCTACCAAGTGGTTGTTCCATTTCCTTCTCCACTTGAAGTCTATTCTCCCTCCATTTGGCCTCACAACCACCCTACTTGTCAAACCCTTAGGCCCTGTTTGGTAGGCGGGGTAAACTCCCTTACCCCCCAACCCACTCCCTCTGTCTCTAATGTGGGTCCCACATTTCTCTTTTTAAAAAAATTAAATAAATCAATTATCCATCATCAATTCCATCAAAAAAATAATATATTATACCATCATATCATATAAAAATTATAAACTACTCCACTTCTCACTTTTCCAAACTTCAATACAATCACATCACAATAACTACTCACTTTTTCAAACTTAAATACAATCATATCACAACAAATCCACTTCTGACCCACCCCCAGTTTAACCCTCTATCCTAACACCAAAACACAAAAACGGGTTACCCTCTACCAGTTTAACCCGCCCTAACCCGCGTACCAAACACACCCTTAGGCGGGGTAAACTCCTTTACCACCCCCCCCCCCCAACCCACTCCCTCTCTCTCTAATGTGGGTCCCACATTTCTCTTTTTAAAAAAATTAAATAAATCAATTATCCATCATCAATTCCATCAAAAAAATAATATATTATACCATCATATCATATAAAAATTATAAACTACTCCACTTCTACTCACTTTTCCAAACTTCAATACAATTACATCACAATAACTACTCACTTTTTCAAACTTCAATACAATCATATCACAACAATCCCACTTCTGACCCACCCTCAGTTTAACCCTCTATCCTAACACCAAAAAACAAAAACGGGTTACCCTCTACCAGTTTAACCCGCCCTAACCCGCGTACCAAACACACCCTTAGAGCCACTTTCCTTATTTATATCAAACCATCTTCTCCTCTCTTTTTCTTTCTATTTCTCTCCAATTTCTCGACGAAGGGGCTTCTTTCTCTTCTAGAATCGGTTGGAATTTCTGCATTTGAAGCTACAGCTGCTGTAACCCCACTCCTGCAGCAGCTCTCATCAGCTGTAAGCAGTTGTGTTGCTACTTCCTGCAGCCAAAGTGGAGCTATTTCCCTCTCCTATTGAGCTGTTGTTCCTCCTGCCAAAGCCTACTGGTGGTGCCTCCAGAAGCCCCTACTACTGCTCCTCACTGTCTACAATCATTGCATGCAATTGGATCGTTAAGATTGGAGATCCAAAGGTACAATCTCAACCATCCTCTTCTTGCCATATGTGTCTTTGTATACATTGATTAAATACCAAGATTTAGCTCTAGATTCATGTTAATAAGGATGAAAAATTTGAGGATTTTGCATGCATTCATCTCTAAAATTCAGATTTGATCATTGGCTTCAAATTCATGTTAATAATGATAAAAATTTGGGGATTTTGAATGCAATTTGTAGAGATAGATATTATTATGTGATGTACACGTTCGTTATTTCTTTGTTTTCTCTGGACTACTTTGTACTTTACCCGTAAGGTCTCTCCCTATATAAGAGAGACTAGGGTTTCTTTGAATAATCAATCACTGTTTTTCTCCCAACATGGTATCAGAGCCCAAGCCCTAGAGCATCCTTTCCCCACCCGCCGCCCTCTCTCCTTGCTCATCCTGCCGCCGCCGACTCGGATCCCCGCCAACCTCCCGACGGTTCCCGATCCACCCCGACGGCTCCGCCAAGTGCGCAACCCCGCCAACGCCGCCACCCTTCTCCCGACGGCCCCCTAGTCCCGCCGCCAACATCCCTTGGCGGCCCTAGCCGATCGATCGGTGTGCCTTAGCCGATCCTCGACGATCCATGGCGTGTCCGTACTCGTCTCGTCCTTAGGGTAGATGGATTTGAGTGCGTAGCGTCTACATACGCACTCGAATCCTATGCAGTTTGTGTAGACATCTATCACATTGTCTGCAAATCCTAGTTCTTCTCCAGCGGCAATATGTCAGAATCAAAGGTTGATATGCCCTCCATAGGCGCATTCAAAGGTCCTGCGCCAATAGTCAAAATGGACGGGTTGAGTTATGAGCTCTGGGCGATGCAGTTCATGAGCCTCATGAAGTCGAATGGTAAGAAGCACATTCTTACCGAGGATGGGCCAACAGAGAAGACAGGGATATATGCCTCGTGGGAGCCTGATGACTCCTATGCAAAGGTCTGGTTGTCAGGTACATTGATGATGGAGATTGCCAACGATGTACTCCATCAGCCCACTGCCAAGGCGATGTGGGATATCCTAGCAGCTACATATTCGCAGGTGCGAAATGAGACCTAGATGCTACAGCTTCTGCATGACATATTCACGATGAAGCAGAACGACAAGCCTCTTCACTCCTTATACACATCCCTGAGGGGGATGTTTGAGAAGTTATACAGTACTATCCCACTCACATCGACTCCTGAACAACAGAAGACATTTCGGAATGCCACCATGGTGAGCGTCGTACTCGCGGCCATTGATCCAGAATATGACGCCGCTCGTTCTCAGATCTTAGCTGATGCGGTTATTCCTCCAGTGGAGGATGTTTACAGGAGACTCAGTCGCATTACAGTTTCTTCCAGTTCTTCTGCTCCACCCCCATCGACGATGGCAGTTTTACGTGGGAGAGGTGGCACATCTTTTAGTCGTGGATGCGGACGTGGACGTGGACCCCGGGGAAGGGGTTCTCGCTTTAGTCAGCCCTGTACCTATTGTCACCGCACAAGACACTCGGAGGAGACATGCTATTCTAAGAATGGCTTCCCAGCATAGGCACGGGTTGCAGAGCACTCTCAGTCCCAGTTGGCATCTACTGCAGATAACCGCTTTGAGGAACTTGTAGCACGTCTCCGCGATATTATGCCACAATCATCTGGTGATTCTTCTGGTGGACCTTCAGATGTTGCAGCTACAACCTCCGCCAGTTCATCTGCTGCTGCTAGTACCTCAGGTAGATCTACTGCATTTACACCATCTCATGATATCTCTGATTTGATTATAGATTCGGGTGTCACACATCATCTCTGCCGAGATCGAGATAGACTTGAGTCCTACAGGGACATTCCTCACGGCCGCTCTGTGCAGATCGCAGATGGTACTCATTCCCCCCTTGTTGGACATGGGGAGGTCTTCTTATCCTCAACTATACATCTACAGAATGTCCTACATGCTCCTGAGTTCTCGATGAATCTGTTATCTATTAGTCAGATTACGAAGGATTTGCATTGTCGTGCTATATTTGACTCGACTTCTCTTATTTTTCAGGACATACTAACGGGCAGGGTGATTGGCTGTGGCTCTGACCAAAATGGTCTATATCGACTGGTTCGGAATTCTTACGCTGGCGTCTCTTCTCATTCGGCCGGACCAGTTTCTCCGTATATCTGGCATCTGCGTTTTGGTCACCTCCCGCTCTAGAAAATGCACCATCTTCTACCTCAGATCTCTCCCAGTTCGTCCTTTCGTTGTGAAGCATGTCAGTTGGAAAAGCATCATCGGTCGAGCTTTCCTAGTTGTCAGAGTCGGAGCAGTAGCTCCCCATTCGAGTTGTTTCATATAGATATATGGGGTCCGAGTCGTGTACCCGATCATCTAGGGCACAAATTTTATCTAGTAGTAGTGGATGATTTCTCTCGTGTATCTTGGGTCTTTCTTTTAAAGAATAAATCTGAAGCAGGAGATGGGATCAAGAATTTGATTAATGAAGTGCAAAATGTGTTCTCTTCAACTGTTAAATATGTTCATACAGATAATGCCCTAGAATTTTGCACACGGTCCCTGTCTCAATTTCTTCCATCAAAGGGCATTATTCACCAAACCACTTGTGCGTACACATTTCAACAGAATGGAGTGGCGGAAAGAAAACATCGCCATCTCCTTGACATTACTCGAACCCTATTGATTCAGAGTTGTGCCCCTATTTCTTTCTGGGGGGATGCCGTTCTTACTACGTGCTATCTGGTCAACCGTATGCCATCTTCTGTTCTTGGTGAGAAAATACCTCTATCTATCATTTTCCCTGACTAGGAATTATTCTCTCTAACTCCACGTGTCTTTGGTACTGTGGCTTTTGTTCGTCTTCTGTCTCCTGGACTTGACAAACTCTCTCCTAGAGCTGTCAATTGTGTCTTTGTCGGTTATTCTCGGACTCAGTCAGAAGGGCATCGGTGTTATGATCTCATAAATAAAAAAATACTTCGTTAATGCTGATGTCACATTCTTTGAGTCTGTTATGTATTTTTCTCTTGCAGGTGACAGACTGGTTCCATCCACTACCAATGATGATGTCTATGTACCTCCACCTCCTACTTGGTGTTCACCTGAGCCTCCTCCTCTTCCTACCCCTGAGTCAACGTCACCACCACCACCTCCACCTCCACCCCTTCCACGACCTCCCATACCACCTTTACCAAAATTCTATACGTGTCGGTCAGGTCTTGCTCAGGCTACACGTCAGCCTCCCAACACGCCTAAGGTATGTTCAGACGACATTACCACTGACGGGTCAGATATGGTACATGTGCAGGATTCTTCATTGCAGGAGGAAACCACACCATCCAGTACAACAGGGGATGATCTTGACATTCCTATTGCCATCCGGAAGCAGAAGCGGATATGTGCCTCCTATCCCTTTGCTTCACTGGTATCATTTCACCGTCTCACTGGAGACTTCCAGAGATTTGCTGCAGCGTTGTCTTCCATGGATATACCACGGACCTACCAGGATGCTATGAAGATTGATTGCTGGAGATTGGCTATGGAAGATGAGATGCATGCATTGCGGTCTCGTGGCACATGGTCTTTGGTTATCCCTCCTGATGCATCTATTGTGAGCTGCAAGTGGGTATTCTCAGTTAAATATAATATAGATGACAGTCTAGATTGGTACAAAGCACGTTTGGTCGCGCGTGGCTTTACACAAACCTATGGCGTGGATATATGGACACTTTCTGTCCAGTGGCTAGACATTCTACCCTTCACATTCTCTTATCTGTGGCTGTGGTCCGTGATTGGAGTATATCTCAATTGGATGTCAAGAATGGCTTCTTGTATGGAGATTTGTAGGAGGAAGTCTACATGCAGTAGCCACCAGGGTTTACTGCTGAGGGGGAGAAGCATATGGTGTGTGGACTTTAAAAAGCAATTTACGGCCTCAAACAGAGTCCAAGTGCGTGGTTCCAGAAGCTCTCTAATCTTATTGAACAACATGGATTCAAGAGGTCAAATGCAGATCACTCATTGTTTGTTCAGAAGTCATCGGTAGGTACGGTTGTTATCATGGTCTATGTTTATGATATTATGGTTATATGAGATGATATTCAGGGCATAGAAAGGGTGAAAGAATTCCTAGGTCGTCAGTTCGTTACAAAGGATCTTGGAAGCCTAAGAGATTTTCTGGGGTTGGAATTTGCCAGGAACGCACATGGTTTGGTGATGACCCAACGGAAGTACATTACAGATTTCTTGATTGAAACAGGCATGGCTGAATGCAAACCATCCGGTATTCCTATGGATCCAAGCATGAAGCTGTATGATGATGATACTGCTGAAGTGGATAAGAGGAGATATAGAGAAATGGTGGGTAAGCTCCTTTACATTACCATAACTCGACCTGATATTGCCTTTGCAGTAAGCATGGTGAGTCGATTTGTGGAGCAGCCGAGACAAGCTCATATGGACGCTATACACATGATACCGAGGTATCTGAAGTCTTCTCCAAGTTCAGGGCTGCTGTTTCGAAAAGGCACAGATTTGTCTATCTCGGCATGTGCAGATGCCGATTATGCAGGATGCCCTAAGGATCGAAAATCAACCTCAGGATTCACAGTGTTTGTTGGAAGCTCTCTGGTTTCTTGGAAAAGCAAGAAACAAATTGTTGTGGCAAGGTCCAGTGTTGAATCCGAATATAGGTCCATGGCGCAAGCCAGCACGGAAATGATGTGGGTTCGGTCAGTACTAGAGGATTTACTTGTAGCCGTACCTCTACCCATGCAGCTTCAGTGTGACAATCAGGCAGCCTTGTTTATTGCCAACAATCCAGCTTTTCATGAAAGAACCAAGCATATAGAGGTTGACTGCCATTACACTAGAGACTTGATTCAGAGGGTTGATGTCTACAACTCACTTGAGCTCAGGGGATCAGACTGCTGATGTATTCACCAAGCCGTTGCTCAGAGGACATTTTCAGAGATGTTCATCCAAGCTGAGCTTGATAGACACTCTATGCTCCACCTTGAGGGTGAGTGTAGAAATAGATATTATTATGTGATGTACATGTTCGTTATTTCTTTGTTTTCTCTGGATTACTTTGTACTTTACCCGTAAGGTTTCTCCCTATATAAGAGAGACTAGGGTTTCTTTGAATAATCAATCACTGTTTTTCTCCCAACACAATTTATATCAAGAATTCATATTTGATAATTGGCTTCAAATTCTTGATGATAATGATGAAAAGATAAATGGGGTTTTGAATACAATTTATATCAGGAACTCAGATCTGATTATTGGCTTCAGATTCATGTTGATAATGATGAAATTTAGGGGGTTTTGACTACAATTTATATCCAGAATTTAGATCTGATTATTGGCTTCAGATTCATGTTGATAATTATGAAAATTTGGGGGTTTTAAATAGATTTTATATCAAGAATTTATATCTGATTATTGGCTTCAGATTCATGTTGAGAATGGTGAGAATTTGGGGGTGGGTTTAGTGTAAATTAAACCTGAGTTTCAGGTATGTACATTAGCTATAAATTTCATGTTTTAACAACTTAAAATTTAGGGGTTTTAGTGTAAATTAAACCTCAGTTCAGATATGTTCATTAGCTCTAAAATCCATATTTTAGCAACATAAAATTTGAGGGTTTTAGTGTAAATTAAACCATAGCTCAGATCTGTTCATCAGCTCTAAAATCCATATTATAACAACTTAAAATATGGGGGGTTTTAGTGTAAATTAAACCTCAGTTCCAAATCTGTTCATTATCTCTAAAATCCATGTTTTAACAACTTAAAATTTGAAGATTTTAGCGTGAATTAAACAGTTTCAGATCTATTCATTAGCTCTATGTTTTAACAACTTAAAAAGTTGGGATTTTGTGTTAATTAGATCCCAAAATTTCAGATCTGATCTATTGTTTGAGAATCCTTGTTATAAGAACTCAAAAAATTTGGGGTTTTATGTGAATTAGATCCAAAATTTAGATCATTCATTGGTTCCAGTTTTCATGAGGTTAAGATGAAAATTTGAATGAAATTCTAAGTATTCTACAATAATGAAAATCCTCATCATTGTCGTTAGTATAACCTACGATATGAATATCACTTATCACAATTGATAGTATGGACTGATCAATTATATCTGTAAAGTCAATCATATAAGATATGGAGGTATGAATATATATATATATATATATATATTTATTTAATTTTTTTTAGTACTAGCGGGGGTGGAGTTGGAGAGGGGATTCGAACCCTGGTCTTTTTTAGTGGGAGTCACTTCTTCTACGACTAGACTATTAGGGGGGTTCAGGTATGAATATATAATCAATGAACCTAGATGGTTAATAAGAATCGGTGACGATTGAGATTGTGCCGGTCATGGTGACCCTTACACATGACTGTGCGAGGGTGCAGTGACACTCTACTGGGCGGTAATAGGATGCTCGGTTAGGACAACGATTGCGTTGTGCGTGGGTGTAAGATCCCATTTCTTTTTAGGTTTTACGTAAGCTTGCAATCTTTTTATGCTTCGTTGGGTTCCTGATTTTTAACAAGTCTGCTATCCTTGTGTTCTTAGGGTGCTTAGGCTGGTGGACCCTCAATTTTTGTTTTTCTTTACGAGCTCGCTTGCCCATACTGGTCGGGCCAGTTTTTGGAGCGACTCTTCCGGAGAGTCTCTCCCACCCGTCTCAAGGGCGTAGTTTTGGGGTAGGCTATTCCTTTACTGGACCGCACTTCTATTTAGAGGACGAGATGCAAGAGTCTCTTAGGAAACTTCCTCACCGCTTGAGTTTTATTTACTGTTCCGTCAATAGGTCTTGGCGATGAAAAGATCTTTGGCAGCTAGAGTTGAGGTTGCTTACAGTTGAGTTGGCTACAACTGAGTTTGGTTACTGTTGAGCTTGGTACAGAAATCATTAACCATCGTCAATCATCAACCATCGACAATTAATCATATTTTAGAACAACTACTACATATGTCATGATAAGCTAGTGGACGTGTTGGGAACTTTGTTAGGATGCATTTTACTCCATCGCATGCCTATGAAGGCAACCCAACCTAAGGTATTCTTCACGTCTTAAAGTCATAGTGTGAGGTCACACTCAGACCAAGACCACAAACTATCCACTATATTTGATAAATTAGATATGAATAAAGATCAGATCGGAGAATCATCATCCTCAACACAAGATCCTCCAACATGATCTAATTGTAAAAATATAATAATCTCTATATAGGTTATTAATTAATATATGAAAATATTATATATGGAAAGTTATGGGAGGATGGGTGATCAGGGGATTTTCACATACAGAATAACTTGAAAACCCGTGTTCACGCAAGTAGCTTGTTAAATTTAAATATCAAAACCTATTTACTTGCTTTCTTTTGAAATCCCTGAATTACCTATTATTTTTAATATACAGGATTGTATTTAACAATTGTTGACATTCTCTTGTTCATATCGTGTATGGCAGGCAAGGTGCCTACATTGCAGTAGACTGACAGTTGTGCGATGAGTTCCGTAGTTTTTGCTTTCGGTACATATGTTTAGATTTTGTTCAAGATAATATAAATGCCTTCTTTCTCTTCTATATTTTGGGATACATATACAGATTGCAGTTTCTTTTTACATGTAATTGTATAAGGAAATTAATGAAATGTGAATTGATGACACTTGTTGATTCTGTGGTTGTTGCATCAATTGTGAATGTCATTTCAAAATGTAAAAAATTTCTCTAAATTTCAGTAACCTAATGCGATCGGTAGTGAATATAATACTGTGAATGTTGTGTAAACCAGTAACTCAGATTCGCGTGCATACATTTTAGTTTGGTATTAGAGCAGTGATACCCTGCTATACACATTCGTTGTATTAGGATTCCAATCTCACTAAGTTATCAGATAGCGACGGTCCTCCGACTTGTCTCGAGTCTGAAAGAAAAATATGACATTCAGATTCAATAATCACATACCGTCACCAATTGCAATTAAGTTTTATTTAGTATTCTAGGAAGAGAAAAAACACAATAAAATTTTAGCGAACTTCAACTATTATTCTTGGAGTATTTGAGTTATGCGTCACTTGAGTAGTAGATGGGTAAATGGACCACTCCTGGATCCATTTACCACATACAAGTCTTTAGTCCCACATCTACTAGTGTGAGATGTTGAAACCCAGTGATGGCTATATAAGAAGCCCCTTACCCTCTGTATCTGATGAGAAAGTGCAATGCATACATCAACGCTTAGGTGTTTTCTTGTGGTTTCATCCCTCTCCTTAGTGAGTAGGGTTCCACATTAAAATCTCGGTGTTCTACAAACATTTTTATTCTTTGATATTCGCGTTCGTATTATATCTTCTAAAATGGTATTGGAGCGGGTTCGATTCTCGAGGTTTTCATGTCTTTATTTTTTCGAGATTCGATTATAATGTTGTTCATTCTTGGAGATTATTGTTCCATCCAAGTTCATGTTCCGTTCGAGAGGATTTTATTTTTATGTTTTTTTGGAACCCTATTTTTCTAGATTAGATCTGTTCAACCCTAGTTCTGCAAAGTATTTTTCATCGAGAAGCGTCCTCTAGATCTTGTTCTGTCCTAACCAAGCCAACATCATCCGCCTTCAGGCCCTCATCCAGGCCAAACCAACTGCGGCGATGCAGACATGGTTCGAAGAAAATACGCCTCGAGGCGCAAAGGTGCTCGAGGCGAAATAGGACGGTGACAAAATGCATTGAGGCGACCGCCTCGGACCCCCTAGCAAGCATGTGCCTTGGATGCCTGAGGCAGTCGATGCGAGGCGTTCGAGATTTTTTCAAGCATATTTAAAAGAAAATAATTACTCATATTCGAATTTTCAGAAGTTTATAATGGCCTACTTGTTGAGTATATATTTATGCAAGATGAATGTTTAATTTTGACCTCTTTCATATTCATATTTATCATTAACATGCCCAATTATTTGAGCGAACTCTTACTATTACGCCCTTAGACATATAAGAAACTACACGTGATTTTGAATACCTATATAAGAAAAAATTTTGGGAAGGGGTACGGTGGCATAGGGGGCATCATACTTTTCTTCATCTTGGTTCAATAGGACATAGAGTATGATTCAAATCATATGCTTCATATCAACAACTTGGATATCTTTAATGACAACTATATCCAATACCTTTATGATAAATATTTTAGTGATAGTTATAACCAATGATTTCCTTTTGACTGGGTAGAAATTTTGTATAAAGGTTTATGACATTGACATATCCTTTTTTCATGTTCTTATCTTCATAATATCATCATATATTATATTGTTATATATTATATGTTTGCTAGATTATATTTTTCACCATAAATATATTTATCGTACATTTTGTAATTATTTTCCTACAAAAACCGAGGCTTACGCCTTGACCGCCTCGAGGCTACGCCTCGTCTCACTTCCAGGGAAAACGCCTCGTCCCGTCTTTCGTTTTTTCAAACCTTAAGCGCTGATCAACGAAGGAGGAGGCGTCACTTCCCTATTTCACGCCTCCCCCTCCTGGCGACCCTTCTTCGTGCCTCCCTGTTCGAAGCCCTAATGGCATCACTAGTATTAAGGATGCAAAAAGCGATATGTAGTATTCAGTCGATAGGTAGGGTCATTGATTATTGTTTAAACGGTATGCAGGAGTTTAAACTGAAATTAGACAGGTTATGCGATTTTGTATTTTTAATTAATAAAAAATATTTACGTATATATATATATTTATAATTATTAAGAAACATAACTAAATTATAAAATATAATCGCATATTCACAATATATATATATTAAATATTGGCATATTCAAGGATTTTTTTCTATCAAAAATAGATAGCATAAACAAGTAGAAACCCTAGTCAAGGTTTGGAATCTCGATTTCGATTTATGAAAATAAACAACAAAAGGAATGAAGTGAACAAGGTATATCGGATATGTAGAATATATAGAGTTGTTTTATCTCCATTGCACAAATCCATAGGGGGTAAAGCTCCCCAAGTTGAAGACCCATTGTGTGCACTCCTATGTCGCACCATACCCTACCAGAACGAGGTTCTTGATGTAATCGGTCAGCGAGCCTAGGGGGCTGAGAGGGCCTAGGTTAGGGAGAACACAAATACAAGCTTTAAACGTTGATGTAAGAAATGGGGTTTAAATGACATTTAAACGGTCATTTAACACTGATTAAGCGGCCTGGCTGCATAAGTGCCCGATTGGACATAGTCGGTGCGGTCTAGATCCGCATGCGTGTAAACGATCGTTTAGACTGTTTTTTAAATCCCTGACTTGTGTCCTCTTTAAAGCAGTGACATTGGTCGATAATGCCACTCGATTTCAGATAGAGTCATTGCAGGTATGGCGGTGCCACTCGATTGCCTCCCTCTTCTACCATCGGTGGTGCCCCAACGGCATGCGCCGCTCTTCCAGATCCTCGCAGCGACGATGAGAAGAATATGCCCTCGACGTGTTCCGGCGGCAAGCTGCTCGACCTCCAACTCCATCGGAAGTCCAGCAGCAGGCAGAACCTCAAGGCATACTCTACCCCAGGCGGCGATGGCAATACCCACACCTCCTTCATGCATTCTAGGCGCACTTGTGCGAAGGTGTAGAACCTCTAGGCGGCACTGAATCGCAGAGCTACTCTGGTCTCCTGGGCTCCAGGCGACGCGCTGAACTGATGAGATCTCCAAAAAGTCCCACAAAGAATTAGTGTTGCCTCCTTCTCCCACTTGGTCGAGCGACGGGAAGAGGGTTCCCATCATCTGTGTGATTGTTATATAAGGGCCCAAGTGGGCCGATGTTATTAAAAAATGAATGAAGGAAAAGGGAGGGGGAGGCCCAACATAGTAAAAAAATGGGGGAGCATTGGCCGAAAAAAAGGTGGACCCAGCATTAACAGTTGTTTAAAAAAACGTGCCAGCTGAGATATTGTGTTAAAAAATCCGTTTAGAAAAAGACGCGTACAAAGAAGAGCCGTGCGCTAGAAATCTTTGTAAAAAAAGGGGAAAGCCGTAAAATGAAGGACTATTTTAAAAAAATGTGTGATGGCTTTATAGAAATGATGAAGGAAATAGACAAGGAAAAATTTTACAAGAAAAGCCAAAAAATGTGATCGGCTTATTGGTTTTTGTCCTCCCCATTTTCTTGTCTTCTCCCAACTTGATTTATGTTGATTTTTTGACCAGTATGGGAGAAAACGGGAGTATTGTGTAGAGTCACAGGTTTGTTACAGGTTCAGATGTCAGATTCCAGAACATAATTCAGTTATTCAGACTCGACGATCATATTCCGAGACTTCAGTTTCAGTCGCACATGTCTGCGATCATGTTTTGTGGTCCCATCATTATTATTTGTCGGCTAGAGTTTTCATGTATGCCATAGGGACTCCAGAGTAGAGGTCCCATTCCCTATGCCATGTGGGCTAGAGTTTTCATGTGGTTTCATAGAGACTCTAGAGTAGAGATCCCATTCTCTGAGCTAGTATGGGAGAGATCCAGTTCTCTAATGTTCGTGAACTCCAGTGCGAGATCCTTCCGAGGTTCTTATGAGAGAGAACCCACTTTGTGGTCCCTATGAGAGGGACAGATCTACATATGGATAATTAGCGACATTCTTTATTTGGTCCATTCGGAGATGGAGCAGTTGTCCACATGTTGTGGCAGGCCAGAGTTCTATAGGTGGAGACTCATTTTCAGTTGCAGTAACTCTGATAGGTGCAATACAAAGCACGTGCTCTCCGACGAGGAGATTCAGTTTAACTCGCACTCCAGCCCGTCCATCCTCCTCGCCTGCACGACATGAGAAGCAATGTCCTCGACAACAACCAACAGTTGTGCGTATTGAGTTGATATTGTTTCTAGTGTCATGTAGCATGGGTTGAGATTTCTTTCTGTTTGTCCAAGATGAGCATTGCATGCTCCTGCTTGAGGGGGATTGTTGGAGTTTTTGAGTTATACGTCACTTGAGTTGTAGATGGGTAAATGGATCACTCCAGATCCATTAACCACATCCAAGTCTTTAGTTCAACATCTACTAGTTGTGAGTGTGGAGACTCAGTGGGGGCTATACAAGAAGACACTCACCCTCTATATTTGATGAGAAAGTGCAATGCATACATCGACCCTTTTGAGGCATTCTCCCGTGGTTTCATCTGCACCTTAGAGAGTAGGGTTCCACGTTAAAATCCTTGTGTTCCATAAATTTTTATCTTTATTTTCTGATATTTGCTTCCGCATTATATTTTCTAACAATTATGATTAATAATATTGGTTCTCATGCAAGAGCATGACATCTAGAGCTGGATAGGAAATGACGGATTGTTTGAAGCGCATCCTAAACGCTCTCACCGACCTCCAGTAGTAGCATACTGCCGTGCGAGGTCAACAGGACCGGATCTGACCCAACAGACATAGATTACGGACAGACAGACTGACATAGAGATGAGGTTCAAGGAGCTGTCTGATTTCACGTACCATCTATCTCAGAATGGAACACGACATGATCAACCACAATCTGTAGAGGTTCAATCCTCAGTTCGATGATTCACATGAGGAGATATCAGTTCATGGAATTGAGGATGGAGATTATGACAGGGAGCATGTCCCTATACTCTTTGCAGATGAAGACACATACAGATACTTCGCCATTCACAAACATCAATCAATTTTTACTTCAAGCTAATGCGCCCATGTTCGAGGGCATTGGACAACAGATGAGGCTGAGCAGTGGCCGAAAAAGGTGATGAAGGTACTTCAGATGATCTGCGCACCACGAGACTCGTGGTTATCTTTTTGGGAGTATTCACTGACATCATTCGTCGAGAGGGTGGGAGACAACAGTTTTCGAGTTGGGACGTGATCCCACATGAGACGACTTCGAGACAAGATTTAGATCCCACTTCTTTTTTGGAAAGTGGAAGAAGTCCCAATGACGACTATTTGTAAAGCTCAGACCGAGGTGGATGACAACTAGAGAGTATTTTGTCCGATATACAGATCGATCGCGACACACACCAGCAACAACTGCATTTCCAGATGAGAATATGAAAAAGTTCATTGGAGGTACGAGGGCAGAGGTGCAGGAGAAGTTGGTTGGACTATGTATCACTTTCTTCTCCGAGGCACTGATGCAGCGTAGAAGTTTGAGAACATCAGAGGGAGACGCTTTGGGAGCTCGTCTGGTGTAGCATCTATACCACAACAATCATTTGGCTGATTCGACAACAATTCCTGTAGAGGTCAGCCAAGCGGTTTCGTCCTATAGATTCGGTATTTTTTGGTGGTGCTTACTCATCTCCAACGACTACTTTAGGAGCAATTGCCGGACGTAGCACTAGTTCTGCTCAACCACCTAGATCGCAGAGAGTGGACAGACCCCTAGCAGGACCGATTCAGAGCATTGACACGACTACTATGCCTACCCAGTCAGGCCGATGTTTCTTGTGCAACCAGTGGGGATATTACCGATCTCAGTGCCTACAGGCTTCTGGTGAGCCTCGACTGCAGCTACAACCGTCACAACCGCATGCACATCATATTGGGAGTTTCTGTAGCAGGAACTCCAACTTCTGTAGGCTGTTGAGACAGACATAGAGTGTGCTTTGTTCGGGCATTGCAGCAGCTATACAGGGACAATTACATGCAACGACTGAGGAGCAGACATGATCACCATCTACTATGGTGAAAGGTATGGTTCAATCCTGAGCCGACCTTTCTATGTTTTGTTTGATTATGGAGCGATGCATTCCTTTATTGCTTCGAGATTACTAGCTTCATCAGGTAGAGTTGAAGAGGCTCTATATCCTCCTTACCATATCCATGGATCAAGTAGCCAGTTGTATGTCATTTCACGGATAATTAGACTTACTAGTGTTGATTGGCAGTCATGAGACGATTACAGATTGTCTGTGACTACAGCTCGATGAGTTTGACTTGATTTTGGACATGGATTGGTTATCAGCTCATCATGCATTAGTTGATTGCTTTAGGAAGACGGTTGTCTTCTTAATTCTAGATTTACTTGAGTTCACTTTTGAGGGTACATTATATGACTCCAAAATAGAGTACATCTCAGTGTTGAGAGCTCATAGAGTTGTTGATCAGAGATGCGATTCATATTTAGAATTTGTTGGAAATAAATCCGATCATGATCCGATGACCTAGGACATTAGAATAGTATCAGATTACCCAGATGTATTTCCTGATGAGGTATCAGGTTATCTCCTAAGAGAAAGATTGAGTTCGAGATCACATTATTACATGATACACAATCGATCTCGATGGCTCCTTACTGCATGGCTTTGACTGAGTTGGGAGAGCTGAAAGTGCAGTTTTAGGAGTTAGTTGACTTGGGTTTCGTAAGGCTGAGCACTTCATCTTGAGGTGCTCTAGTTCTTTTTGTCAGGAAGAAGGATGGATCGGTGAGATTATACGATTACCAGCAACTGAACTAGAAAACGGTGAAGAACCGTTATCCTTTACCATGCATTGATGACTTGTTTGATCAACTACACGGATCTTTGATGTTTTCGAAGATCGATCTTAGATCAGGCTACTGTCAGCCGAGGATTCGAGAGTCGGATGCTCCGAAGAAAGCTTTCAGGACTCGATATGGACACTATGAGTTTGTGGTGATGCCGTTTGGGCTCACCAATGCCCTTGCAGCATTCATGGACATGATGAACATGATCTTCCGTATACTTGGACAAATTTATGGTAGTATTTATTGATGATGTGTTGATTTATTATCGAAATGAATGGGATCACACGGATGATCTGAAGATTGTCATGGACACATTATGAGAGCACAAGTTGTATGTCAAGCTGAGCAAGTGCGAGTTCTAATTATCCTAGGTTTCATTTCTTAGGCATGTCATTTCTGGAACATGTATCACAGTTGATCCTGCGAAGATTGATGCAGATGTAGTCATGTTTTGGGAGCTACCCAAGATAGTCACTCAGATTCAAAGCTTCCTTTAATTAGCAGGCTACTACAGACACTTTGTTAGAGGGTTTCCACATATTCTTCCCTTGACACGATTGATTCAGAAAGGGGTTCCTTTCATTTGGGATGATTCATGCGAGCATGTCTTCAGGACATTGGAGGAAAGATTGACTACTGTACCCATTCTTGCACCTCTTCAGACACTCAGGATTATGCAGCTTATTCAGATGCATCGGGAGAAGGTTTAGGAGCGTTATTGATGTAGAGAGGTCACGTGAGTGCATACGCATCACGTCAGTTAAGGCTGCATCAGCATAATTTCCTCACTCATGACTTGGAATTGTCGACAGTTGTCTTCGCCTTGTAGATTTGGCGCCATCATCTCTATAGGGTGAATTTTGAGATTTTCACAGATCACAAGAGTTTGAAGTATATCTTTGATCATAAGGAATTGAACATGAGACATCACAGGTGGCTTGAGCTACTGAAAGATTATGACTGCACGATCTCTTACCATCTCGATAAGGGAAACGTGGTGGCTGATGCACTTAGCAGGAGAGCTTATGTTGAGTGTACAAACTGGCTATACACATGGGATATACTCGTAGCTTTGACTGATTGGCTTCCTCAGGAGAGTGCATCCATATCTACCGTCGTTCCTTTACGATTAAGCAGTCTTTGGGACCACTTTATAAGACAGAGGACATATCCTTACAAGGTTGCAAAAAGCAGTATGCGGTATTCAGTCGGTAGGATCACTGATTACTGATTAAACGGTATGTGGGAGTTTAAACGAAAATTAAACAGGTTATGCGGTTTTGCTTTTTTAATTAATAAAAGATTATTACATATATATAATTAATAAAAAAGTATAAATAAATAAATATGAAATATAATCATAGATTCACAATGTTGATCAAATATTGTCAAATTCAAGGAATGTTTCATCTAAATTTAAAAATAGATAACATAAACAACACGAGTTAATAGCCAAATGTCGAAATAGACAACATAAAAGTCATGGATAATGGTGATCCTTTGAAGAAAATAGATCAATGCATTAAAAGGCCGCTTAAGGCCGTTTAAACGGCCGTTTAACACCGTTTATGAGGCATGGCCGTTTATGGGCCGTTTTTCATTAAACGATGCGGCCAAGCACCGCATGCGTTTAAACGACCGTTTAGACTGTTTTTTGCATCCTTGGATCCTAGATTCGAGACAGATACATGCTTATCGTTAAGGACGAATGCGATGATTTTGTTGTGATAGAGTCCATTTTATGGAAGGCTGACCGGGTCATTACGCCCAATGATGAGCAGTTAGGTAGAGATATTCTTGATGAGACACACAATTCACGATTATCTATTCATCCTAGCAACACAAAGATGTATCATGATCTGCATCGATATTTCTCATGGGACGGGATGAAGCGCGATGCGGCACATGTTAGCATATGCTTTACATGTCAGATGGTCAAGGTTGAGCACAAGATACCACTAGGGTTATTGCAGCCTCTTTCCATTCCCAGGTGGAAATGAGAGAATATCTCTATGGATTTCGTCACTGGACTGTCGAGGACACGAGGTGGCCATGATGCTATTTGGGTTATTGTTGATGGGTTGACCAAGTCAACCCATTTTATACTGGTCAGCATGACCTACACTCCTAGATTTGACATGTTATATATGCAGAACATCATCAAGTGTCATAGTATACCACGTGAGGTAGTGCCTAACAGAGACTCGAGGTTTACATCGCACTATTGGCATCAGTTCATGTCAACACTACATACGTAGTTGGAAATGAGTTCTGCGTACCATCCACAAATCGACGAACAAAACGAACGCATCATTCAAACACTTGAGGATTTATTACGCGCATGTACCCTAGAGTGGAAAGGGACCTAGAGGGATCATATGCCATTGGTAGAATTTACGTACAAGAATTGCCATTATTTTAGTACCGCACGACACCATTCGAAGTTATATACGGGCAAAGATACCTCACACCTCTCAGTTGGCGTGAAATAGGTGAACATGCTCTTTATTCCGTAGATCTCTTGGAGGAGATTTTGAGAGCTTTTGCTCTTTTGAGACGGATGCTTTTGACAACAAGAGTCACCAGAAGAGCTATGCAGATCGTCTGAGAAGAGACTTGGAGTTTTAGGTATTACGAATGTTTTCTCTTAATCCATTCAAATATGACTTATTAATATTCGACTTAATCTCATATACTGATGAAATTCTTGTAAAAATAGGTAGGATATTGGGTATTCCTACGAGTATCTCCTAATAAGGGAGTATAAAAATTTGATGTTCGTGGCAAGTTGGCGCCATGGTATATTGGACCATTCGAAATTCTTGCTTTTATGGGGAAGGTGGTCTACCGAGTAGCCCTTCCTGTACATCTTCCAGCCATTCACGACATATTTCACATATCCAACCTGAGGTAGTATGTGCACTACCCTCGACACGTCACCAGCTAAGAGAACCTTGACGTGGATCCAGACTTGACATATGAGGAGAGGCCAGTGCAGATACTTGACAGTGCTGCGAAGAAGCTTCGCAACAAAGAGATTCCCTTGGTCAAGGTGCTATAGCACCAACATGGTGTCGAAGAGGCAACATGAGAGACTGAAGCAGACATGTGGGAACGATACCTGCAGCTCTTCTTAGGTAATCATCAAAACAAACCTATTTTAATATATGTGTTGAAAGATGTTGGCTTGTTTCCTCTTTGAGGTTTTTATGTGTTCAAAACCTTTTGAGCTTTTTATGGCCATATGAAATCCAGACAAAACACATAGTAACCTTAACTCGAGTCTCGTGGACAAGACTCCCTTTGAGATTTTTCTATTTGTAACATCTGGATCCGAATAAATCGAATCTGTCTTGATTAAGAATCCAAAAGTTCATTTAATATGCAATTAATATTGAATGACTTCAGTTCGATTTATAGATCACCAATCGAATCTCGTTCGGACACAATTGATCAAAAGTTGATAACATCATAATGCGTGCCATCAGAAAAGCCATGACACAAAATCAGAAATCGCAAAACAAACCGAGACATCCCCAAAATCCGATTCGACAAAATAAGACCAACAAAATCAACTGTTCGTTGATCGGTGGTCATTTGGTATTTTAAGTAACAATATTTAGTCACAAAACCAAGATCGAATCTCGAGAATTTCGGTAAATCATACCTTATCCAAAATATGTGAATATTATACTCACATTGATCGTCGTTCATAGATGGTCAAAATGGGTTATTATACATCAGAACCCAAGTCTGGAGGCGCGAATGCGAACGACTTAGATTTTTCAAATAAAAGAGAAATATTTTTAAAAAAATATAAAATATTTTTAAAATTTTATTTCTGCTGTAGCAGACTACTACAGCTGCCACCAAGTGGCTGTTCCATTTGGAGTCCATTCCCCCTTCGTTTGGCCCCACACCCCTCCCCTAGAGCCACTTTTCTTATTTATATTAAACCATCTTCTCCTCTCTTTTTCTTTCTAATTGTCTCCAATTTCTAGCCGAAGGGGCTTCTTCCTCTTCTAGAATCGGCTGGAATTTCTGCATTTGAAGCTACAGCTGCTGCAGCCCCTAGTCCTGCAACAACTCTCTGATGCCTCTCTGGAGACCCCCATGTTAGAGCCCCATTGTGATCAGCTACAACTGCTTCCTCAAGCAGTTGTGTTGCTACTTCCAGCAGCCTTAGTGGAGTTGTTTTCTTCTCCAATTGAGCTGTTGTTCCTCCTGCCAAAGCCTACTGCTGGAGTCTCCAGAAGCCCCTACTGCTGCTCCTCACTGTCTACGACCAATGCATGCAATTGAATTTCCAATCTTGCAGATCCAAATGTATAATCTTAGCCCTCTTCTTGCTGCCATATGTGACTTTGTGTAAATAGATTAAAAAGCAAGATTTGGCTCTAGATTCATGTTATCAAGGATGAAAATTTTGGGGGGTTTTGCATGCATTCATCTCTAAAATTCAGATCTGATTATTGGCTTCAAATTCATGTTAATAATGATGAAAAATTTGGGGGTTCTGAATCCAATTTATATCAAGAATTCAGATATGATCATTGACTTTAAATTCATGATGATAATGATGAAAAGTTGCGGGTTTTAAATACAATTTATATCAAGAATTTCAGATCTGATCATTGGCTTCAGATTCATGTTGATAATGATGAAAGTTTCGGGATTTTGAATATAATTTATATAAGAATTTAGATCTGGTTATTGGCTTCAGATTCATGTTGATAATTATGAAAATTTAGGGGTTCTGAATACAATTTATATCAAGAATTTAGATCTATTGGCTTCAGATTCATGTTGAGAATGGTGAAAATTTGGTGATTTTAGTGTAAATTAAACCTCAGTTTCATATATGTTCATTAGCTCTAAAAACCATGTTTTAACAATTTAAAATTTGGGGGGTTTAGTGTAAATTAAACCTCAGTTCAGATCTGTTCATTAGTTCAAATCCATGTTATAAGAACTTAAAATTTGGAGATTTTAGTGTAAATTAAACCTCAGTTCAGATATGATCATTAGCTCTAAAATCCATGTTTTAACAATTTAAAATTGGGGGATTTTAGTGTGAATTAAACCTCAGTTTCATTAGCTCTAAAATCATTGTTTTAACAACTTAAAATTTGGGGGGTTTAGTGTGAATTAAACCTAAAATCCATGTTTTAACAACTTAAAATTTGGGCGTTTTAGTGTGAAGTAAACCTCAGTTTCAGATCTGTTCATTAGCTCTAAAATCCATGTTTTAACGACTTAAAATTTGGGGGGCTTAGTGTGAATTAAACCTCAGTTTCAGATCTGTTCATTAGCTCTAAAATCCATGTTTTAACAACTTAAAATTTGGGTGTTTTAGTGTAAAATTAACCCAAATTATAGATCTGTTCAAAAGCTTCAAAATTCATGTTTTAAAAACTTAGAAAGTAGGGGTTTTGTGTGAATTAGATTCCAAATTTTAGATCTGATCAATTGCTTGAGAATCCATGTTTTAAGAACTCAAATCAATTGGGGTTTTATGTGAATTAAATCCCAAATTCAGATCAGTCCTTGGTTCCGGTTTTCTTGAGGTTAAGATGAAAATTTGAGTGAAATTCTAAGTATTCTACAGTACTAAAAATCATCTTCAATGATCGTTAGTATAACCTACTATATGAATATGATTTATCACAATTGATGGTGTGGACCGAACAATTAGATCTGTAAAGCTAATCATATAAGATTTGGATGTATGAATAATCAATGAACAAGATGGTTAATAAGAATCAATGACGATTGATATTGTGTCGGTCACGGTGATCCTTACATCTGACTGTGTAAGGTGTGGTGACCCTTAGCTGGACGGGAGAGATGAAGCCAGTTTGGGTAGCGGTCGCCTCGTGCGCAGATCTAGGATCCCGATCCTTTTTATAGCTTTATGTGGGCTCGCAGTGTCTTTACGCTTCGTTGGGATCCAAGTTTTTGACTAGTTCCACTAACCTTGTGCTCTTAGGTTGCCTAGGCTGGGGGACCTTCAGTTTTAGTTTTTCTTTACGAGCTCGTGTGCCCGTACTAGGCTAGTTTTTAGAGCGACTCTTCCGGAGAGTCTCTCTCTTCCGTATCAGGAGCATAGTTTTGGAGTTGGCCTAGCCCTCTACTGACCACACTTCTACTTAGAGGGCGAGACGGAAGAGTCTCTTAGGAGACTTCCTTACCACTTGAGTTTTAATTATTGTTCCGCCAATAGGTCTTTGCAATAGAAAGTTCTTTGTCAATTGGAATTGAGGTTGGTTACATTTGAGTTGGCTACAATTGAGTTTAGTTATAAATGAACTTGGTATAGAAATCATTAACTATCATCAATAATCAACTATTGACAATTAATCAGATCTTAGAACGACTACTAGAGATGTTAGGAGAAGCTAATGGATGTGTTGGGAACTTAGTTAGGATGTATTATACTCCATTGCATGCCTATGTAGACACCCCTACCTTTAGGTATTCTTCACGCCTTAGAGTCAGTGTGAGGTTACATTCAGACCAAGACCACAAACTTTCCACTAGACTTGAGAAATTAGACATGAATAAAGATCAGATCAAAGACTCATCATCCTCAATACCGAGATCCATTAATATAATTTACGTGGTAAAAAGATAATAACTTATGTATGAGTCATTAATTAATATATAAAAATGTTATATATGGAAAGTTATGGGAGGATGGGTGATCTGGGGATGTTCACATACAAAACAATTTGAAAATCAATTTTCACGCAAGTAGCTTGTTAAATTTAAATATCAAAACCTATATACTTGCTTTCTTCTGAAGTCATTGAATTACCTATTATTTTTAATATGTAGGATTGTATTCAACAATTGTTGACATTCTCTTGTTCTTATCATGCATGGCAGGCAAGGTGCCTACATCGCAGTAGACGGACAGTTGTGCGTTGAGTTCCACAGTTTCTGCTTACGGTACACATGTTTAGATTTTGTTCAATATAATAAATGCTTTCTTTCTCTTGTATATTTCGGGATACATGTACATATTGCAGTTTCTTTTGTTACATGTAACTGCATATGGAAATTAATGAAATGTGAATTGGTGACATTTGTTGATTCTGTGGTTGTTTACATTAATTGTGAATGTTATTTCGAAACGCGAAAATTTTCGCTAAATTTCAGTAACCTAATGCGATCGACAGCGAAAATAATACTGCGAATGTTGTGTAAACGGGTAACCCGAGTCCACAGGCGGGCGTTCAGTTTGGTATTAGAGCACTGGTACCCTGCTATACACATTCACAGTATTAGGATACAAAAGTTATCGTATAGCGACAGTCCTCCGACTTGTCACGAGTCCGAAAGAAAAATGACATTCATATTCAATAACCACATATGTCACCAATTGCAAGTAATTTTCATATGGTATTCCAGGAAGTGAAAAGCACAGTCAAAGGAATGTCAAATTAAAAACGGGATTCATGATATTAAATGGAGCAAGTTTTGCGGGGTTCGAGTGATAATTACGTTGCTTAAATGTCGAGAAGGTAATTGATAAAGCTTCTTGGTTTTATGATGTAAACATCCCTATACTTATACCAAATATCTATCAGAATCAGATACATACTGGTTAGGAATGTAATATGTGCCAAGCAACTAAAACCAATGTTTCCAACCCTGAGTTGATCTTATTTACTTTGCCTAAAGATCCAAGTTTTCACATTTCTGATATATCACAAAAATAGATCTTAGCACGACATATGGACAACAAATTCTGATAGTTGATCATTGAACATGATATGGTTGACATGAATAAAACTCTCTCACCGTATAGTTATCAACATACACAAAATGCACATATCCTTCAGTATTTCTACTCATGAAGGTAGCAATCATTCAATAGTTGAAATTGATTATGAGAGGGATTTGAACAATATATAAACATCATGTACTGATGGTAACAAAGCAAAATTAGGAATTCTGGGAGCAATGGAAAATTGTTTGTCTATATGCCGTTGATACTCGATATTACTCAATTTATTTATAAAAGCTTTCTTTTAGCAATCTGTCCTCTGGTTCGCAATAAGCTGCAGATAGTGGCGTTCATCTATTTAAAAATGGCAGTTCTTGACTCAGTAGCATTATTTTTTCTTGGTACACATTAATTTGATCGTAAGATCTGTAATTTTTGTATATCCAGATGGTTCGTAAAAGATTTTGTTTTCCAGTATCACTTATGTTGTTTAAATACTATGCTATGTAGATAGAGTCTGTGTGGAAGATTTCTTTGTGATGCCAGGATCATGAAATTTTATGTTTATTGCATCGTTTTTCATTATTAGTTTTAACCCATTTTAAATTATTTAGGCAATCTGGGATTCTTTGGCATTGGATGTACTCCACCAGGCATGTGGTATGCATTCTTAAGTGAGAATCTGCATGTTGTCACTGCTGCACCTTTGTTGGAAACATTGCTCATTTTCTTATTTTGTGCCAGTCTTCTCTTTTGAAATTTGTCCGTGTATGAAGTTTCATTTTATTTTTGTGCTGCAGATCCTACTGCGAGTGCTGACCTCTCTGTCTTGCTCATGCAAGAAGGTCTTGCACATCTGTTTCTCATAGGAAGGAGGTATTTTCAGGAAACTTATCTGCTTTATTTGTTATAGCTTTGGTTACTGGTAGTAGTAAAAATTTTCTGCTTAATAGCAATCTCATGGCTTAGGATTAATTGTGAATTTAGTGAGAGTTGCAGAAAGGATGCGAACAGATCGATACAAATGCAGTTACGGATCTTACTATATTCATGTCCATTTTCCAAGTTGGATACGGATATTAGAAAGATATAGAAAAATCTAGTATTATATCCTTGAAAACAAATACTGATGCAAATGCTTTCTAGTTGGATATGGATAATTACTGGATGAATACACCTTATCCAACACAGAATCGATTCCTGGTAACATGTGTAAATGTTTATGTAATACGTAATGTTAACAATCTTGTAATGTTGAGTTTTTAATGAACTACCTTGATAGTTTAATAGAAACGTTAGCCGAACAACTTAAAAATAAATCAATTAAGATGCCAAATTTGGTACAAATAGCGGGTGGCGGGATGACAGTTGAAGAGGTAGTCATGGATGGGTTTCAGAGAAGACTAAGAAACATTTTTTCTTTTGTTTATTTTAGTTGTATCATAGTTATATGGACATTTTCATTCAACATCTTCATTCAAGATCTTATGATTGTATTAATAGAAATATGGGATAATTACACCCATAATCCTGAGTAATTCCTCAATATCATTCATAACCCTGCATAATCGCGAATTACACGAGAAACCCGAGTAATGCTTAACTCTTATATGAGATAACCATGTGTTATATTCCGTTTAAGATGTCTGTTATAATTGACGGCTTCCGTTAAAAAAAGTCAAAATTATCCTTAAAGATCATTCTTATTTCCAATAACTTGCCACCCCCTTCATCGTCGAGCTCGAAGCCTCTCCTCGTCGTGCCAAAATCCCTCCTGGCCCGTTGCCCCGTACCCTCGCCGAGCTGCTCCGGCCTACTCCAGCCCCCCTCCTGGTCGAGCCCCTCGACACCTCTACAACCCCCCTCTTTGAACCCACTTGTAAGCTCGCCGCTCCGCCCCTGCTCCAGCCCCCCTCCTAGTCGAGTCCCCCAGTTTCTCTGCAATCCACCTGTAAGCTCGCCCTCCGGCACCGGGCCGTTCCGCCCCACCCCTGCTCGACCGCGAGCGAGCTCTCCTCGAAGCCCCGAACCCGTTGCGCACGGAACCTCTACAACCCACCTATAAGATCGCCCCCTCCCCCCGACACTGAGTCGCTTCGCCCCACCCCTGCTCAACCGCGAGCGATCTCTCCCGATCTACGAGGTCGACTTCGGATGGGGTCGGCCGACGTTGATACACCACGCGGATCCACTATTTAGTGGTTGCATGTACATGATGAGGGATCCTGATGCTAATGGTGGCGTTAATCTTGTTCTTCCACTGGATGCGTCCGTGCCCGAGTTCAAGAAGCACTTCTACGCGGATCTCTGATCTACGAGTTTAGCTGTTTCTGTTAGATGATTAGATCCTTGAATCCTTTTTCTTCTTCAGTCTTCGTTATGCCTCTCGCCTTCTCTGTGTTTCTCGTCCATCCACCCACTCCCGTTTCTTTGGTGGATCTGTCAACGTCACTTGAAACCACTAACTTGTTAATTAGCTGCATTTTTATTTCATTTGTTTAGTACATGTAATAATACTGGACAACGACCACGACGGCCTCCCCGTACGATTTGACTTCCCTTCTCATCCTGGCCGCCCACGTGGCACACGAAAAGTAGAATTCATCCTAGCCGCCCGATCTACCTCGGTAGGCCCGTCTTAACTGGGGTGGGGTAGGTGGTAACCCAACCCCAGTTAGGCACTGACGTCCCACGTAACGAAGGGTTACATCTGTATTCAGCACCCATTACTCAGGGTTTATGGCGTAAATCACGATTATACAAGGTTATGAATGATATTGAGGAATTACTCAGGGTTATGGGTGTAATTATCCCAAGAAATATACACTTCAAGGATATATTATATACGTGTAAATATTTATTATATATACAAAAATGTATTTGCATAGATGGATGTTCGAATGGATATTCACGTAAATTTTCAATATCCGTATCCATTATAAATCATATCCACTTTCACTATCCATATCCATATTTTTTAATCATAAGCCTAAAATATGTCCGTATTCGTATTTACTGGAATTCGAAAATGTTTGTCCACGTTCTTAATAAAATGGAATCAATAACTGACAAAAACATGGATATATATAGGACTTATTCAATGGGTCCTGTGCTCATTTGAGATGAGATGAACACACTCATATTTTACCAATATTTTCTATCATTTTGAGTTCAATGCTTATTTATTTACAGTTGTTTTATCATATTCTTACTATTAGTGACTATTTTCATATAAAGAAAACATTAGATTCACATGGAATGATCATTAGTAAGAATAAAAATGACACTAGTAATATGAATAATAATACAATCATTTTCTATGAATTTAAGATTTTTTTGCTTCTGAAAATAGTTACTAGTAGTAAGAATAAGATATAAAACTTATAAACAAATACCTATTATGGTCAAAATGATAGGAAATAATGTTAAAAATGAGTGGGCTCATCTCATCTCAAATGGGCATAAAGCCCATTGGATAATTTCCCTATATATATGTATCCCTATCCATCAACATCCTTACCTATAGGTATTCTGCATAATGTTGTCATTATCTCAAACGCTAGAATAATAAAAACTTCTAAAATCTGACATCATCAATCATTTGATTTTTATAAGCGTTGGAGAAAATACTTGCTTTGGTTGAGATATTTGTGCAATTGGACCTCTTTGTGTGGAGAATTTTTAGTCTCACATGGATGGATGGGTGATAGTACATAGTTGAGTTGGAGGAGCTACAAATATAGCCTACACTTCTTGTACTCATAGGGAGATTGTAATAGAATATTTAGTCCTTTGAGACTTTCTTGTTGGGAAAAACTGAGTAATCTATTATTCCAAGGAACCCTAGACTCTCTTATATAGAGAGAGACCCAATGGGTAAAATACATAGACGTCTAGAAATAAAACAGAAATTAATATACGATACATAACATCATAACATAAGTCTTTACACTCCCCCTCAAGGTGGTGAATAGATGTCTATCATGCTCAGCTTGGAAGAACATCTCTGGAAAGGTCCTCTGAGCAGCGGCTTGGTGAATATGTCAGCAGTCTGATCCCCTGAGCTAACATGGGGTGTAGATATCAAGCCTCTCTGGATCAGGTCTCTCGTGTAGTGGCAGTCCACTTTGATATGCTTTGTTCTTTAATGAAATGCTGGATTGTTGGCAATAAACAATGCTGCCTGATTGTCACACTGAAGCTGCATGGGTAAAAGTACATCTATATGTAGATCTTCTAGCACAACTCGAACCCACATCATCTCCGTGCTTGCTTGCGCCATGGCCCTATATTCTGATTCAGTACTGGACCTTGCCACAACAATTTGTTTCTTGCTTTTCCAAGAAACCAGAGAGCTTCCAACAAAGACGACGAATCCTGAAGTAGACTTTCGATCTTTAGGGCATCCTGCATAATCTGCGTCTGCACATGTTGAAATAGATAAATTTGTGCCCTTTCTAAATAACAACCCTGAGCCTTGAGAAGACTTTAGATACCTCAGTATCATGTATATGGCATCTATATGGACTTGTCTTGGCTGCTCCATAAATTGACTCACCCGGCTTACTGCAAAAGCAAAGTCGGGTCGAGTTATGATAATATGAAGGAGCTTACCCACCATCTCTCTATATCTCCTCTTGTCTCTACTTCTACAATGTCATCGTCATACAACTTCATGCTTGGATCCATAGGAGTACTCGATGGTCTACATCCAGTCATGCTTGTTTCAATCAACAAATCTGTAATGTACTTCCTTTTGGTCATCACCAGACCCTGTGCATTCCTGGCAAATTCTAACCCCAGAAAGTATCTTAGGGTACCAAGATCCTTTGTGACAAACTGACGACCCAGGAATGCTTTTGCCTTCTCTATTCCCTGAACATCATCTCCTGTAACCAGAATATCATCAACATAGAGCATGATGACCACCGTACATGTAGAGGACTTCTGAATGAACAACGAGTGAACTGCATTAGATCTTTTGAGCCCCTGTCGTTCAATCAAGTGGGAAAGCTTTTGAAACCACGCCCTTAGGCTCTGCTTAAGGCCATAAATCACCTTGTGAAGTCTACACACCATATGCTTCTCCCCCCTCAGCAGTGAACCCTGGTGGCTGCTGCATGTAGACTTCCTCCTGCAAATCTCCATACAAGAAGTCATTCTTGACATCAAATTGACATATAGTCCAGTCACATACCACAACAACTGATAAAAGAATACGAAGAGTAGAGTGACGAGCCACTGGAGAAAATGTATCCATATAGTCCATGCCATGGGTTTGTGTGAAACCTCGCCCGACTAGCCGTGCCTTGTCTAGATCTAGACTGCCATCAGCATGGTATTTTACTGTGAATACCCACTTGCAGCTAACAATGAACACGTCAGGGGGAGCATTAACCAAGTTGTATGTGCCACGAGACTGTAAAGCACACATCTCTTCTTCCATAGCCAGTTGCCAGTAATTAATCTTCATAGCTTCCTGATAGGTCCGTGGTATGACCACGGAAGACAATGCCGCAACAAATATCTGAAAGTCAACTGTGAGACGATGAAAGGACACCTGGGAGGTCAACGGATAAGACACAAGTTCGTTTCTGCTTCCGAATAGCAATGGGAATATCAAGGTTGTCGTCCTCTGTACTGGATGGTGTAGTCTCCTCCTGCAATGAAGAATCTTGCACATGTACCATATCTGACCCATCAGTAGTAACGTCATCTGAACATATCCGAGGCGTGATGGACGTCTGACATGTAGCCTGAGCAGGACCTGACCGACGTGTATAGAACTTGGGGAAGGGTGGAATAGGCGGTTGTGGAGGTGGCGGCGGCGGTGGTGTAGCAACCGGAGCTGGAGTGGACTCAGGTGAACTCAAGCTAGGAGGAGGAGGGACATAGACATCATTGTTGGTAGTGGACGAGACCAGTCTGTCACCTACAGGGGAAAAGTACATAACAGACTCAAAAAATGTGACATCAGCACTGACAAAATATTTCTTTTCCACGGGGTCATAACAACGATAACCCTTTTGAGTCCTAGAGTAACCTACAAAGACACACTTGACAGCTCTAGGAGAGAGTTTGTCAAGTCCTGGAGACAGGCGATGAACAAACGCAACGGTACCAAAGACACAAGGAGTAAGTGAGAATAATTCCTTATCAGGGAAAATGACAGAAAGAGGAATTTTCTCACCAAGGACAGATGATAGTATTCGATTGACTAGATAGCAGGCTGTAAGGACAGCATCCCCCCAGAAAGTGATAGGAGCACAACTCTGAATAAGAAGGGTTCGAGTAATGTCAAGAAGATGATGATGTTTTCTTTCTGCCACGCCATTCTTTTGAGAGGTGTAAGCACATGTGGTTTGGTGAATAATACCCTTAGACGGAAGAAACCGAGAGAGAGAACGGGTGCAGAATTCCAATGCATTATCAGTACGAACATATTTGACAGTAGAAGAGAAAACATTTTGTACTTCATTAATCAAAATTTTAATAACATCCCCTGCTTCAGATTTATTCTTTAAAAGAATGACCCAAGATACACGAGAAAAATCATCCACCACCACTGGATAAAACCTGTGTCCCTGATGATCAGGTACACGACTCGGACCCCAAATATCAATGTGAAACAACTCAAATGGGGAGCTACTGCACCGACTCTGATGATTAGGAAAGCTAGACCAATGATGCTTTCCCAAGTGACACGCTTCACAGCGAAAGGACGAACTGGGAGAGATCTGAGGTAAGAGATGTCGCATTTTCTGGAGCGGGAGATGGACAAACCGAAGATGCCAGATGTACGGAGAGATTGATCCAACTGAATGTGAAGAGACACCGGCATAAGAGTTTCGGACCAGACGATAGAGACCATTCTGCTCAGAGCCACATCCAATCACCCTGCCCGTTAGTATGTCCTGAAAAATAAGATATGAGGGGTCAAATATAGCACGACAATGCAAATCCTTCGTAATTTGACTAATAGATAACAAGTTCATGGAGAACTCAGGAGCATGTAAAACATTCTGGAGATGCATAGTAGGTGATAAGGAAACCTCCCCCTGTCCAGCGATGAGGGAATGAGTACCATCTGCTATCATTACTGAGCGGCCATGTGGGATGTCCCTATAGGACTCAAGTCTCTCTCTGTCACGACAGAGATGATGGGTGGCGCCAGAATCGATAATCCAATCAGAGAGATCATGACAAGATGTAAAGACAGTGGCACTATCTGAGGTACTGGCAGCGGCTGATGAACTGGCAGAAGCTGTAGCAGCAACATCTGAAGGTCCTTCTGGCGAATCAGTAGATGAGTGAGGCATAATATCACGTAGACGTGCCACAAGCTCTTCGAATCTGTTATCAGCAGTGGAAGCTGTCTGAGGAGGAACATGCTCGGCTACACGCGCTGATGCTAGAAACCCATGCTTAGAGTAGCATGTATCCTCTCGAGTGGTCGGTGCGGTGGCAGAATGAACACGGCTGGCGAAAGCGACCTCCTCGTCCACGGGGTCCACGTCCACGACCATAAGACTGCCCACCTCCCCCACACGATACTGCCATCTCCGATGGGGGTGGAGTAGACATGTTGGAGGAGACTGATATGCGACTGAGCCTCCGATAAACGTCCTCCATAGGAGGAATAATCGCATCGGCCAATATCTAAGAGCAGGCTGCCTCATACTCAGGATCGAGTGCTGCAAGTAGTACGCCCACCATGGTAGCATTCCGAAATGTCTTCTGCTGCTCTGGAGTTGCCGTGAGTGGTATGGTACTGTATAGTTTATCGAACATCCCTCTCAGGGACGTGTACAACGAGTGAAGTGGCCGTCCATTCTGCTTCATCGTGAATATATCATGGTGGAGCTGTAACATCTTGGTCTCGTTCCGCACTGGGAATAAGTAGCGGCCAGAATATCCCACATTGCCTTGGCAGTGGGCTGATGAAGGACATCATTGGCAATCTCCATCGACAGTGTGCCTGATAGCCAAACTTTGACATAAGAGTCATCCGCCTCCCACGAGGCATAGATCCCAGTCTTCTCTGTCGACTCATCCTCGGTAAGTATATGCTTCTTACCGTTTGACTTCATGAGACTCATGAACTGCATCGCTCAGAGCTCATAGTTTGTCCCGTCCATCTTGAATATTGCGCAGGACCTTTGAAGGCGCCTATGGAGGGCATATCGACCTTGTGTTCTAACATATCATCATAGATGAAGAACTAGGGATTGTAGAATAGAAACTATTGTCTACAAGGACTTGATCGGATTTGAGTGCATATGTAGACATTACGCACTCAAATCTATGGAGATAGAACGACCGACGAAAGTGGTGGCGTCGGCGTGGAAGGAAGGGAACCCGACGATGAGGACCACCTACCCAGGGCACGGTCCGATGAAGGAGAGAGGACAAGGAGGCGAGCCCCAACGGCGAGAGAGGAGCCCCGACGGCGAGAGGGGGGGCCCGACGACGAGAGGAGGCCCTGACGGTGAGAGGAGGGGCGGTGGAGGAGGGGAGGGACAGCGACAGCGGAAGGTGGGGTGGGGTGGGGGTTACCGCGGCGGAAGAGAGGAGCCTAGGGTTAGGGTTAAACCCTTGGCTCTGATACCATGTTGGGAAAAACCGAGTAATCTATTATTCCAAGGAACCCTAGGCTCTCTTATATAGGAAGAAACCCTATAGGTAAAATACATAGACGTCCAGAAATAAAACAGTAATTAATATACGATACATAGCATCATAACATAAGTCTCTACATTTCTCCCATGGCTTCATTTTATTTATTTTTACATGGTACCATAACAAGGCATTTTTTGAATTTAATCTTGTCGAGGTTTGATTATATCCAAATTCTTTATTTTGTTGGGTTCCTTAATGTTAATATCAAGCTTGTAAAAATGGTCAATTAAGCCATTTAGTCGACTGTGTAGGTGGTTTGGGGGGGATCGCTGACTTGACTAAAGCTAATATACCTTTAGTCAGCCAACCGACTAAAAGGCAACCCACTGTAAAGCCAATTTTTGTCTAGGGTTGTTTTTAAAATTGTATCAATTTTGTTTTTTAAGCAAACTTAATGTCAAACGTTTAATATTCAATTTGATTTCAATTGTTTCTTTTACTTCGTTATGATAATATTGAAAATTGACAAACTTATTTAAATATATAAGAATATATGTTTAAAAAATGCTTTACATATTTCAAATTATTAAAAATACAAAATTGACTAATGTCCTCCTAAATCCTTTTAGTTGCCCAACTACTGATTAAACCTTAGTCAGTGACCCAACCGATCGAGTGTCAACTATCGACTTTTGCAACCTAGAGATTGGGTAGCAACTGAATAGGGCTTCGTTTTTGATGAAGTTGTTAAAATTCTACTGATGCCACCATATCTACCTTTAGCTTCAACATGAGATCAAGTTTTCTATCTTCATGGAGTTAAGGTTTCCAACTTGCTTCATTATGATTTTGTCAAGTCCCGATTACTGGGAAACTATCGGTTGATGATCGAGCCATCGCATGATCCTCGATTGGGTTTCTCGAATCTCGAAGAGTGCAACAAAAGAGGAACTATCGAATTTGCTAAATCTCTAAATGGTCATTGATTGACAATGGGTCATGTTGTCAGCTCTTCTTGTAGGCGGGTTCTCATGGGAACCGTACCCCTAGCAGTGAAGAACAAAAAAATCCTTCTTAGCCCGATTTTGATTTTTTTATTGTAAGATTGTTGGGTTCAATTCGGTATCTATCTTGTTGGAGTATGTAACAGGGGGTAATTGGATCTCTCCAAAATCCAAGTACCATCCACTCATATTTAGTGACACATTTACTATTTGTTGGACTCTGTCTATTTGTGGGGGGAGGGGGCAATATAAGGAACCACACACCCCTTGTACTCATTGAGATCTGACCCTTTGATTCATCCCACTCCTTCAGGTGTAGGGTTACACGTAAAATCTCGATTGTTCAATGTTTTATTCTTTCTTGTTTATCGATCCGCATTCGCTATTCTAGATTTCAACATATCTTATTTGTATCCTGATGCCCAATAAGGGATCTTGTTATAATCATGAAAAACAAGGGGGGGATCGGGAAGAGGAGAAAGGAGGAGCCATTTGATATAGTAGGAAAATCGAAGGGTGAGGAGAGAGAAAAGAGGTGTGACTAGGCTCACAAGATGAGGGAGGGATCTGGTTGAAAGGAGAAACACTAGAAATTAATAGAGGAGAGGGGATAATGATGGAGGAAATCTCTAATTGGAAATGAATTCATAATTCCATAACCTGTTTAGTCAATGGACTACTACCTTTCCTTTATATTGGGAAGGTTTTGAGTACCAAAATAGGAATAGAAAAAAATAAAATCAAAATCCTAATTGATTCAATTAATTGACTCAATTAAAGGAATGAAACCCTAATATCTTAGAATTTCCAAATCTAAGATAAAATCAATTCTTTTTTGCTTGAAAAATTCATCTCTTAATGAGTCGTTTGATCATCAGATGTTGTATTGGAGAATTCGTGTAAATCCATTGGACTAAATTTCCCAATTTCGGGCAATTGTTTCTTCCATTCATTATTCATTTTTGTAATTTTTCCACTTATGGTTGTTTTTGCAATTTTTCGAACCCTTCACTTAGCCATAATTTTTCAGATTGGACAAAGCAAGAGAAAGAAAGACCAACAACCTTTCTCAAGTGAGATGCATTAAAGACGAGGAAGGTCAAATGCTTGTTCTCAGAGGGATATAGAGACTAGATGAAAACAATATTTCCATAAGCTTTTCATTGTGGAAGGAAATAGAGAGGTCTCTTTGGGAGATCTAGCATGCAGTGAACGTTACATGAATCATGCAACTATAGACGAATACAAAGGAAGGAAGTAGAGGAGGCTTTGAAGGTTATGCGAAATGGGAAAGGTGTATAAAATGATGACATCCTATAGAAATATAGAGAGTTTTAGGTGAGCGTGGTTTAACTTGGCTTACAAATTTATTCAATGTTATTTGTTGAAGCAAGGAAATGTCTGGAGATTAGAGGAGAAACATTATGGTGCCTCTTTATAAGAATAAAGGAGACATTCAAAATTGTTCAAACTATAGAGGTATCAAGCTGATGAGTCACACTATGAAAATTTGGGTACGTGCGATCGAAAGAAGATTGAGGGATGTTTCCAAAGTATAAGAAAACCAATTCGAAATCATGCTAGGTCGCTCAACTATTGAATCCGTTCACTTGCTGAGGAGAACAATGGAAATTTATAGATGTCAAAGGAAAAACCTCGATATAGTCTTTATTGGTTTAGAGAATGCTTATGATTCTGTCCCATAGGAGATATTGTGGAGAATTTTGGAGAAGAGACAAGTACTTGTCCTATACATTAACCTGATAAAGGATATGTATGATAGGGCATCATCTTGTGTAAGGATCCGGTTTGAAAAAACTGATTGTTTTGACATCAACATTGATCTGCATCAGCATTCACCGTTGAGTCCATTCCTTTTTACTTCGATTATGGACTAGTTGACAAGTCACATTCAGGATGAGATGTTATTCGCTGATGATATTGTGTTTATTGATGCGACTAGATATGGAGTAAATGAGAAGCTTGAGGTTTGGATACATGCATTGGAGACTAAAGGATTTCGTAAAAGTAGGGATAAGACTTAATATATGGAGTGTACTTTTGATGGAAGCAATGATCAAGGAATCGAAGTGAAGATTGGTGACAATAACATTCAGAAGAGACATTTTTTTAGATACTTGGGATCTATCTTGCTATATGATGGAAAAATTGATGGTGATGTTACTACTAGAATAAATGCATGTTGGCTAAAGTGGAGAGGAGCCTCTATTGTCCTTTGTGATTAAAGGCATGTTTTACAAAGCAATCGTGAGACCTGTTATGCTCTATGGATCTAAATGTTGGCATGTGAATCATAGACATGTGCAGAGAATAACAGTAGTAGAAATGAAAATGCTAAGGTGGATATGTGGACATACACGTAAAGATCAGGTTCAGAATGATGCAATCAGAAGAAATTTTGATGTAACTTCGATAGACGATAAGATGCGAGAAATCCACTTAAGGTGGTTTGGCCATTTGCAAAGGAGGTCAGTTGATGTACCAGTTAGGAGTTGCAAGTTTTGGGAAGTTTGAGCCGGCAAAGAGAAGGCGAGGAAGGCCCAAGAAATGGCATGAGACTATATGAAGCGATCTTAGTTTTTTGTATCTGAGCCCGAGATTGACCCAAGATAGATCTGAATGGAGGCAAAGAATCCATGTAGCTAGTCCTACTTAATGTGGGAAAACACTTTGTTGTTGTTGTATATAACTCTCTACTTTAACCTTTAGATAAGAGGTTTTTTTTAGGATGGATGTCTTCACAATTGTTTCTAACCCAATCCCTAAATTGATGGGATTTATTTAGAGGAACCCTGAACTTGTATTAGGATTTTGTTTCTTCGAGCCGATGAAGGCTACATGAAAGTTAGTAGTTCAAGCATCGACGACGGTTGTGGGTAAGCTAGTGGTTCCAGTATTGGCAACGACAACAATTGGTTGGGAGTTGGAGGAGCATGCGACGACAATGGGGACCATGTGGCAGGGTTGAGTCTTCTAAGCCCATGCACAATAACATTGACATATATTGGGGTGATGGAAATGGCCGCCCCAAAGGACTTCATCAAGCGGGATAGTTATTGCTGGTTGGATTGCGTTCAATGATGTCATAGGTGCTGGCTAGAAAGGTTATGGCTACAACTTCAGAAAAAACGATGATGGTGAGATCTCAAGGGAGTCAATGATGGTTCCAATGCTAGAACCCAGTCCAACAACGACAATGGTCTCGATTGACATGGAGGAAACGGTGGGAGGGCACTTGATATCCTCATCTACTCGCATGTCATTGCTTCGAGTGGCGAGGGTGCCGTTAGGGGTTGCATGCAATAGTATCCCCGTCATATGGAGGACTGGCATCGAGATTGGCAATCAAGAGAGGTAGCTGGTCGCATCACGATACCAAATTTTTGAGTCATTTTTGGCGCATGCTTTGGTCTCATCTCGGTACTTGTTTCCAATACAACACTGCTTATCATCCACAAACAAATGGACAACCCAAAGTATTTAATAGATCTCTAAGGAATTTATTGCGATGTCTTGTAGAGGACTCTCCGTCCGAATGGGATATAATTCTTCCCTAAGCCGAATTTGTGTATAACAGTCACACCAACATATCAACCGGTAAATCACCCTTTAAGAGTGTTTACGGTTTTCTAGTTCCCCAATTTCTAGACCTTACCCCCACAACCATACATGAGAGGACTATTGTATCCATTGAAGACCTGGTCGAGCACCTAACCCACATCCATACTGAAATCCGTGCCAAACTCCAAGCCATGACCCTGAAATACCAATCAACAACTTAGTCTTATCATAATCCCCGAGATGGAGATAATGTGTGTGTTGTGTGCTTTTGACCGAGGAACTTGTAGATGAGGGTCCAAAAATTGTGGGGAGAACAATTGTAGATGTAGTCAGAACGAGGATTTTCAGGTCATCATTCGTGATGTTTTTATCATAGATGGTTTCTTCTTCATTCTTAAGCATTGCGAGCCTGCGATTTCATCTTGTATAGATTCCGACGTTATTCTGGATGTTGGAAAATGTAATCCCCATGTTGTAATGATCTTTGGAGTGCTTTTTCCTTTCCCTTATGCAATGATTGATATGTTCTTCCATCTTGCGCTTAAGAGACAATGGCTTGCATTCTCGTATCCTTTGTTCATATACTCGATAGAATATGTCAAATCGTAGGAACGATTTGATAGGCATGCTCTAATACCTCTTGATGCAATCAGAACGAGGATTTACGATTCGTAATTCATAGTACCGTCATTATCAATTGTTTCTTCTTCATTCGTGAGGATTGTTATTTCGTCTTTGTATAGATTCCAATCCGGCATATTTTGGATGTTGAAAAATGTAATTTCCATGTCGTAACGATCTTCGAAACGAGATATGCCATCTTGCACTTGGGAGATGACTTGCATTCTCGAATCCTTTGTTTCATGTCCTTGTTAGGATCGTCAAATCGTAGGGACAATTTGATGACCATGCTTTGATATCAGTTGATGTAGTTGGAAAATCAGAGGGTGAGGAGTGAAAGAAAAGGCACATAACAAGCCTTGTGGGATGGGGGAGAGGGGAAACCCTAGAAATTAATGGAAGAGGGGATATTGGTGGAGATATCCAAGTCAGAAATCAATTGATAATTTCACACCCACATGCTATGGTCTCAACGCCCTTACGAGGTAGTGATTAGTTTCACGCGCTCTAAGCCCGGCTCGCGCGCAATTAGGAAGATTGGCCGCTATTTGTTTATATAGTATGAATTTGATTAGATTGATATAGTTTATTGCTTTATATAGTGAGTTTTTGATATAGTTATAGAGATGAAAAAAAGTGGTACCACCCATCCTACCCTACCATCTATAGGCGGCCGTCCGTCCAAAAGCCGCCCGAAAAGGAACTGTAGTGATCTTGAATAGGAATCCTATAGCAATAAAGAACTAACTAGCTCGTGTAGCACAAAGGTAGCTTGCACGCACCGGTCGTCATGTGTTAGGGTGAGCGTCAAAGAGAAAGCGAAGTAGCTTAAGGGTGGGTCCTTGCTGAGTCCTTTTTCTGATCTATCCTATTAGCCCTTGCTTTCTTTATCATAAATCCGAGGTTGGTGGTACTGTGGATTCCCAGAAGCAGCTGAAGACTAGCGAGGAAGAGCTAGGAGTCGATGCGCACCTACTGGCGAGGTTCAGACTATTCTACTCCGGGAGATAGGACTACACCTAATACTCCAGCAAGTCCCATCATATGAAAGGGGTAGTACGATTCACCTCTGGATTTGGCTTATATAACAATATAATAATCGGCCATAATTCACAAGAACATTATGTAGTATTAGTAAGAGGAGGAAGGGTTAAGGATTTACCTGGTGTGAGATCTCACATTCTTCGAGGAAGCCTAGATGTTGTCGGATCGCATCTAGTGCCTTCTAGATTCTTATCCAAGACTTGTATCATTTGATGATGCCATGTAAATCGCTAGAAGGATATTCTGTGTATGGCTAACCCAGTGTTTAAACAATGTACTATTTAAGGGAGGGGTTTGATTACAAAAAGTGAAAGAGGTAAAAACAAAATCAAATAAAAGCTCTAGTTGATCATAAAAATCTAATTTTACTAACCAAATAAACGATCCTTTGATTTCAATTTATTTAACCTATACAAAAATTAAAACTAAACTAAATTAAACGATCAAAACCTAATTTTTGAAAACTCCCAAATGTGCTTACATCACCAACAATCCCAAATTTGAAGGCACGGTGATCCACTTATTGGGAAAAAATATAAACAACTAAAGAAAAAATGGAGATGGCTTGAAAAAAGGTAGTAGTAATAATTAGGAGAATGAAAAAAATGTCGAAGCCTTCTCCCACTTTGAGTAAGGTAGGCTACATGGATTCTTGCTCAAATCCATGTTGGAAGATCCGGCTATTTTTTATGATGGTTATCGACGGCCTAATGCAACCCCCACAAAGAGGGATTTGAACACTGGTCTTTTGGTTGGTATATGCACTACACTACCACTAGACCATTGAAGTGGGTAGTAATAAAAAGGAGAATGAGTGACCAAAAATCAACAACGGAAAAAAAGGGATGTAAAAAACAAAAAAAATGATCGAAAGAAAGATGAGAAGAAAAAGGGGAGAACATACTCATGACTTGAGCTTAGTGTCTTATTGTAGACCCTGTATGTGAGGGACCCGTGGTAGAGGCTCTGTATGGAGAGATCCATAGGGATTCCAGAGTGATCTCATTCTTTGAGCTTGTGTGCTAGAGGTCCAATTCGAGGCTCTCTTCGAGAGAGGCCCATTGCAGCTGCTTCATGATAGAAGCCATTTGTTCATATCATCATACGATGGCAACGCACCCAAAGGTAAATCCTTCTTAGTCTTTCATATCTACAACATTCTGGAACACAGCGACAACGCATGACAATCGTTGCATATTCCCTAGATCACAATGAGTTTGAAATTTATATTTGATATATGTACTCGGCTTGTGTGGTTCATGTCTTGTTTTGTCCAAATTGAATGTTTCATGCTCCAACTTGAGGGGTCGGGGGGGGGGGGGGGGGGGGGTTATTGAGATAATTGTGTAACTGGGTTTCTTTGTTTGGAGAGTTCAGTCCCGCATGAATGAGTGGTGGGACTTGATTGAGTTGGTGGAATAAATAGAGCTTCTCATTCCATGTACTCGTTGGGAGATTCTAGTAGAATACCTAGTCCTTTGAGATTTTCTCCCGTGATTTCATCCCGTTGCTTAGAGAGTAGGGTTCCACGTAATATGTTTTCTCCTTGTTGATTCTGCATATCTATTTTATTTGTTTTCAGACACTAGTCTGATTTATGATTCCGTGATATTCAAATTTTTTTGTATTTTGAATCCTTTATTATGAGCTTGTTAATCCAACTTCTAAATGAGATAACAATGGTGAGGAATTTGCTTGTGTTAACGTACCTGCTACATATCTGTTTCTTAGTGATTACATGAAACTTATAATTGTTTAATTGTTACAGTGTAACTGCGACACGCTCACGAATTGAGGCGTCCATACCTCGGAAGCATGGTCCAGCTATTGCCGGTTATGAGACAGTATGCAGTTTTTATATATTCAATCTCTTATAGCCAATGAAGTTGTGTCATTTTCTTACATTTCTATATAACAAATTTTCAGGCTCTAAAGAAGTTCTTTGAAAATGTTCTACAGGTCAGTGCTCCAAAGCACTCAGATCTATTTGTCCATTTGATGTTGGATATGAAACTTTCTAACCGCTCCAAAGCACTCAGATCTATTTGTCCATTTGATGTTGGATATGAAACTTTCTAACCGCTCATCCACTTAGGCATTTTTAAGGCATATTGACTTCAAGGTTGTCAGATGTGTGGTAATTGCCAGTCCAGGCTTCACAAAGGTAACGTACATCTGTATCATTTCTGGAGTATCTATTTCTTCAACTTTTCTGCTGAATGGTAGCTTGTGGTCTTACAATATTTATTATTATTCTAAATACTGCATCAACCCGGTCGGAGAAAAAAATCTGTTTACTTATTGGTCAAAAGCAATATGATGGTTTTATTTTTATAAATTTTTTAAATTACTCTTAAAGGAATTAGAAAGTAACTATGATTTTATGAATATAACTACGAAGTAAAAAAATCTCCCCTTTATCTTTTACAGGATCAATTCCGCGATTACCTATTCCTAGAGGCAGAGCGTAGACAACTTAGGACCATCATTGAGAACAAGTCACGCATAATTCTTGCACATTCAACTTCAGGTTACAAGTATGTCTTTTTCCGTTAGACTTATTTCATTTACAGTCCATATTGATTCAAAACACTGGTGAGATAATTATATGTTTTAGTATCATGTGGCTTTTGTTTTGTGGTTGTTTTGCTTATTTGAGGAATGCAGTTTCTATCATATTAGATTCATCTATATATGCCATTTTCATATATGTGAGGTGCATATGGACGTATGCAGATGTGGGGCATGTGGGAGTGTGCACAATTGTGTGTGCGTGTGCACCTGGGTGAGCGTGTGCGTGTTTGCATGCTTGTAAGTTTATCCACTGTTTCCCCCCTTTCGTTGCGGCCATCATTACATGCATGGCACTTTTTTGATCATGTTTCATCCTTGTGTAGGAGTAAGAAATCCATCAGTCTTTGTATAAATGGAGTCGTGATTTCAAGTTGCAAGGATTAGTTGGCTTGATTTGTCTTAAATTGCTTTTTCACTATTTCGTTGTTGATATCTCTTAAATTTTTAATGCTTCAAGTTTTCATGAATATATATGTTGATAATTTTATAGACTATAACGATTTCTAGCTATGGTGTATTTTTTCCGATTAATTATATTTTTACTTCACCATTCAAGCTTTTTCCATCCGTGCTCAATCGAGGAATAATTTATGTGACCTACTCATAAATCATAATTATGGATTAACAAAGAAAATGATATATTTGGGTTTTAAATGTAGTCAGCTTCTTAATTATATTATAATATATTCTTTTGAAGTAATTATGTGTGTGTGCATGGGGGGTGTGTCAATTACTTCATTTTTTTGAATTTTTTATGGAATTAGCATATGCTGATATATTGTTAAACAAGCATTTTGATTCCAGGCATAGCTTGAAGGAAGTCTTGGATGCTCCTAATGTTGCAACGTTGATAAAAGATACAAAAGCTGCTCAAGAGGTAAAATGAAAATAGGAAACCTGAATTTGATTATTTTGAATTAATCTCATGCAATGGTGATGTAAGCATTAGTTTAGTCTAAGATTAATCTAATCCCACATTTTTGTGCTAAGTGCTAAAGTTGCTGTAACTATATAAAAGGTTAAAAGGATTTTAATGATAATTTTGCTCACTATTTTATTTTAGTTGCATTAAGTATAATAATTAATGTCCAGCAACACGATGCTGTGGTTGAAGATCAACATTTGACATTACGTGTTTAGCTTTATGAAACTCGACCATCTTTTACCCTTCTCATCTCATCTTTGCCAAGGAAGGTAGAGGGAAATAATTGCTATTATGAGATTAATTTCTTGTTCTATAGAACTGCAAAGTAAGATGAATCTGGTTGCGTTGGATGACATTTCTAGGCCTGTTGCTGATGGAGGGATTGTCCTTTTGAAAGTTCACTGATGCTATTAGGCCTTGTATTCGGCAGATTTTTGCATATTATTCCTTGGGCTTTATCTTTTTCTTTTTCTATTGTAACCATATATATTTCTTTCAGGTCCGAGTTCTAAATGAATTTTTCAGCATGCTTTCTAATGTGAGTATTAACGGATGTTTTATTACATATTTTTATTCAGTGTCAAATCCTTCTTTAACATTTAAAAAAATATTTCTTTTGATCATATATTATTTGACTAGCCAAAGTTTCTCTTACATGTCGCTTTGGAAACATTGTTTTGTTGTATTTGCTCATTTGAAATTTGTTTTCCATGAAAGGATCCTGATCGTGCTTGTTATGGACCCAAGCATGTTGAAGTTGCCCATGATCGGATGGCTATACAAACTCTTTTAATTACGGACAGCCTCTTCAGGTATTAGTTTGAATTTTTTAGATGATATCTTTAAGCTTAACAGTCTGGAATTAGCAGCTACCATGATGGTAATTTTAAAGTCTCTTATATTAGTTACTAGTTGAATCCCTATAAAAAAAGGCAGTTTTTTCTAATGCATTAGTTGTATTTATAATAATATTTTTCTAATTTAGGGACGCCGATGTTCCCACAAGACAAAAGTATGTCTACTTAGTCGATTCGGTGAAGGGTTCAGGAGGTACCGCTCACGTATTTTCTTCTCTGCATGTATCCGGAGAACGTGAGTAGTGAATTTTATATTTCTTCATTTATCTGTTCTTTCATCAAAAATACTCTTGTGAAATGTCTGACTGCAGCATCATATGAAATTAGTTAAAATCTTGACATTTGAATCGTCCCTTTTTTTTACTTTATGGGGCATTTTCTGTATATGAAAATTATGACAGATGATTTCTCTCTCATGTTGCAGAGTTGTCCCAACTGACGGGAATAGCAGCTATCTTGCGGTTTCCCTTACCAGACTTGGATGACATTGAGATGTAGACAAATCTGGAAGGGGAGCACTGTAAGAAGATCTGGTAATGTTTGAAAGGCAACATGATGATAAATTGGAAGTTTTGTATCCGAAATAAAAATATATTTATTCGTCTCCCCTAATTTATAACGCAATAAAATCTCCCACTATTGGATTTGTCGTGTTTATATGTCTTTCACAAAACTTAATAGCTATTATTCTAGACAGCTGAAGCTTTCGAAAAAAACTGGCAGTGGCTAGCAGAGATTCCAGTATTTCAGATTGAGTTTGTTCTGGTGTTTATGCCGTGCGTTTTGCAGATGGTTTTTTTTGTTGGACAATTTTATGGAGGCTGAATAACCTGCAGTCTTCAAATCGGCAAAGAATGCCATGTCCTTGTAATGGACTTTCGAAATGTCGGAAACGATGTGGTGATTTGATAGCCAATGTATCAAAGAGCTCTTTAGTTCATAAGCACTCCGCTCTGCCTGGGTTCTTCAGAGTGATCTGGTTGTGACAGGCCTTTGTAGAACATGTTTCGAAGGGTAATTACAAGAAAATATCCTCAACTATGCATCGATACGTAATCAGATGTGTTTTCTTGGTTAGCCTATAAGTAATAAGAAAGAATAAGTAATCGAACAAGAATGATCTCTGAACCCCGCTTATATTTTCAATCATCCTTGTTACTTATTATTACTTGTTACTCATCCATCTTCCAATAAACCTTTCATTTTGTCATAGGGGACCTGATGCAATGGAATCAAATAAGGAATGGAGTTTAAAAGTGAATGTAAATGTTAAGTGGAGGAAGCAAAGCAATGAAGTTAACTTTTCTTTTGAATTGTTTGGTCTAAATAGAGATGAAATGTTCTTCTACAAATTTGATATATTCGATATTTTTTCTGTTGCAATATAATATTAATATATAGTTTAGTTGTAAAATTCTTCATACCAACTATAATCTGTCAACATATACGAATACACATTTATTAGTTTGATCCATAAATATACATAACCGTATTTGTATACACATCTTGTTAATTTAATTTTGTTATCGATTTTGTTTCATATGTATATCCTTTAAACAACTTTGATCTACGAGAAAATGTTACATTTGTACTCGATCCACTTCCACATATACTTTATATTTTTCCTCTGTATCCATCTAAAATAAACACATATAAACATCACTTTGACATCCATAAATATATGTATCGGTATTTGTGTATCCGCTTAAATACGTAAATATGATTACATGCTTATTTGTAATTATATTTAATATATTTCTCAATATATAAATATATTCAAAATTTCATCTCGATATCTCTTGTTCTGCAAATAAATATGCAGATGATTATGGATACTTTTGTATTCGATCCATTGTCCTTTGTAAGCATATTTGATAGAGCTTAACGGGGTTGCCCCCAAAGCTGCCAACGGCCTACACCCGCATCATATTTCAACGACTTTTTTTTTTATTTTTTGAAAAATACTGTTATGTATTTTCATCACTATGTCCCTCTAAATGTCATTCCAATTTTGTAGGAAACAAATAAAACATGTCGATTAAAACAATTCTAAGATCATTAAAATTATCTGTTGTAGATGGAGTGTACAAGAACATCTTTTTCTGATGAAATTGGAATAACATATTCAAGATATAAAGTGATAAAAATACATAATGAATTTTTCTGGAAAAAAGGGGAAAAATCAGCGAAATATGGAGCGGCGACAACCCGTTAAACCCTATTTGATATGGACATAATTTTTACCAACTTCACTCCAGAGATGTAATATGGATATTTCCGTATCTGATTTGCTTCATGCTGGGTACTGACGTAGATATCACTTCAATATCTCAAGTATTGACATAAATAGCTGCGTACCTATTATGAAATAAAATATTCATCTAATTTGTATTTTGGAATTTGTACACTCATCCATTTTTAATTTGATTGAGATACAATTATCATTTTGATGTAGATGGATATTTGTATCGGTAGCCATGTATCTATTATGAAATAAGATATCCATTATAGTTATACCCATGATATCTGTATTTATATCCATTTAAATTAGATACTAATACAAATGTCACTTTGATGTCCGTAAATATATGTATCAAGTATCTAATATCCATTCTAATATGCAAATCTTGTATTTGTTAATAAATAAATATATATTTACTATATATATTTCATCTAACTTTTACAAGCAAACAAGTGTACCTTTGTCCAATCCATATCGTCATAATTCATAATATAATTTGACATTCGCAGCTGTATCCATGATATTATTTTGATATCAACTACCATCCGGATCAGTTTCTGTAAATTTATTTAATATGTAGATATAGTTGCAATCTTATTTATGAATACTAGATAGAGGAGGAATTGATGAAGCTTGAAGAAGGGTATATATCATCACATAGGGCTGGCTATCGAACCTAACGAGCCGAGCTAGGGTTGGGCTCGGGCTCGAGCTCGATAAGCCCAACTGGGCTTGGGTTCGGGCGCGATCGAGCCCAGCCGAGCTGGCTCGGGCTCGAGCCCTTATCGAGCCAGCTCGGGCTCGATAAGTCTTGAACCGAGCCCTTTATAAATCCTGAACCTCTTATCGAGCCTATCTGGGCTCGAGCCTATCTGGGCTCGAGCCTATTCAAGCTCGTTAAAGAAATAGGTGTTTTTTTGGTGAAAAAGCATTTTGTCTGGGTTCAAACACGAGACCTCCATTTTAAAGATTGTCTACTTTACCCGTAGGCCACCATAGGAGTTGTATATAAAAGTTAAATTATAATATATATTGTAACATTCTGCTTGTTAATAAAAAAAGAAAAAATACTAAATATCTAATTATAACCTAGATTAACATAGATAAAATGTAGAAAATCCAAGTCTACAACATAGTCCACCCAACATTGTTGTTACATAAACAACATAAACACACAATCCACCATTAACAATGTTGCAAAATTAATACAAATAAAATAAAAACCATTGTAGTTACACAAATAGAATATGTATGTATATATTCTTTATCGAGCCCGTTATTGAGTTATCGAGCTGAGCAGGGCTCGGCTCAGGCTCGGCGATAAGCTATTGAGCCCAAAAATCTGGCTTGGGCTCAGCTCAATAGCTTAATGAGCTGAGCTCACGAGCCCGTATCGAGCCGAGCCCGAGCCCGGCTCATCGAGCCGTGACTTAATAACCAGCCCTATCGTTACATGAACTTGAGTTGACTTTTACGAATGAAGCAGAAATGAATCGATATTCATCTGCGAAACTCTTATTTATTTATTAGATTACAAAATTTTACTCGATTGAATAATAAATAAAGAAAAAATGGAAATAAAGAAGAAATAATTACAATAATAATTTATAAATAGACATCTAACTATAGTCTAACTAGTTATTATATATACAATATAAATATAACTTCTTATAAATCACATGTTTTTAACATTTTTCTTCATTATTTTGATTTATTAAAATACAAAATATATTAAATAAATAAACATATATGTAATAGTAATATTATTACATTATTTTATTCGCAAGGAGCTGGATGAGAAAAAACTCTCATATCCAGCAGTATTTCTGTTGCAATCCTCATTCCTATGTTATTATACTGTATACGAACGGAAACAACAACACAACAATAATTTCAGTCCCTCCTCTGTTCCAGTGAGCGGATCCTCTGTTACTACATTAGAGTGGATCGTATGCTGTAGAGGACCCATGCTGTAGGGATCCGTCGGATGAGAGATGCCCCTGATATGGGGCCACTATCCCCGACCCCTTAACAAGGAACGTCCATTCCCCGATGATCCCCTACAGCAGACGATCCACCCCCGTTGTTACGTAAGAGCTGCTGGATCACGATCGAGATGCGCACCAACCATTTCCGACCCTCTCAGGCCATCTGATGGTGATCCAACGGCTCTCCTTCATTATATAGGACCTGCTGTAATGACAGAGTCATGCCAAACAAACGGGAATCCAAACTACATAGCAAACCCAAATATGAAACACGAGCATCGGCGAACACTTTCCGCCGATCCCTCCGAAAGCCCTAATGCAAACGACTGCAAGAGTTATATTCCATGCAAGTACTCATGCAACCTTTCAGTACCTCGATCTGACCTTCTTCTGTACAGATTCCACCACCAGAATTTTCACCAAATATAGAAGAAAATTCCACTATAAGAAATCGACGATGCAAAAACACCGGCGACATGACCCGTCATTCATTACGTAGAAAACTTGAAAGAGCGATTTCTGTACCTTCACACGTAGAAATCTAAGCGTAAAAGAAGAAGGGATGAGAAACAAACCAAAATCAACATGAAAGCTACAAGATCTCAGTAGGCACCCCTGGCGTTGTTGAGGATGGAGGCGAGGGTGCCGAGGACAGCGAAGGCGAGGAGGGGGCTGACGTCGAGGGTGTCGAAGATCGGAGGGATGATGTTGCGGAAGAGGTTGAGGTAGGGGTCGCAGAGGTCCCTTATGGCGGAGAGGGGCTGCCGCTCCCAGGGGATGTTGGGGAACCAGCTCAGCAGCACCCTCACCATCAGCACCCCGCTGTATATGTCGAGCCACCGCGACATCCCCGCCGCCACCACCGTCAGGGGAGTGTTCAGGTATCCACTGGGGCGGTCCCGGATTGCCGCGAAGAAGAGGGCTCCGCATCTGAGGGCGGTGGTGGTGGCAACTGCCGTGGGAGAGGGGGTGGTGGCGACACCGGAGGCGGCGATGCGAAGGTGGGGGAAGGGGGTGGGGATGGAGAGAGGTCTGGGGAGAGGGGTTCGGGGCCATCGGAGGAGGAGAGGGGAGGAGAGGAAGAGAGAGGAAGCCATTGCTTTGCTTTGCTTCAAAGCGGGGAAGAGGAGGAGAAGAGGTCGTTCATTCCCGAAGATCTTGTTTGCTAGTTTTTGGCGGTTGGAGTGGTTTGCCGCTTTTGGGTGCGAGGGAAATTTCACTAATGCTCCTTTGAAGTTTTTAAATTACAGAATAGCCTAGTGAAATTTTCCAATTTAATATCACCGTCTCTTTTTCCATTTAAAAGAAGAGAAGTTAATTATCATATCGTGTTGTAAGAAATAGCAGAAGAGTTGTAAAAACATCAATTTTGAGTTGTAATAAAATGAAGATAATCATCAATAGGTGTTGTAAAAGTTATATCATGCATATGTAAGAAATAAGAGTTGTAAAAAAGTAAAAAAAAGGAGTTGTAACAAAATAGAGCTAGTCATCATCTTGCGCAAGCGTTGTAAGAATTATAATATAGGATTGTAAGAAATAACAAAGATGTTGTAAAAAGGTGGATAAAGAATAGGAAAATATAAAGAATATTGTGGAACAAAAACTAATCCAATATTGTAAAATTTGACTCTATATTTGTAAAACTGTAGCACACATACGTAACAATTAAATATGGAATAGTGAATATGATAAACGATTTGTAAAGATAACTAAGAAGTTGTAAATTTTATACATTCAAGATTTTCTTTAAAAGGATTAACGTGAAGAAGGTCAGCACAATAGATAACCCAGCTGATATGTTCCAAATACAATTACTGGGAGGAAGTTCAAATATTGTTTGAACTTGCTTAATGTCCAGTCGCAAGTGGCCCCGAGGAGGGCCTGACGGCGGTGAAGCATGGCAAAATTTCTCAAAAGACTCCATTCAAGGTGGTGATTGGTTATATACCTTCAATCATGATATTTTGTTCTCCAAGACCTAGTTGGAGAATCATTGTATGCACATCGATCCCCCGCCACCAATACCCTACCAAACCGATGTTTTGTTGTATCCTCTATACACTCGAACTTGTATCAAAAATCGATATGTATCAGGAGTGGTAAATAAAATCCGTAGAGTTATAGCTTTCTGTATCATCTATATATTCTTCTTCACCACATAGTGAAAACCGATTGTCACTGTTCAAGGACGTAGCATAAATACGAGTGAACCTTGTAAATATGTATGTTTACATTTTGCTCGATTAATCGTGTTTGTGTGTATTGTCTTCCGCAATCTGCAACATATATATGTATCCACTCGAGGTAATGAGCTGAACAACAACCTAAGTCGAACTTGACACGTTAGCTCAACACATAAAGTTTATCTAAACACAATCAAGCTATTACCGAGTTGAGTTCGAGCTGAACTTATTGATTATGGACTTTCCTAACACCCCTACGCAGGACCTTTATTCTAGAGGCTTATCAGCTTCTTCCAGAACCGATTGAGCCCTCCACAAGAAGGAAATATTACAGCTCATCCGTAAACCATACAGATCATTAGTGACATTAGAATTCTCGAAAACATATCTGCTAAAAAGAATCAGTAAGAAGTGGAGTTTTGGGCAACAATTTGCAGTGGCACAATCACAGGAGCAGCATTTCTGACAAAGAACTGCTTCAGCATTCATATTGTAACGTGTCAGTAAAAAATGACCACATCCTCAAGAGTATCAGTCGTCAAAATCCTGTAGCTGATCCACAACAATCTGGAATGAAGCAGGATCTTCGAGACAACGGTAGATCTCTCGCGAAAGGACAGCAGGGCCCTTCCTTCCACATGGATTTGGATTTTAGATAGGGAGGAGCCAAAATCCCACACTGGGCGTCCACCTGTCGTCTTCACTGCTAGACAACCAGTCCTTGCCCCGTCCATGTCCTTCACGTGACACCCACTTCCTCCCTTCTAACCTTGTCATTGTTCTCCTCTTCAAGATTTACTGCCAAGTTATTAACATTCTAACCATCAATAATTCCTCCCTGGTCTCTCCTTAACCTTCCAACTACCACCAACTGACACACACACAGGAAACCCGTCTGCTCTTTAAAAGACCCACCTTTTTGTGCTACCTTGCAGAGCAGTAGACCACAGCTGATCTATCATGTCATCCTCTGTTGTTGGGTCTCTCTCCATTAGCCCAGAGATGGAGAAGGGAGATGTTGCTGAAGAGAAGGCCAAAGCTGAGGAGAAACCCAGCAGTGATATCGATGGTGAAGCTTCTGTTTGTTCTAAGAAGAGCAACGGAGTGGTGGTGGTGGAGGGGGAGAAGGAGGCGGAGGAGGAGGTTGAAGAAGAGGGAAGTGAGGAGACGTCAGAGGACGAGGAGGAGGAGGAGAATGATGTGGTGCTTCTTGGCCCGCAGGTCACTCTCAAGGAGCAGCTTGAGCTTGACAAGGTGAAGAAAGGCCACGCCTTTTTTTGTCAAGTTCGTTTCTTTTGCATAGATCGTGTTTTCGTAGTATGTTCTTTGGATTTTTTAGGGTTTCTTTCGAGAAGTGATGGGTTCATCTGAGATGGGTATTTTATTTTTGGTTGATTTTGTGCTGAGTAGGATGATGATAGCTTCAGGAGGTGGAAGGAGAATCTGCTCGGGGGTGTGGACATGTCAACTCTTGGAAGAGGTTTGATCTCCAATTTCTTCTTCCTTTTTTTTCTTTTTCTTTTTTTGAAAAAATCTGTTCCAGTACATTTGTGTTGAAGATTTCTTGTTTGGATTTGTAAATTGTAACTGATAATAAGGATTGGTCCTACCATGGTTCATAAATTTGCATTGACTATCAATAGATCCATCTGTTATAATTTCTGCTATAACATTCTCCTCTCCGAATTGCATATCCAGGATAAACTACAATTTGCATTGAACTCAATAGTCTTGACCCGTGTTTTTCAAGTCCTTGTGATTCTTGTGATTTTTTTCCCGTTGAGCAATAAAAATCGCAATCATTATCTATTTTAGTATATCAGTCAAAGAATGATGAATCTATCTAATTTTTTGCGTTTCTGGTTTAGCATAACAGGCAATTATGCAATCTCACTTAAACACAAACTGCTGATGCTTGTAGTACAGAGATTGCAGAACCAGAGGTGAAGATCCTGAGCCTGACTATCTCATCACCCGATCGCCCAGATCTTGTTCTACCATTACCGTTCACGACAAATGCCAAACGCCACGCTTTTGCACTTAAAGACGGGAGCCGTTACCGCATCAAGTTCACCTTCACTGTTTCTAACAACATTGTGCCTGGGCTCAAGTACACAAATACAGTCTGGAAGACTGGAGTTAAAGGTAAGGACCCACCTATTGACAATATTGTTGTAGATTCTTTCTTGTATTTATGAACAACTCAACTCGTTGCAGTGGACAGTACTAAAATAATGCTGGGAACTTTCAGCCCCCAATCTGAACCTTATACATATGAGTTGGAGGAAGAGACGACTCCTTCAGGGTATTTTGCAAGGGGTTCCTATTCAGCGAGAACAAAGGTATCTATGACTGCTGGAATTGGGATTTAACTTGCAAATTTAGCTAACAAGCAACCAGAAACCTTTGTAAAGTGATGACAGATTTGGAAGTCCCCTCAAGTAATGTAAATTAAATCTCGTTACGTATTTCTAAGGTTCTAAAATGGAACTTTATTTTTATTTTTCGAGGAAAAAAGCGGGTGATATGTCAAGAAGATGTCTATTCAGGAACTTCTATATATTCACAATATAAAAAGTTTATGAAGACCAAAAAATTAGGCTCTAAGCATGTTCAGTTACATTTTCCATATACATTCACTCACCCCGGAAAATAGATCCATTCTGAGCAAGCCACATAGACCATAGATTCGGGTATGATTCTGATGAGATCGCGATAACAATATTTCTAAGTCATTATAAAAGGCATTTATGCAACTGAAATGTACAGGGAAGCCTAAAGAAAAGAATGGCATAAGATGATGCCACTTTGTGAATCTCAGTGCTCTGAAGAGAATATTGTGGGGTTGCCTGCGTTCTAATGTAAATAGAAATTCTTGAGTCTAGATCACGTTGATATTATTATTATGTGCCAACATTGTATCAGGTCAGATTAATTGTTGACCAAGTGGAGACTGACCTTGGCTCCTCTTGTCAGTCTTTCACATGGAAAGGATTGTTTGGTTTAGTACAATTTCTTGCCCATTCTGATAGGATGCACATGGAGAAGTTTCCTAAAAAGAGCATTTAAAAAAACTATATTTCGCTATTTCTGTTTTTTCTGTCATGATTTGAAAATCTAAACTACAAAACCTGCTGTTAATTTCAGTTTGTCGATGATGATGGAAAGTGCCATCTGAACCTCAGATACTACTTCGAAATCCGCAAGGATTGGCCAACATCTTGAAGAAAGCTGAGATGTCTTCATCGTGTCCCAAGCACACTAATGTTTATCTTTTGATTTTTGCTGTTAAAATCAGATTTAGATATTTTTTGCACAAAAACTGTTGCATTATGTAATTGAGCAGGTTGTGTTTATGGTACCCCGGTCTTGAGGAAGATGCCCTACAGTGCTTGTCATTTTGATCTCGAATTTTAAACCAGTTAAACAGTTTTCCACACTGATATTACATGCATTGGAAAATTAGTCCAAGTTACTTCAGAATGGGATGATAGTGGCAGAGGAGATAAAAAATCAAGATTCCCACTTGAAAGATCAGCTTCCTGAGAAGCCAAAACCAAATCTTTCCTTGTCTTGGTGGGATGAGCTGCATAGTAGATTGCCTCCAAACCAAGGCCTTAAATGTCGGTTTCGGTCACCATTTCAGTACCGACCAAAACAGAATTTCGATGGAATTTCGGTGGAATTTCGACCGAAATTTCGGTCATTTCGGTCATTTTTTGTACTAGGACCCCCATATTTCGGTCATTTCGGTCATTTCGGTCGAATTTCGATTTCAACTGGATATCGATATTCGACAGAAATTCGACCGAATTTCACTGAAATTTGAGGCCATGCTCCAAACAAATATATCTTTTGTTACTAAAGTATTAGATCTACCTGACATCCTCCATCTTATGCTAGGTATCTGACTCCTTCCCAAGTAGAGAAGTAAATGTCGATCCAAGTATTTTACGATGAAACTGGAACATGACAAATATCCTAGCATTGCACAAGTTTATATCCTGTTTTACACCCTAGCATATTACAGTGCCACGTATGTAATAATTAGAAAAATTGTCATTTCTTCACTGGATCATCAGAGACGACTTTGTTTTCAGAATCTGTTTAACTGGTCAGACAGTTCAGCACATCAGCACTTATCCTAAAAAACATGTTCAAATTTTACTGATTACCATCTCAAATGAAAGTTCATATTTATGTTTTGTGTAGAATAAACCCTAATTATACTAGTCCTGTCCATTTAAGGTCATTTTGACTTTTTTAAAGATTTCATCGTCTTCCATGTGTCCATTTCCTAAAATTTGGTGACAGCTTTAATACTGCCCCTCAAACTTCGACATAACTTCAAGCCATGGGACGCAATCAACCAATAGGCATTGTGTTGAGGCCTAAACTGCAACTTGGTTTACTTCAAAACTTTTAACCGTATACCATTTGCCCCTCAATTTAGCATCCTTTAAATGTCTCTAGGTGCATAACTTCCCAATTGATAGCATACCATATCAACAGATTTGCGCACCCTTCCCTTTTCAAGGGAAGGTCACAGCGCAACATCTAACAAATGAATTTTTCTATCGATTATTTGGAATAATTTCAAAGCCATCATTCAGATAAATGTCAAAAGCAGTTTTGCAGCAGCAATTACATCGTTCGAAACTGAGGTGGCTGAATCAAGAAAACTTATCAGCCATACAGTATCTTTTTACATATTCAAACATGCACATTTAGTGAATTAGTAGACATAGCGCAAACTAAACCTACAAAGAGGAAGATTAGAGAAAAATACAAACACTATACATTCTGAGATGAGATTGGAAGCGTGGAATCATGGACTACCTGTTTCCATTCTCTTCGATGGAGGTCTCCGATGCGGAATCATCTGTACTTATGCTGGAGACTGTATCAGATGAACTCCCATTGTCCTCGCAGTTTGCAGGTCTGCCTTCTGTTGGCCGCCTCAGGTGCCAGTACATTATGCTTGCTGTCAGTGTAAGCATCATCTTCTGATTAACCTGATGAGAGGTTAATATTGTCAGCCACAGTTCAAAAGTACCAAGATTAAATTGGACAACCTCACAAGAGGTTTATAACGACATTGAAGATTAATTTCCTCATGTAAAAACACATATTTAAAGGAAAAGAAAATAGCAGGACCTCCAAGATGTCCTCTGGAAGCAAAAATACTGAGCAGCCGAGTTTCCTTGCAATAGAAATAATATAGGTAGCATTTGACGTTTTCTCTTCATCTGTATCAGACAACATGTTACCCTTCATCAGTTCCCCAGAAAAATACGTGATTAAGAAAAAGACGAAAAGTTATCTTCATGGAATAAGATCATGGTATTTTTTTCTCATTCAACTAGGAAAAATGCATAATTTAAGAAGAGGAAGTGGAGAATTAATACGTCATTCTATTTCTAAGTGCACGTTTACATACCACTAGAAAAAATGTTCTAGGGGAATACAATTCTGAAAAAACTTGCATGATTTTCATTTACATTCCTATATTTTTCAAAAAAATATAATCCTTTATACAATTTATCTGCAAATAGAAGTCAAAAAATTCTAAATATTTTTTGTTATTGAGACAGCAGATCATGGCAAACAAAAATAGAGATCAAGACAAGCAATGCCCAAACAAAAAATTATAGAAATCCAAACAAGCTTTAGAAAGAGGTTCTTAATCTGATGATTAACTAATGGAGAAGGTAGCAAGGTAACGTACCGTTTTCTCCTTTGGTGACAAGACTCCAGTTTACGACCCTAGGCTCCACAGCAGTTAGTAGATCAAGGAAAAATATTCCATTTGAAAGGCTCTTATCCTATAAGTCAACACAATGACAGTAATTTTATTTATTAGCAATAAAATTTCATGAAAAATGCAAAACATTAAGTTGCTACTAGTCATTTTATGCGAACAGAAAGAGAACTTTAGTGAATCTGAATACAAGGGTAGCTCAGCGCAGAGAAAAACCTCCACTATGCAGGGTCGAGGGAAGTCTATGAATCTTTTAAAAGTTTTGTTAGGGAAGAAATACCTAGAGGGAAAGGGAGAGAGAAAGCACATGCTCTAACCTTAGAAGGGAAAATTTCCATTACTAATGACATCAATTCTAAAGGAATAGAAACATCCATGTGTAGGGAACAGAAGCGGTATCCATTCTGATATCAGTTGTTGGAACACGACCCGGTATCATCTCCGGTCAGATACTAGATGTTAGGGATACGAACCACCTAATGCAGATGCGGGTGCGCAATCATCCACTATCACGGAAGCATGTAAAGAAAAGAAGGCAACCAGATATGACGGTGCTCGGTCATCTCCCGCGATCACCAAAGAAGAAGAAAGATCAATAAAAGAAGAATGAGTACAACTCTCTCCGTTCCCTCGCTATTTCTCTCTCTCTCTTCTCTCTCTCTCCCTCTCTCTCTCTAAGGGTTACATTGTTGTGTTGGTACGGAGGCAATGCCTCCCACCCCCTCTATATATGGCCCAATTACACACCTATAGTCATATTCCCATTAGGAATACAAATGAAATACAACTAAACTATTATTAGGATTAGGAGTTGCATCCCATTAGGATTCCTAATCATAATATGACTCGAATCCTACCAATCTCCCCATTGAGTTGAATTCCATCACGATCTCTTCATCATATTGAGTCTGCACTCTCGTCATCTGCAAGTCTCATTAGCAGAAACTCATTGTCTCTGGATGATGCACATGTCACTAGATGCCATCAACGTAACACCTTGCACGATCTCCTGCCAACCGCCGCTAGCAGTATTCTTTGACGCCGCTGGTCGATTTATCCAAGAGACTACAATATCACGGCTTCTGAGGATTGCACATTTACTGCATTGCATCATCTTATCGATGTCAAACATTGCCCTGATCTGTCGCATCATGTCCCTTCAACAATGTTGAAACCGTCTGGTATTATCTTCGTTTATATACCGGTTGCTAGCGATACGAACTACCTAATACGGATGTGGATGCATACTCATCCACCACCATGGAAGCACGCGAAGAAAAGAAGATAACCAGATATGATGGTGGTCGGTCATCTCTCGCGACCACCAAAGAAGAAAGATCACTAAAAGAAGAACGAGTACAACTCCCTCCGTTCACTCGCTCTTTCTATCTCTCTATCTCTTCTCTCCCTCTCCCCCTTTCTCTTTAGGGGTTACATTGTCGTAGTGGTATAGAGGCAATGCCTCCCACCCCCTCTATATATAGCCAAATTACAATCCTATAGTCCTATTCTCATTAGGACTATAAATGAAATACAATTCAACTGTGATTAGAATTAGGAGTATCATCCCATTAGAATTACTACACCATGTCTGAAAGAAATACCTGTAATTTGATATTTGGATCTTGATCGTAGTAAAATGCATGACCTGATAAATGATGAGCATTGTTGATTCGTCCATTTCTTGGGAGAGAACTTTGTGCAGGGATAATTAAGTGGGTAAGGGGTGACTTGGGGTTAATTTGGGATCTCACAGTGATTCGTCGTTGTGAAAAAAAGTGAATAGGATTCATATACGTTTGACCTCTGTGTATCCATTGAATGAAACGGACTGAAGTTAGACGATATACTATGTCTTAAGTGAGGTAGTTCTGGAGATTTTTGAGCATGAATGGTTCTTGAGATAAATGATCTAAATGGCTGGTACGCTCCAGGATAAAATAACACACTTATGTGTGGAGAGCTCAAGCTAAAACTCTCTCCGTCCCCCTGATCATTAATCCAGAACAGTTGCCAATTGGCAAGATATCTTGTGTCAAACATTTCTAGTACAAACCTACAACCAAACAGGCCCCGGTAGTATCCAACTAACGAGGTGAACTTTTCCAATGTATTGGTAAAGGTACACAAGGGCACATCTCTGTCATGCTTGACTGCGTATGATAATTCCTCGGAAGGTTTGGCACTCGTGAAGGCATTCTGTTCATCTAACCAAAACAACAAGAGAGAATAGAGTATGATATAACTACAATCATAAAATCATTGACAAGTGGTAGTCGCACACTTCAGAACTGCATATCTATCGAGGAAATTGATGCTGCAAAGTAGTTCACTCTACCTTGAAATGTTCCATCCGTGAGTGCCTTTTGGCATTCTTCACCATGGTGTTCGCCCAAGTCAGAATGTCGCCATCATTTATCTCCTTACCACAGGAATGGGACCGCAGGTTCTTTAAAAGTTGAAGGATGTTAAACCGCATCAATTGCCATAAGAAAGCTGAAACAAAAGGGAATACGCATCTTAACCGATCAATCTTGTCTATTCATTAGCCAATCAATCTTGTTGAATAATATGCTCTCATCTACTATGCCAAATTTGATCATGATACGTAAACTTTAATCTATATCTGGTTAGCCATTATGATTGAAGGAGATACAACAAATAACTTACCTAATATGAGTTTCTTGTTTCCTTGTACTATATCATTTCCAGCAACATTAACGAGAGAGAACTTCAATTGCTTCCCAATCTTTATAACCTGATTGCAGTTTTCCACTTTCTTGAATGGCATCTTCATAGGTGGCTTGTTCGCAGCTTTCCAACAAACTATGCCAGGGGAGACCTTGTCTAGGGCTTCTAAAAGAATCCAGCTGCAGAGGGTGAAATTAAGTGCTTTAGATTCTTTAATTGGCACTTCCAAATTTTGGTTGGCTACTTAATTATTCCTGACAAGAAACGATCAAAAACATCAAATCATTATCATTAGAATTCCTCACCCATTTCTTAAATCTTCAAAAACATTATTTAAGTATTCTGAAATCCCATGACTATTGAGCCATAACCGAAACACTCTTTCTTCTCTTGAAATCTGTGTATCATCAGCAGTCTCTACATAGGAGAGCGGCTTTGTTTGTGAGGACAGTCCATTCCTGCAGGAGAATTCAGAAACGAAAAACACGGATTGACAAACTATTAAAAAATTGTGACCGGGACTTGTAAGTTATGGTTGTTGGACTAATTTATGATTCCGGGTTCGCAAGATTTAATCTTCTTCTCATTTCTTCTCTGCACGTATAAGATAGCTCTGTGGATGTTACAAAACTGGAGTTTCTTGAACACATTTTTGTCATTCAATACAAGCATCATCAACTGTGAAATTCATGACTAGGTTCTTAAATTGGCAACACCATTGACTGTGAATGAACATTCTAAAGAGGGGCTAGAATCATGTATAAGTAACATTCTATACAATGAACAAGGGTTGTGTCAATTAATAGATACTATATTAGATGTAACTACTGCAAAGACTAACTGTTGTTATGTTCAACAATTCAATCAAAGAAACACTTTGCATCATTAATAAAAAAAGAGTACAAAATGACCAAAGTCCGATAATTCCAAAAATCATGCAGTTTTCTAACATTTGATGGTAAAGTTTTACTGCATAAACATGCTGAATAGCGACCCAACTAAAAAGTAGCTTTTATACAAGCAAATTTTCATGAAACTACGTAGCCATGAATTAGAAGTCAGGGGATGGCAAATGTGTTGGACTTTTTCATGTGAAGGTTGATTGGTGATATACATGCTTCCATGATCCATCAATCTCGCTCATCCAACTTGGTTCTCAGTTTCTTTTATTCGATCAATTTCTGATCGTCTATCATTGATTGTGTATCGTGATTTGTGCCCGACAAAATGATGCTTAAAAGGAAGATAAATGAAGCTCATTTGGATAACAAGGATGATTTGTCTTCTAGAGTCAATATCTGGAGGGATTAAGTTTGAAAGTTAAGAAACGTGGGATGCTCATCTATGGGAAAGAAAATAATGTTTGAAAAGAGAGATGGGACAAAACTAGATTGAGAGAGAGCATATATTCTTCTTCTTGACATGTATCTATAGGACTTCTACTGCATGTTCATGACTGACAGACCGACACTCCAGACTATTACTACTATCGGATGTCTTCATTGAGCATCGACTACTTCATCGAGGTGTCTCTATTCCCCACTACAACTCATCGTTGGAGTTTCTTCATTTACAACAACTCTACTCCAGGCACGATTTGGTTGCCGCATCGACTACTACATGCACAATTGATGTTCTTTTCAGGTGACTTGATTGTCATAGACTCATCCTCGAAGAGGTCTTCTACCAGCAACGGTTGCTTTAAAATGGAGTATCTCTATCCCCATCTAACTGGGTGTCTCTATACTCGTCTCTCTGATATGTATTGAATGAAGATGTGTTGAATATTTTCCTTCTGTTACAAGCTACAACTTTTTCAACTCCATCTTGAGAGGAAGTGTTGGAGTATGTAATAGATGGATAATTGGATCTCTCCAAGATACAATTATCCCCCAATCATGTTTGGTCCACATCTATTATTTGTGGGATTCACTCTGTCAGTGGAACTATATAAGGAGCCCCATACCCCATGTATTCATAAAGAATTCTAATAGAATATATGATCCTTTGAGGCCTTCTATGTGGTAAACAATGAGCCTTCTATGTGGTAAACAATGAGGAAATTCTAATAATGTTTGAAAAGAGAGATAAGATAAAGGTAAACTGTTGATATATTATTTATCTTTATTATTGATCAGGTATATCACAGCCTGTTCCTCAGAAAAAATTGTGGGTGATTCTTCCATAATGGAATCTTATAAGTGAGATTTCGAGTAGGTGTTTACAAAATCTTTTTCTGTCCGAAGAAATGATTCATCGAAATAACGAATCACCCCTTCCGTTGATATGGACACATCTGAGATCAACAAATGCTTAGGAGTTCCTCTATTCAATCATTTTCTTTCTTCTTGTTGCTGGATATTTCGTTCGTATATATTTTCTCTTTTTTCCCGATCTTCTAGTGAATTACAGACATAGTTATAAAAGATCAAATCTTTAATGATTCCATCATTTATTTTCTTCTTGTCTTTTACTTGTAATTTTCCCAACCGATTTATCTTTTATATAAGAGAACCCAGGGCATGTTTATAATGTAATTCATTCTTTCATCTCCACATGGTATCAGAGCGACGGTCCTAGACTGGAGCCCTGACCTAATCCCCTACCCACCGCCAGCTCTAGCCTTTGTGCGACATCACCGCCGCCTTCCACATGGTATCGTTGCCACCCTTTATCCCCCGTGTGGCATCGCTGTCCTCCGCTACTCTCTAGCAGCGACGCTGCTGCACAATAGTGGTGCTCTGGCACCTACCGCCGCTCCAAGGTGGCAATCGACGCTGCCAACAGCATCTAGCACCGCTCCAGCACCATCTCCGACTGTCGCAGGTGTGTTGCTGCAGTTCAGGTGGCAGTCGTCACTGCCGTCAGGGGTTTGAGTTGCCACAACATCATCTCCGACTCTCCCCCGGGTTGTTGTGATGACTCGAGGGCATTGTTAGTCCCTCCTCTGACTTCGTATGATTCCAACAGTTTGATTTGACCCTAAAACGGACTAATTTTGATAGGAGAACGTGATTTCAGACTATAAATCATGTTTTCTGGTCCTAACGTGCAACGAGGATTGACGAGGATGGTTGTATGAGTCTACACAAACAACCAATCGTCCATATGATCGTGTAGACTCGCTCAGATCGGTCTACTTCACAGTCGAGTTCCGTTTTTTGTTGTTCTTCCATCATGTTAGAGATCAAGGGTGATATTTTTTCTTCATCCGTTCACTTCAAGGGCCCGGCTCCCATCGTAAAGATGGATGAGACCAACTATGTGTTGTGGTCCATGCAACTTCTCACCCTCATGCAATGCAATAACAAGGAGCACATCCTAATAGAGCCAGAGCAGACATATAAGACTGAGACCAATGCTTCTAGGAAGCAAGATGACGTATATGCACGTATTTGACTCTCGAGGATCTTCACCACGAAGATAGCCAATGATATTGTGAATCAGCCCATTGTCGTCGTCCAGGACACCTAGAGGATACATGATACCAGAAGCATAGATATCTTGCATCTGCTCCTGTGGCAGAACATATTGAGCCTTCAAAGACCCCAACTTCCCAGGTCGATCTACGTATGGATGATATTGTCTCTCACATACGAAAGCTCATGACTTCTGTTGCAGGCACCACCACCACAGATATCGCAGCTGCAATCAGAGCCTCTTCGAGCTCCTCATGTATTGCTTATACTTTTACTAGTGGTAGCGATACAGATATGATAGAGTGAAACATGGATTCTGGTGCATCCCACCATCTGTATGGAGACAGAGTCCAACTTAGGTCCTACAGGACTATACCTCCTAGTATATGGGTTGTTATCTCTAATGGGTCCACTTATCCATTACAGAATAGGGGGAGGTGCATCTGATGCCATCCATGCACCTTCAGAATGTTTTATATGCCCCTAATTTTTAGATGAACTTACTTTCTATTAGTCAGATTTCTAAGGATATGCATTGTCGTGCTATTTTTGACCCTTTGTCTCTTGTGTTTCAGGAAATACTCACAGGTAGGGTGATTGGATATGGTTGTGAGCAGCGATAACTCTCTAGACTAGTCCAGCCTCCTCATGTTGGTGTCTCTACTATTCTTACCGGACCAGTCTCACCGTATCTATGGCACCTTCATTCTGGCCATCTTCCTCTGAAGAAGATGTGGCATATCCTCCCACAGATTTCCACGTGATATTCCTTTCAGTGCAAGGCATGTCAGCTTGGGAAGCATCATCGTTCCTCCTTTCCATCTCATCAGATTCGGAGTAGTTCTCAGTAGTTTGAGCTCCTCTATTTAGATATTTGGGGTCCGAGTCGTGTCCCTGATCACCAGGGATACCGCTTTTATCTGGTCGTTGTTGATGATTTTTCTTCACTTTCTTAGGTATTCTTATTGAAGAAAAAGTCGAATGTTGGATATGTTATCAAATCTTTCGTTAATGAAATAAAGAATATGTTTTCTACCAATGTCAAATATTTACATTCTGATAATGCCTTGGAGTTTTGCACCTTACAACTTTCTGAGTTTCTTAGATCTCTTAGCATTGTTCACCAGATCTCATGTGTTATACATCCTAGCATAATAGTATTTCCGAGCGCAGATACCGTCACTTGATGTGACCATAACCTTTTTGATCCAGAGTCATGCTCCTCACGCTTAATGGGGCAATGCGGTCCTCACTGCTTGTTACCTAGTGAACCGCATGCCATCTTTTGTATTGAGAGAAGATCCCTTTCTCGATTGCATTTCTCAAGAAGGATATGTTCTCCCTTATACCTCGTGTGTTTGGCATGATTTTTTGTGTTCATGATTTCTCTCCATGCCGTGGCAATCTCTCTCTAGAGTTGTACTCTCGTACCAAAAAGGGGTATCATTGTTTTGATCAGCTTCGACGGAAATACTTTATTAGTGCTGACGTTACTTTATGAGTCTGTTATGTATTTTTCTCCTACAGGTATAGCCTTAAATTTCAACAAATTTCGAGCGAAATTCGGTCAAAATTTGGTTTCGTGGCGGTACCGATATCGAAATTATATATACTTTCCAGGATTTCGGCCGAAATTCGGTCATTTCAGTTCATTTCGGTCCGTTTCGAAAGAAAATGTTCATAGATTTCTCAGATATTAGTGGAAATGACCGAAATTTCTTTTCATTTCGATCCATTTCGACTGAAATTGTTCTAGGTCACTATATGTCATGCCTAGGCCACTAATTGATATTCGTAGGACACTATTTGGCCACTAAATGAAATTTATAGGTCACTATTTCGACCACCATTCCAATATAGGCCACTATTTCAACCACCATTGTAATAAAATAAGGCCCTTAGGGGTCCTCTTTAAACCATATAAATATAATGTATATGTTCTCATTCCATCTCACAAGTCACAAATTCACAACCCAACTTAAGTCTTGGAAGGCCAAGTTTCCAAATTCCAAGCAAGGTGAGTTTTTTACCATCTCTTTTTTCATAACACATCTTTTTTAACATACAGAGATGCAAATATGTTTTTTTCATCTTTGAATGTTAACTTCAGAATCTTCAGAGTTTAGAATCTTTATATAACCATCTTTTTATCTTTGTCTAGGCCATCTTGGAGAGCCAAATATGATTTTTACCATTTGACTGCTAATTTCAAATAACCATCCTCTTATCTTTGCATTAAAAAATGTCAGTTTATTATGCATCTCATGACTAACATGCTTACAAACCAATTTTATTCTAATTGTCTCTTGACCATTGGTGCAAATACCATGCATGTTGAATAAAAAGCCAAACAGGTATTGAGAGAGTTATAGGGGTTATTTACAATGAAAGAATTATTCTGCCTACTACTATCTTGGAGGCTATCTAATCAGTATAGAAATTCATATTAGCATTGAGTGTCTTACCATTTAGCTTGAGGTCATAATATAGACACAAATTATTACTAATTATCTAGCAGTCCAATACATTTAGCCAGAATGAATCCACTCAACTAAGGTCTAGCTCCATCCTTTTCACAAGGAAGGAATCAGAAAGAGTACATGGATCCCCCAAGGAATTTGTGGTTCGGTTGAATCTCATTCCCATCCCAAAAAAGGATGTAATACTAGTAACTTAGTGGTTAATATTAGTAAGTGCAAACATATTATGTGATTTATGTATCATGTGATCTTGTAAATTTGTATTATGACAGTTACTATTTCAATTTTAAAATTACATACGCATTCTCTATAATATAAGTATTATTGTTTTTTTAGAATTGACAGAAAAAATAAATTCCAAAATTTAAGTTTATGTACTGAAATTTTACTTTGGACAGTCATCGATATGGAAATTGAAATCGTTATTTAAGGCATTGATCATTATAACATCTTATAACAATTAAAAAAACTCGTATTACTGTCTCTTTTATTGATTAAACAACTTTAGAAATCTTAAATCTAAAAAATGAGTTTTTAAGACATTTCCCCAATTTCCGACCATTTCACCGAAATTCCTTTTTGGGCTTATCGAAACGAAACCGAAATCTGACATTTGAGGCCTTGCATACAGATGACATACTATCCCCATCAGACTCTGACGCAGAGATCTACATGCCTTCACCTCCTATTGTCACACCACCATCTACACCTACTCCTGCTCTACCACCATCTCCACCACCACCACCGCCACCACCTATGCATACTCCTACTCCTCCACCTCCTCATGTAGTTGTCCCTGGACCATCACCCATTTTGACTGCCTTTTTTCCATGTGTGTTTACTCATAGGTCTCGCTCTGTTCCCCTGCTTCCAAGTCATCCCCATCATCCAACGCGCCTTAAGTATGTAATGAACACATTGTTTTTGTTGATGGTACTGCTAAGTTGTCTGTGCAGCAGGATTCCATACAGGATGAGCAAGTACCCTCTCAAGAGGGGAACTTACAAGTTCAGAACTTGGCAGAAGATCTTAATGTGTTGATTTCTCTGCGAAAGTAGAGACATACATGTGCTACATATCCTCTTGCAGACCAAGTTTCCTTGAGCAAACTGTCAGGGATTTCAGGAGGTTTACTTTGGCACTATCAGCCGTGGAGTAACCACAGACATATCAGGAGGCTATTCAAGACAATCAGTGGCATTTAGCCATGGAGGAGGAGATGGTTGCGTTACAGTCGTGTGGCACTTGGAGTCTTGTTTCAACTCCAGTTGGTGCATCCATTGTTGGGTGCAAGTGGGTGTTCACTGCGAAGCATCATGCATATTGCAGTGTAGATCATTGTAAGGCGAGACTTGTGGTACGTGGGTTCACCCATACATATGGGGTGGACTATCAAGATACCTTTTCTCCAGTTGCTAGACATTCTACTATGTGTATCCTTCTATTTGTTGCTGTGACACAAGATTGGCCCCTTTACCAGCTTGATTTGAAGAATGCCTTCCTATATGGTGATCTACAGGAGGATGTCTACATGCATCAACCACCTGGATTTGTTGTTGAGGGGTCGTATCAGAAGGTTTGCAGGCTACACAATGTTATCTATAGCCTTAAGCAGAGTCCAAGAGCATGGTTCCAGAAGCTCTCGGACTTGATAAAGCAACAAGGGTTTGTGCGATCGAATGTTGATCACTCTTTGTTTATACATAGGACTCGGAGAGGTACAATCATCATTCTTGTCAATATTGATGATATTATTATTACAACAGATGATGAGTAGGGCATTCAGGTTGCCAAGGACTTCCTAGATCAGTAGTTTGTGACCAAGGACCTTGGTAGTTTACGATACTTCCTTGGATTGGAGTTTGACAGGAACTAGCGAGGTATTGTGATGACCAGGAGGAAGTACATTGCATATCTTCTTTCTGAGACAGGCATGGCAGATTGCAGACCTGCCACTACTCCTATGGACCCGAGCATGAAGCTCTATGACGATGACACTGAGGAGGTCGATAAGAGGAGGTACAAGGAGCTCGTTGGCGAGCTCCTGTATATAACCATTCCCGGGCCAAACATATCCTTTGCCGTGGGAAAAGTGAGTTATGATTCTGAGGTATCTGAAGGCATCACCTAGCATAGGAATTTCATTAAGCATATTGTGAGAATACTTCGTTGTGTTTATTCCATAGAGCCCTCGGGTCTCTTATATAGGGAGAGAGCCCTTGGGTAAATTACATGAGAGGTACATAAAGAAACAGAAATAACAAATAACATTAGCGACACACAACTATCTCTACACTCCCCCTCAAGATGGAGCATAGATATCTATCATGCTCAGCTTGGAAGAACATCTCTGGAAAGGTCCTCTGAGCAATGGCTTTGTGAATATATCTGCTGTCTGGTCCTCGGAGCTGACGTGAGACGTGGAGATGAAGCCCTTCTGAATCATGTCTCTAGTGTAATGGCAATCCACCTCTATGTGTTTTGTTCTCTCATGGAAGGCTGGATTGTTGGCAATGAACAACGCAGCCTGATTGTCGCATTGCAGGTTCATAGGCAACGGAACTTCAACATTCAGATCTTCTAGGACTGCTTTAACCCACATCATTTCAGTGCTTGCCTGTGCCATGGCCCTGTACTCGGATTCAGCACTGGATCTCGCCCCAACAGTCTGCTTCTTGCTTTTCCAGGAGACTAAGGAGCTTCCTATGAAGATGGCAAACCCAGAAGTAGACTTACGATCCCTTGGACATCCTGCATAATCCGCATCCGCACAAGCTGAAATAGCCAAATCCGTGTCTTTCTTGAACAGCAACCCTGTGCCTGGTGAAGACTTCAGATATCTCAATATCATGTACAATGCATCCATATGTACTTGCCTTGGCTGCTCCACAAATTGACTCACCCGGTTTACTGCAAGTGCAATATCCGGTCGAGTTATAGTGATGTATAATAGCTTGCCCACCATTTCTCTGTACCTTCTCTTGTCCACCTCCTCAGTGTCATCATCGTACAGCTTCATACTCGGATCCATCGGTGTACTTGAAGGTCGGCATTCCGTCATTCCTGTTTCAGCCAGCAAATCTGTGACATACTTTCTTTGAGTCATCACCATTCCTTGTGCATTTCGTGCAAATTCTATCCCCAGAAAATACCGTATAGTGCCTAGATCCTTTGTGATAAACTGACTGCCCAACATAGACTTGGTTATCTCAACCCCTTGTGCATCATCTCCAGTAACCAATATGTCATCAACATATACCATAACAACAATGGTACCTCTAGGAGTCTTCCGGACGAACAGTGAGTGATCCGCATTTGATCTCCTGAAACCTTGTTGTTCAATAAGCTGGGAGAGCTTCTGGAACCATGCACGAGGACTCTGCTTAAGGCCATAAATAGCCTTATGAAGTCTACATACCTTCTGAGTCTCCCCCTCAGCAGCAAACCCTGGTGGCTGCTGCATGTAGACTTCCTCCTGTAGATCACCATACAAGAACGCATTCTTAACATCAAGCTGGAATATAGGCCAGCCACGTACCACAGCAACCGATAGAAGAATGCGAAGGGTAGAATGTCGCGCCACTGGTGAAAACGTGTCCAGATAATCTACCCCATATGTCTGTGTAAACCCTCGTGCAACAAGCCTTGCCTTGTATCTGTCAAGACGACCATCTGCATGGTATTTGACTGTAAAAACCCACTTGCAGCTCACCACAGACGCACCTGGAGGAATAGGGACTAGAGACCAAGTCCCTCGGGATTGTAAGGCACGCATCTCCTCTTCCATTGCCAAACGCCAGCATTCAGTCTTCATGGCATCCTGATATGTTCGTGGTATCTCAACTGATGATACAGCAGCAGCAAACTTCTGGAAATCCCCAGTGAGACGATGAAAGGAAACATGAGAAGCTAGGGGATATGAGACACACTGTCGTCGCTGTTTCCTATGAGCAATAGGCCGGTTCAAGTCATCCAAAACAGTGCTGACCGGTTGATCCTCCTCTTGTGGTACAAGATCCTGTACATGTGCATTATTTAGCCCATCACTAATGTCAGAACATACCTGAGGCGTGCTGGATGGTTGAGATGCGGCTTGAGCAGGGCCAGTGCGTCTCTTGTAGAACTTAGGAAACGGAACAACTGGGGGTGGTGGTGGTGGTGGTGGCGGGTTTGGTGGTGGTTGTGTTATTTGAGACGTTGGAGTAGAGGACGGACCCAGGCTTGGAGGTGGTGGAACATAGACTTGGGAGTCTGATGATGTGGAGGAGACCAATCTGTCACCTGCAGGGGAGAAGTACATGACAGGTTCGAAGAATGTAACATCTGCACTCACATAGTATTTGTTATGGACAGGATCATAACAGCGGTACCCCTTCTGTGTCCTGGAGTAGCCCACGAAAACACACTTGATAGCTCTAGGGGATAGCTTATCAAGTCCCGGAGATAACCGGTGAACAAAAGCAACAGTGCCAAAAACTCTAGGTGTCAATGTAAACAAGTCTCTGTCCGGAAAGAGAACAGAAATTGGTGATTTTTCCCCAAGAACAGTTGTAGGCATTCGATTGACCAAGTAACACGCAGTAAGTATAGCATCACCCCAAAAGGTTAATGGAGCACAACTCTGAATAAGTAAAGTCCGAGCAATGTCAAGGAAATGTCGATGTTTTCGTTCGGCAATTCCATTTTGTTGAGAAGTGTAGGGACATGTGGTTTGGTGGATAATGCCTTTAGATGAAAGAAAACTGGCAAGAGAGCGAGTGCAGAACTCCAATGCATTGTCAGTACGCACATATTTAACAGTAGATGAAAAAACATTCAGAACCTCATTAATTAGATTTTGAATAACATTGCCTGCTTCAGATTTATTCTTGAGAAGAAATGCCCACGACACTCTGGAGAAATCATCAACTACAACTAGATAGAACCTGTGCCCCTGGTGATCCGGGACACGACTTGGACCCCAAATATCTATATGGAATAATTCAAACGGGGAGCTACTGCTCCGACTCTGACGACCGGGGAAGCTAGACCGATGGTGCTTCCCCAACTGACATGCTTCACATCGAAAAGAAGAACTCGGAGATATCTGAGGCAGGAGGTGACGCATCTTCTGCAGCGGTAGATGACCGAACCGAAGATGCCAGGTGTATGGAGAAACAGAGGCCTGGGTATGCAAGGAGACACCAGCGTAGGAGCTACGAACGAGACGATAAAGGCCATTGTGCTCAGAACCACAGCCAATCACCCTGCCCGTCAGTATGTCCTGAAAAATAACAGACGATGGGTCAAAAATAGCACGACAGTGCAAATCACGTGTAATCTGACTAATAGATAAAAGGTTCATCGAGAATTCTGGAGCATGTAGCACATTCTGTAGGTGCATAGAGGGTAGCAAAGCTGTCTCCCCCTGACCGATGATAGGAGACTGAGTCCCATCCGCAATGAGTACAGAGCGACCTGGCTGAACTGCCCTGTATGACTGCAGAATATCTCTCTCTCGGCAAAGATGATGGGTAGCTCCAGAGTCGACAATCCATCCTGTGAGATCATGACTATGAAATGGGGCTGAAGAGCTACCTGAGGCACTGGCTGAGGCCGATGTACTGGCTGACGCCGAAGCCGCAATATCAGCAACATCTGCACCCTCTGATGGAGAAGATTGTGGCATGATATCCCGAAGTCGTGCCACCAACTCCTCGAACCTGTGATCTGAAGTAGACGCAGGTGGACCCTGAACATGATCAGCTACTCGTGCAGATGGAGGAAAACCATGCTTGGAGTAGCATGTATCCTCCGAATGACCAGTGCGGCGACAATAGGAGCACGTAGAACGTATGCGGCCTCCACGGCCACGTCCACCACTTCCTCTGCCACGAAACGAGGACGAACTACCACGTCCCCTGGATACTGCCATTGCTGACAGAGTCGCAGTCGCTATATTGGATGGAACAGGTACACGACTGAGCCGCCTGTATACATCTTCTATTGGTGGGATGGTGGCATCTGCCAGTATCTGAGCACGTGCTGCCTCGTACTCCGGATCTAGGGCAGCGAGTAACACGCCAACCATAGTGGCGTTGCGGAACGTCTTCTGCTGTTCCGGCGTGGCTGTAAGAGGAATGGTGCTGTAGAGTTTCTCGAACATGCCACGAAGCGACGTGTACAGGGAATAAAGGGGCTTCCCGTTCTGCTTCGTGGTAAAGATATCATGCTGCAACTGGAGCATCTTCGTCTCATTGCGGACCTGAGAGTACGTCATAGCCAAAATATCCCACATCGCCTTAGCGGTGGGCTGGTGAAGGACGTCATTCGCTATCTCCATCGTGAGCGTACCTGAGAGCCATACCTTGGCGTACGCATCATCAGCCTCCCATGAGGCATAAATCCCTGTCTTCTCCGGTGGTTCATCCTTGGTAAGAATATGCTTCTTACCGCACGACTTCATGAGACTGAGGAACTGCATCGCCCACAGCTCGTAGTTGGTCCCGTCCATCTTGACGATTGGTGCCGAACCTTTGAAGGCACCTATGGCGGGCATATCGATCTTCTGATCTGACATAATACCGGAGAAGAATAACGACTGATAGACTAAGAAGATTGTCTACCACGACCTTGTCGGATTCAAGTGCATAGGTAGACGATTATGCACTTGAATCATGCATGATGTCGGGTCCGAAGAACTCGGTGCTCCTGCAGCGAGTAGAGGCTTTGAGAGCCTCTACTTTGAGACAAGCGGCTGCTGGAAGAGGAGGTGAGCCCTGCGGCTGGGGCTCGGCGGCGGTGGATGGAGAAGCCCGGCGGCGGCGGTGGTGGCTGGGGCTCGGCGGCGGCTCCGACAGGGGCTGGTCAGCAGTGGAGACCCGGCGAAGGAGGCGGCTGCAGGAGGGTTGGGCGCCGGAGGGGTTGGGCGCCGAAACCCTAGAGGGGTGGAGGGGGGGGCGGCGGTGGAGAGAAACCCTAGGTTAGGGTCATGGCTCCGATACCATGTGAGAATACTTCGTTGTGTTTATTCCATAGAGCCCTCGGGTCTCTTATATAGGGAGAGAGCCCTTGGGTAAATTACATGAGAGGTACATAAAGAAACAGAAATAACAAATAACATTAGCGACACACAACTATCTCTACACATATGTACATCACTTTCAATTACATCATGTGCAGTTACAGATTATGATGTGTGTCCCAAGCATAGGAAGTCTATTTCAGGCTTCGCAATGTTATAGGGATTTTATTGGTGTCATGGAAGAGCAAGAAGCAAACTGTGGTTGCCAGATCTAGTGTCGAGTAGGAATACAGGACCATGGTGCAGGCTAGCACAAAGATGATGTGGATAAAATATGTTCTTATAGACCTGACTCTCGAGGTGCCTCTTCCCATTCACCTCCAATGCGACAACCAGGCTGCTCTTTTCAATGCAAACAATCTTGTCTTCCATGAGAAGACCAAGCACATAGAGGTGGATTATCGCTACACCCATGATATGATATATAAGGGTCTCATTGCCGCTACTCATGTCAGCTCAAGAGACCAGACATCAGATGTACTTACTAAGGCCTTAGCCAGAGGGTCGTAAACGAATTTCGATTGTATCTTATCTTGAACTATAGCCTGGCTATGTCTTGGATCCATGGACTCATGTATCCTCTTAACCAATTATCTTAATCAAAAGTTAGTTATTACTTAGCTTATATGCCAAGTAATGTCATTGTTGGGTGCATAAGAGGATTTCTTGGGATGAAGTTTTAGATTCGAGTTGTATAGATTCATGGAAAATCCAAAAGATAAAACATTCCCCTTCCCTGTACATGCATGTCTGATACATTAGAAGTATTTTTCGTGTAAAGTCTTTCTTGTGGTGCTCATATTCTTCATGTGTTCTTTGGACGATTCACTTCCTCAATAAATCGGTATATGTTGGAGTATGTAATAGAGGGGTAATTGGATATCTTTAAGATCCATTTACCCCTACTCATGTTTAGTCCCACATAAGTGAGTGATGGAATTCCGAGATGTTTGCATGGCTATATAAAGAGCTTTACACCCCTTGTATTCATTGAGAAATTCTAATAGATGATCCGGCCTTTTGAGTCCTCTCGTGGTTTCATCCCGCTTCTTGGGGAAAAGGGTTCCACGTAAAACAAGATGTTTATGTTTGGTTTTTCCTTTCATTATCGATCGCATCCACATTTCTAGATTTCAACATGGTATAAGAGCAGTCAATTCTGTGGTTTGATTCTTCGAGTTTCAATTTTGATTATATTGTTGAAGACTATTGCGTGTTCATCTATTGTTCAAGAATCTGTGCAAGTTTAGATCATCATCACTATCAAGTTCTAGGGTTTCATCTGGAAACCCTAACTCATCATGTCAACCAAAGCAGTGGCGCATCTCCAGGTCTTCATCCTCCTTCTAGGGTTTCTGTAACCCTAGATCTACACGTCGCCAATGCCATCGCTACTCCTACAAGCAATTCCAACATCTATGCGCTATCAACGAACCTCCAAGCGAAGATGGATCCCCCAGGCAGCACCAAAACAGCAACACCACCTCCGATCAGCAATGTCACCCTTCCAAATCATAGAGGCGACGAGATTTGTTTCGCTGCAACCATATTCCAACATGATCTTGGTGTTCAAGAAAAAACTCTAGAGCCTTCTCCCACGACGCAGACACATCAATCTACAAAATTGATCTCGCCAGCAAGGTTGTGGGTGTCCCATCAAGATCTTCTACAAGCTTCAGGCGAGCATCCATCAATCGAAGGTGTTCACCAATGCAACGACATACGACATGGCAGAGGAAAACCCCTAGAAGCATCAAGGTAGGAGAAGCTAGCCACATCTGAGCCCCTGTTCCATCAGAAACCCATACTCCAGATCGCAGCAAGAAGTACCTCCACTCGAGGCAACGGAGCGTGCTGACGATGATACCCTTATTCCTTGCACAAGCGCAAGCTTGATACCCCTTTCTAAATAGGGGAGGGCTGCTGTAATTTTGGGCATGTTATTTTGTATTCCAAAAAAAAAGGAGAAGAGATGGGCTATATGTATTGGGCCTAATTGGATTGTATTAAAAAAAGAGGCGACATCTTGGGCCTAAAGTTGGGGCACTGCTACAATATTTGAAAAAAAGGAGAAACATGAGTTGAAATACCCATCTAGGCTCTAACTAAAGAAAAAGGACCGAAAGGATAAAAATCTTTTGATTTGAAAATAAAAAGTGACAGCCAAAAAAAGACAAGTTGATCAAAAGAGAGAGATAAAGGAGAAAAGATGTGAAGAAAAAAAGAGAGCAGTGAACAACTTAAATTAAAAAAGAAAGATGGTTGTACAAAAAGAAGCCGTATGAAAAAAAGAGAATAGTCGAGAAAAAATAACTACAAAAAATTGATTTGTGTAAAAAAAGAAGCATAAAAAACAATTTCTCACAACTTGATGATCCATGCTTATTCTATTAAATATGGAAGAAGGGGGAGTTAGGTAGGGCATGTATTCTTCTTCTTGAGACTTATCAATTGGAATTTTGTCCGTCCACGACTTGACAGACCGAGATTCCAGATTACTACTGCTATTAGCCATCTTCACCGAGCATCAACTATTTTGTTCGGATGTCTATATCCTCGACCATTACTTCGCATTGGACTTTCTACTTTATAGCAACTTTACTCCATGCATGACCTGGTGTCACAATGACTACTACAGGCATGGCTGAGGTTCTTTCCCAGTGATCTGAAAGTCGCAGATCCAACCTCGAGCGAGGTCTTCTATCAGCAACAATTCTTCAAACGGGGTATCTCTATCCTCATCCGAGCAATATTTTTATCTCTCAGATGTAACATGTGAGGATGTGTTGTATATATTCTTTTGCTGCAAGCTACAGCTTTCTCTGCTCCAGTTTAAGAGGGAGTGTTCAAGTATGTAATAGAGGGGTAATTGGATCTCTCCAAGATCTAATTACACTCACGTAAGATTAGTTCCACATGGATGAGAGGTGGGGCTCTGATCTATCTGTGGGGTTATATAAGGAGCCTCACCCCCTGTACTCATTGAGTAATTTTGATAGAAGATCTAGCCCTTAGAGGCCTTCTCCCGTGGTTTGATCTCGCTCCTTGGGGAATAGGGTTCCACGTAAAACACGATATTCCACAATCTAGATTTCAACATTATCCAAGTCACGAATTGGAGAACCTTCAAAAATGTCGGTGAAGTCGACATTAAGGACGAGTTGTGTTTCCTACCACCATTGTCCAAAGACTTTTGCTGGACATTGATCTATGATCATGATGAGGGAGCTATGGACGATCTCACGTTGAAGGGAGGTGATCATGCCTCGAGCATCACTGCATGGAGATCGAATCGTGTTCGATCTAGATCGATTAGTCATACTAGTTGATGGTGCAACAGAATTTTGAAGAAAAAAAAAGATAGATGAAACCACGTGGCTTGGGAACAATCGCTCTACATGATGAAGTCGGGATAGTGGGGTCAAAATGGGTTTTCATGGTCAAGTACAATCTAGATGGCTTAGTTGCTCCTTACAAGGCACGACTTGTAGCAAAGGAGTTCACTCAGACCTATGGTGTTGATTTCTTTAACACTTTTTCTCGGGTGGCTAGCCTATCCACCAAAGGAATTCTCATGGCAGTTGTTGTGCAGCTCGATTGGCCCTTACACCAGCTTGATGTGAAAAATACGTTCCTATATGACGACCTTCAAGAAATAGTATACATGCAGTAACCTCCAGATTTTGAGGCTCAAAGGGAGTGTCAGAAAGTGTGCTTTTTAGGCAAGGCCATTTATGGGCTCAAACAGAGCTCTCACGTATAGAGCCCTCACGTATGGGTTTGAAAATTATCAGAAGTACTAAAGAATCTAGATCTCATCAGATCTTCGACAGACCATTCTTTACTCATAAGAAAGAATGGAAAAGATCAGTGGCAATGCTTGTTTGTGTGGATGATATCATCCTATATGAATCAAATGGTGTTTTGGAAGTTCGGAAGTAGCTAGCAGAGCAATTTGTGATCAAAGATTTGGAGCCACTGTAATACTTTTTGGGGGATTGAAATCACAAGGTTCAAGCGAGGTTTAGTCATGTCATAATGGAAGTATGCAATTGATCTGCTTCATGAAACATGGATGCTAGGATCACAAAGCCCGTACAAACACCCATGGATCCTAAGGGATGCATCTACGAGTCAAGAGAGATTGAAAACACTAGTCGTTATAGGCATCTAGTGGGTCAATCACTCTATCATACCATCACTCGATCAGACATATCCCTGGCCGTCGGGAAGCTAAGCCGGTTTATGGACTCTCCTACTTCAGCTCATTTCGATACATGCATGATGGTTCTAAGGTATATAAGTCTTCTCCTAGGGAAGGCCTACTCTTCACCAAAGGCAACGGCTTTAACCTGATGGCGTATTCAGATGCAGACTATGGAGGATGCATGATGAACATGAAATCTACTACAGGTTTCTATAGTTACTTAGAAGGTAACATGGTCACTTGGAGGAGCAAGAAACAAGCGGTGGTGTCCCACTCAAGTGCTGAGAGTGAATATAGAGTTATGGCTCAGGTTGCCACAGAACTAGTGTGGATTCGATCTGTACGCAAAGATCTCCATATCTCTCTTAGTAATACCATAGAACTCAGATGCGACAACTGTGTGGCCATGCATATAGCCAACAACCCCATGTTCCGTGAACGACCAAACATATGAAAGTTGACTGCCACTACACTCAAGATCTGATATAAGGAGGGCCGCTTCGTACTCACAACATGCCATCTATAGAACATACTGCAAACATGTTCACCAAGCCAATCGTGCTCATGTAATTCAAGAAATTCTACAAGAAGCTGAGTATGATTGATATGTATGTTCCAGCTTGAAGGAGAGTGTTGAGAGTTCAGTTTTAAACCCTAACTCTAGGGGTATTCCAGACGACTCACTATCTAGGAATCACCATCTATGTAACCCTATGGCCCGTTTGGTTGTCGGGTTAACCCAGTGTAGTCTGGTTTACTCCTTTACATTCCTGGTTTGGAATTCCATCATATAATCAATGTATAATCACTTCACATTTATCATTCCAACCCTCTCCAACCTTCCTAACCATCCAAGCAGCTACTATTCACAGGAGGTTACTCCAACCCAATCCAACCCAGTTACCAAACATACCCCAATAGGGTCCTCTTTCTCAATAAGAAGTGTTGATTACAAACTTAAACTCAAATAAATATGATAAAAAAGATCAAAAAGACACTCTTCACTAATGGGGAGCCACCACCTGATGTTGGTGGCGAAAGCCAATTAATGAGGGGTAATGTACCACGTATTCTATGGATGCATTTCTCATGGTTTTTGCATTTCTCGTGGTTTTTGCCTCACTTTCACAACTTGAGTTTTGGTTACCGTTCCGCCAATAGACTTGGCAATGCCTACATGTGAATCAGTTATAGTTGAATTTGGAGGAGTTACAATTGAACATGGAATAAATGACAAATGAGTTTGGCTAAAGTTAAGATGGATTACAGTTGAGTAGGTTACATGGGAGCTTGGTTACAGTTGAGTTGATTGTAGTTGAGCTTGGCTTCCGTTGAGCTAGTTATTGTTTCGCCGGTAATTACTGACAAGAGAAAAGACCATATCATGAAAATCATCCTTATCAGACTACGAGCTACTACCACAGTTGTTAGATATAGCTAGTGGACGTGTTGAGAACTTAGTTAGGATGCATTTTTACTCCACTGTATGCCTACAGAGGCACCCCAACCCTAAGGCTTCTTTAATGCCTTAGAGTCATAGTGTGATGTCTTACCCAGAACAAGACCACAGACTATCCAATAAGCTTGAGAAATTCAAAAAGGAAAGAATCAAAACACCAAACCCATCATATACACTTAATATGATCAATCCACATGATTTATAAACATCATTATAAACATTTAATAAAAACTATGACTAGGTAAGAGACCCACATCCATATTATTAAAGATCTATCAAACATGAATTATAATTTTTTAAAAAATGTGATGGCTTAAATATAGATCATATATTCTATATATAAAAATGTTAAAGTTGGGTATTTGGGGTAGGATGGGTAAGTCAGGAGTTTCACCTTTATAGAACAACTTGAAAACATGTTCAATGCAAGTAGCTCTAAATTTTAAATTGCCAAGCCCTGTTTACTTGCTTTCTTTTGGAGCCACTAAATTTTCTGTTATTTCTAATTAATAAGATTTACTCAACATTTGTTGATGTTCTTTTCTCCCTATTGCATGGATTGCAGGCAAAATACCTGCATCGTGGTATTGGGAGAGTTGAATCTCAGCTTCCGTAGTTACAATTATCAAGTACGCATGCTATAGATTTGTTCAAGGTATTATATATGCTTTTATTTCTCTTCTGATACAATTGGTATGCATGTACATAGTGCAATTTCTGTTGTTACATGTTAACTGCTATGGAAATTTATGCAATATAATTGTGACATCTTGTAGTTCTATGGTTTATTGGTTAAATGTGAATGTCATTCGAAAACTAAACGCGAAAACTTTTTCCCCTAATTTTCAGTGCTAAAACGCGATCTTTAGCGAACATGATACTATGAATAATGTCTAACGGGTATTCCAGATCCGCGAGAGTAGGCGTCACACAGTGAAGGAATGTTAGATAGAAAATCGTACCAAAAAATAAAGGTATAGTTATAAATCAAACTTTCAACGAGGTTATAAAGGTATAGGTGTAGATATAAATGCCGGAAAGTGATTGTATACAGGAAAATTTGCACAAACAAATAAAAAATGAATATTCCAATATGCCTATATTATAGATGGGGCAACGCGACCAGGTCACCCACAAAATGACGTAGACAATCAAAGATGCAGTAAATGTTGAAACTTGATTATACTTGCACGATGAGGTGGGTCCAGCTTGGGAGGCCACCCATATTTCATTCGAAAAAAAGTTCAAACTTGCTCAGCCAACAAATTCAGATCGATAATTAGTGAGGGGAAATTGAGAATGACTCCAATAAGTTAGAGCATAAGAATAGATGCAACTCACACTTCTTTATGAGTACAGCTCCATTATGAATATGAAAATATAACTCACCTTTTCTGAAAGATATGTGCCACAAAAGCCAGATTTAAATTGGGAGAACCTTCGACAATGTCCTTTGCCGTCAGGTATCGTTTACAACCCATTCTATCAGCATGTTCAAGAACTAGCTTTGCTCTTTCAAAAGGAACCTTCGCATTTAATGCAGCCTGATTGTTACTGTGTTCGGGGGCAAGAATATTGAGAAGATGGGCATAGGCCTCCGCATCCTGTTCAACAGCAAGAATTAAATGTCTATTTTCAGACAAACACAAAGAAAGCTCGAAATTAAAACAGAAAGAACTGCAGCCTTTTTTGATCAACATAGCAAATGCACCTTATACATCAGGACTTAATTAATAATTTGACTTTAGAGAGTTGTATGGTTTTAAGACCTTGTAATCCTTGTTTTTGTTCTTGGTTATCTAGGTAATTGTCTCATTGCTCTCCACCATATAAGATACTACATGGACTATATTCTCCAAATGAAAACATAAGCATATTTTCAAATATGTATTCAAAGCACCGGTTCTAAGTCGTGGTTTTGTGCTCCTCTTGAAATCCCAAAACTACCACCACCAAACCCTATCACCGCTTCGAGGGCCACCGGTAGCAACCCAAGTGATAACATGCGACGGCCGTCCATTAGTCTTTTTTGTTCTTTTTTGAGGACACACGGGGGTTTATATCTTTCCTTTATGTGTCCTCTAATTTCATGGAGTCGGCCCAGCCTTTATTTTGCAATAATAACGGATTATTTCAACCCTTTAATATGGTTGCCGGAAATTTTGGGTCTTTCTTTTGATATGCAATGGTATTTTAGATTGTGATCTACACTTACCAGCCTCTTTCAATGCCCAAGTAAGCCTCCTATCGTTATTTCTCAGACGTATCAAGAAGCACTTCAGCATGCCATATGGTAGGAAATTATGCATAAGGAGATATCTGCCTACCATTCAGAAGCCATCTATTCCCTTATCACATCTCCGACAGATGCATTAATAATGGGCTGCAGATATGCCACCAAGATTAAGAACCATTCAGAGTATATAATAAGATGATACTTCGAGAGAACAATGGCAAAAGTGTACACTCATGCCTATTGTGTTCAGTATTTCAACTGCTTTCTAGTTGCTAGGCTTGCCACCATGTTAATCTTCCGTGCATATGTTAGCTAGGACTGGCCCTTTTTCCATCTTGATGCGAGGAATTCCATTATGTGTAATGACCTAGTCAATGTTTCAAGTGTTGATATCCATTTCAATATTTAAGCATGGACTGATGTGAATATAATTAGTGATAATGTTGCAGTATCCATTTCATATCATATTGTTTCTTCTGTTGTTATTAATAATTATAATGTTAATATAATGTGCATGAGATGGATTGTTGAGTATCAGAGATCAAAGACAAATTGGACCGTATGTCTGACACTCTAACGCTCCTGTCCCATCGCCTCGATGGCTAAAGGGGTAGGGCGTTACAAAAAGAAATGAGATTTTAGATAGGGAAGAATAAAGATATGATAAAAGGATAAGAAATAGAGAGAAAGAGAAAAAGATGGAAAGGCAAAGAAGGTTTAGGAGATAGGGGGAAAGGACGAGCGAGCAAGGATGGAAAAGAGTGATCTTTGATTATGAAGGAAAGGGGGAGAAATAGAGAGGGAACTTTAAAAATGATATGGAGGAAGGAGGGAGGAATAGAAGAGAAGGAGAAAGAGGGGGGAGGGGGTAATTAGAGATATACTTGCATGCACTAAAAATGTAATATTCTTGATTCTTTGTTGTCCCATCGTATTGCCCAAAAGCCCACTTTATTATGCACTATAAAACATGCTAGAAAGTAATCGTATTTTCGAATTCTCTCAACATGCAAAAGAACTAGAGAAAAAAAGAGAAAACTCTAGAGACTTCTGATCAATGAAGAGGAGGGAGATTCTAGATCCTTTCCTTATCAAAATACAAAATTACAAGAAAGCTCTTCAAACTTGAGATTTATGTTTAGGCCCTAAAACCTAACAATTTTAATGGATTGTAAAACTGTCAAGGGACTAATTTTGCAGCATCGGCTTCCATCGTTTCAAAAAATCATCTCCTATGGTTCACAAGTTTAAAGGTGATGAAAGTTTGCATGCAGATTTTATAAACTATGAATTTCCAAGAAAACTTTAACATCAGAAGGTTCCTCCGTAGATCTTTATATACGCTCTTTTATATCGGTGAAAGCTTTGAAACTTTTCTAAAACTATGTAGTGATTGTGTTGCTCTGCGACTTCATTTTGCTCGTGCTTTTTCTACAATTTCTTGTGGGTGATGGTGGGTCGGAGGAAATACAATATTGGGAGAGTTTTCACAATGAGATTAAATCATGTGACGAATTTAGTAATTTTATTATATAAGATTTTATAAAAGATTCATGTACATATTCTTGACCATGGCTGTTGGAGGTTCTAAGTACATTGTCTCCATCGAAGACGCGAAACCGTTGTCAAACGATATTGGGTTGGTAGTAGATGAAGAATTTTCTTTCTTCTCTTTTAAGGCCCTAACTCTTCTATAGAATCTATAATCTGCAATATCTTTAAAAATTATTCAAGGATCTCTATGTAAGACTCGTGAATTCCCATTAACTTGCAGTCGTAAGATGATGATGATAGATATATTCTTATCATGTACCCCATCCACAAGTAGTTTAAGGATCATCACATCATGAGAACAACTACGATGCCAATCTTGGATACCCTTAATGTAAACAGAGAAAAGGAAAGTTGAGACTATAGTGGAGGGTTATGAGAGATAAGCAAAAAAAGAATCAGGAGATAATGGGGAGAGGGAGAAAAGATGAGAGAACAAGGGAAAGGGAGATCTTTAATTATGAAAAGGAGTGAGAGAGAGATAGAACTTTGAAGATAATGGAGGGAGGAAGAGAAAAGAAAAGGTTGGGGAGGAAGGGAGGGGAAGAGAATGAGAGAAATGATTTCTTTCACTCAAAACGTACTTGTTTCTTTAGTATCCCATTCCATTAGCTACAGCCCATTTTATAGATGAACGATACAACATGTAGAAAGTACAATAGTATTCTTGAATATTTTAAACCTAAAACAAGAGAAGAAAACTCTAGATACTTCTAGTCAAGAGGATGGGGAATATTCTAGATCATTTCCTCTACTTATTTAAAATACAAAATTACAAGAAAGCTCTTCAAACTTTAAATTTATACTTAGCCCTTGAAATATAAAATTTTGAACAAATTGTAAAATTGTTACGAAGCTTATTTTGTTACATCAACTAGCATTCTATCATTATGTACGATTCCTTTGTTGGGGGTGACGTTATTAATTCTCGAAGCAAGAAGTAGATTGTTTTTGCCCAATCTAGTGTTGAGATTGATACCATTGGGCTAAATTAACTTACCTCTTTTCTAGTGGAAGTTGATTGTCCTACCAAAGTTATCATTCTCTATATTTGGGACAAAAAATATGTTGCATATACTGCATCTAACCTGATTTTTCATGGGTGTACTAAGCACATTGAGGTTAAATGTCATTATATCAAAGATGCAGTTCAAGTGGGAAAATTAATATACTATATATCTTAGAAATTTCAGTTAGACAATATCTTTACAAAGGACTTGATAGGAAGAAATACTCTTTTTTATATCTAAATTTGATATGAGTAATGTATATGTGGCGTCTTGAGGGGGGAATGTGAAAGAGTATATGTATCTTGTTAGTTTCTCTTTCTTTCTCCAATGGGTATTAATGTAATCTTTCGCAAAACTCTAAGCTCCCTCTATAATAAAAGAGAGGACTTGTGTTTCATAATAATCAAGCTATTCTTTTCTTCCTATGTTGGGATCTTGTTAAGGCATTTTTTATATGGACCCAAATATACACCTCTATGATGACAATACATAGAATGTTGATGCTGGAAAATATAGAAGGTTGATTTGGAATCTATTATATTTAACATCACTCATCTGAACTCTTCTTTTACATTGAAAATAATCAATCACTTCAAAGATAATTATATAAAGGTATATATTGATGTTGCAATGATGACTCTCGGATGCCTTAGCCTCACAAGAGAAAAGATCTCTTCATCGGTAAAAAACCCTCGGATATCATGATATATGCAGATATAGACCATGCTGGCTATCTTGGTGATAAAAGACCTACCACTAGCCTTATGTATCTATTGGAGAGAATTTTATTATATGACTGCAAAAAACAGATAGTTGTAGCTAGATCTAATTGCAAAGGCATGGTACACATCCTGCAAAATTATCATGAGTCAAGTTGGTTAAGACCAATTAGCTAGTGAAGGTGCCTCCAGTTCTGAGGTACTCGAGATCAAGATGTACCACTTAGGCCATATTACTTATTGAAAATAGTCATGTCTTTTATGAGAGAATCAAGAACAGATGTAGATTACTACTATATCAAAAATTTGATATATGAGGGATATATGTCATTATAACTATTTTTAAGAAAGAAAAGGGTGTAGTCCCAAGTCGTGGCGCATCCAAACGGATTCATTAACACAAATAGAGCATGCTACATGGATCAAATCTCGAAGAGAACCTTGACATGTTCGAGTACACTTTCCATGTAGCTCATGCTTAAACACCAATCCATTGCAAGCCAACCAAAACGCTCACAAAACAACAAAAAATTGCAAATAACCAACTTGAGATGAAGAGCAAGCACGGTAGAGGGACGTCTAGAACCCAGCTAAGCTTGAGCGATCCAACTAAGCAAATTCTAGCTCGTCCCAAAAACCTCCATGGAGCATCTACAAGTAAAAAATGGGTCTATATCCTCCAAGGCACATGTACATCTTGGGCACTTGTCATTATTAATGCATGTCATCTTGAATCTGAGTTTTTCATCATCAATCAATCCTTCCTAACTCACCAAAGAAAAATATTCACACGAGGCAAAATATATGAGCGCTAGATCAACATGTAGTCTCAAGTTCAACCTTATACAAATTTCCCATTAGAGAAATTAAATCATGTAAGCGAAAATACTACCGAAAGTAAGACACGAAGTCTCATCCCCCTAAGCATCTACAACAATCATATCGTCAGATTAGTAGTCCTTCCATAACACGAGCAACTTGTTTTTCCTCAAGAGGGGCCTTAGTAGAGGTCTTACATCTTGTAGGATGGATCAACATGTAGTCCTTGTAAGTGTCTTTCGAGTTAGGTAACCAATCGGCAATGAAACTCTTATAAGACTTCTTTATGGAGAACTTCTAATCCCTCCAGTCCCAAAATCTTAACCTCATACAAATTTCCCATTACAGAAATGAAATCATGTAAACAGTCATCAAAAACCCATACTGAGAAAGTGGGGCACCAAGTCTCATCCCCTTAAGTAGGGGTGACAAAAAATTCTCAAGTTCGATATTCGCTCAGACTCAGCTCACTAAAAGTTCGATTCAGATTCAATTCGGAAATCAACGAACTGAACCTGGTTTAGGCTCGAATAAATAAACGAATCGAACCTAAAAATCATAGGTTCGCACATGTTCGATTTGTTAAAAGCTCGATAAACACACACACACGCATATATATATATATATACATATTTACAAATCCCTATCATCATAAGTGGACCTTATTTCAAGATAAGTGGATTTTGTCTCGGGATAAGTAGACGTTGTCTGGAGATAAGTGAATGTTTACTGGATAAGTAGGTTTTATCTTGGTATAATCTATCCCAAAATAAATGGTCACATTGTGGCTACAACATCCATCATCTATGTGTCTGATACTTTTCCCTTCATTATCCTCAAATCAATAGAACAAGTATAAACCTTACTTATCATTATCCCCGTATTAGTACTTATCATCATCTGAACATAAATAAAAATATATTATAATTATATTTTTTCAAAGAGATTACTCCTTATCAATCTAATTATTAAATGAAGAAGAGTTAGATAAAGAAAAATTAATGAATATTTATTCTAATTATAGACACATTATTTCCATTTTTTTCTTTTCACTCCCTCTCATTATAATGAGAATTCTCAAGTTCGATATTCGCTTAGGTTCCATCTGATTAAATAGAGGTTCGATTCATATTCGATTAAAAAGGATTTTTATCAGTTGTGCCATTTTGAGATATTGCAATTTCACTTATACCCCTCCCTTTTTGGGAATATCAGTTATGCCCCCGACTTTTTGTCGTTTGATCACTTATACCCCTCCGTTACTTTAATCGTCACCGAGTTGAACTTAATCATGGTATTCTCAAACCATGGTTTGATTATGAGGGGCAAAACCGTCCAACCCTACCCCTCCCTCCTCCCGTTCATTTCCAGCTCGTACGCACCCAGGTTCCCCTCCGCCACGAACTCCCCCCCCCCCGCCCTGGCGCCTCCGAGCTCAAGCTCCTCCCTCCATCCGAAGCTTCTTCCTCCGCCACGTATCTCTCCCTCTGCCCGAGCTACTCCCCCTGCCCCAATCTGCGTCTTAACAAAACGTGCCGGCACCATTCGGCCTTGTCAAAGCTGTCGTTGGGCATGTAGCCGTAGACCAGGAGGAGGTCGCCGTGCATGCAATGTTTCCAAATTATCAGTCAAAGAATCTAAAAGATGGTGGTAATGGATGCAGGGAAGCGATGCGTCCGTTCTGTTAGACGACACGTTGTCTTTCACGGGAGAGAAGACTGTCGGCCCTAATGTAAACTCGATAAGAGGCTTCGACATCACCGACACCATTAAGTCAAATATGGAGTCCGCATGCCCTCTGACCGTGTCTTGCGCCGACATACTCGTCGTTGCCACGAGGGATTCCGTCGTCGAAGTAAGCATGATCATCAATTTAAATTAAGGGATTTTATCACTTGTGCCCCTCCGAGATATCGCAATATCAGTTATGCCCCTATCTTTTGGTAATATCAGTTGTGCCCCTCACTTCTTGCTATTTTATCACTTGTGCCCCTCGGGTTAGTGACCGTCCATCCACAGTGCAAACGGACGTTAACTTTGACGACATAAGCGGAATTAATTTTAAAAAAAAGGTTATGTGGTCATTTTGTACCCTCATCCTCTTCTTCTTCCTTCTCTTCCCCATCTTCTTCCTCCTCCTCCAACCTCCTCCTCCTCCCTCTCCGCCCCCGCCCCTGCCCCGTGCCGCCCAGCTCCGCCCCGAGCTCCCCTCCCCTCCCCGACGCCGCCCCCTACCGCCCCTCCGCCCCAGCCTCCAGGCCGCCCCGACCTCCCCCCATCCCCTGCGGCCCCTCCGCCCTCGCCTCCCCTCCCCGCACCTTCTCCTCCTCGTACCTCCTTATGCCCCCGCCACCCCCCGCGCCAAGGCTGCATCTCCTCCCCCATCCCGCACCTCCCCCTCCCCCCCGCACCCCCGCCCCAGCACCTCCCCGCAACTCCCCCTCCCCCTCGCGCGCCACTGTTACGCCATGTAGCACCAGCTCCACTCTACGCACTGTGCTCACCACCTTTGTTGCCTCTAGCACCACTCCGCGCGCCTGCACCAGCGTGAGCCCAACGTTCCCAAGCCTTCCCACCATCTCCCCGCCCGAGCACCTCTCCCTCCGCCCCAAGGTCATCCCCCCGCCCGGGCGCCTCCCCCTCCGCCAAGAGGTCTTCCCCTCTGCCCCCACACACTTCTCCCCTGCCGCAAGGTCCTCCGCTCGCCCCTACACCTCCACCCAGCCTGGGCGCCTCTCCCTCCGCCCCGAGGACTTCCCCTCTGCCCGTGCACGCCTTTCCTGTGCCGCGAGGACCTCTGCCTGCCCCCACACCTCCACCCAGCCTGGGCGGCGCCCCTGCACACCCCGCCCCGAGCTTCTCCCCCTCCGCCGACGGTGCCCCTCCGTCGTACCGCCCTCCAAAGCCCGCGGGCTCCAGACTGCAGCTGTCGCACCCCCGCGACTCCAGCACACCGCCGGCCCAGGACGTTCTCCGCCTGCATCAACGCAGCCTAGCGCCGCACGTCCTCCGCGCAGGCACACGATCCACCTCCACGACGCCATCTCCGCCGGTGGCCCTCCTCCACCCGCCTCTGCACGCGGAAGCCCCACCTGCAACCGAATCGCTTTGCCCTCCGCGCCAGCGGCGCCGCCAACCTCCCCAGATCCTCTGATTTTATTCTGACCATAATACCCTTCTTAACCATACCATGGTTTGAATAAACCATGGTCGTTTTAATTTTTTGACGGTCAATCTAAAGGAAGGGCACAAGTGATAATGGAGAAAGAAGTGAGGGGTACAACTGATATTACCAAAAAGATAGGGGCATAACTGATATTGCGATATCTTGGAGGGGCACACGTGATAAAATCCCTTAAATTAATACGTCATGTATGGATGTGTATATCACCTAAGTCCCTGGAGATTTGGAATCGTTCCAATTTCTAACTAATAGTTTGTTAAATTTAACGGCTTTATTTCAAACCCAAGAGATGTGGATGCAGAATCATTTTGTGTACGTGTCCTGTTATTCAACATTCTACGTAATCACGACTGACTGAAACTAGAAAATCATTTCCATAATATCTATTCACAATTCTCATGAGTGTCCGAGCTTGGGTGACGATAATAGTCTCTCCCCCCTCGACGACTAAATGTCGAACACCTTCGACAACCTGTACTACAGTAACCTCATGAGCTAAAAGGGCCTCCTGCACTCGGATCAAGTGCTCTTCAACAACGTTTTTTTTAATTTGTGTACGCTTTTTTGTTTTGTACGCATCTTTTTCTATTTTTTTAACAAGACCCCCTTTTTTACTGCAACTCTTTCCTTTTTTCTCTTTTTTTTTGAATATGCAACTCCCTTTTTTTGTTGGGATACATGGCCCAAATAAGTACGAGACCCTCCTTCCCTTCACTCTCACTTTTTTTTCAACTTGGGCCCTTTCAAAAACAACACCTTTTTTATATATAAACGACCATCGATCCTAGGGTTCCCACGATGGGAACCCCTCTCTGGAAAGAAAACACCGCCACTTGGAGCACGGTGCTTGATGGAGGTGTCGCCTTGCACCTGGGAAGGTGGAAGCATAGCCGCATGGTCTTGTACGCATCCTGCACGCAGGGAAAGGGTCGCCCATTGAAAGGAGAAGCCGCATGGTGAAAGGGCGGCCCCCCATGGAGCTTCGCCGCCCGCCATATGCGGTTGGGAACTGTGCCGCCACATGCGGCTAGGATCTGGGGAAATTTTTGCCTAGGGTTCGCTTGCAGAGATACCGCTGGAGAGAAGGAGCGACGAATGGGCTTTGACCTGCGCCTGTGAGAGAGCGCCGAGGAGGCGAGGGCGCCGCCAGGATATGCCGTTGCCCCCGATGGAGGGACTTCTGCTGCTGACGAGATGCGGCCGGTATATCGTGGGAGGAGGAGGCCCATCGCCTCTGCCATGTTGCGAAAGCACCGCCCGCGATGCGGCTTGAAGAAGATGCGTCAGATCCCCAAGGTCACCTGGGTTAGGATTTTTAAACCCTATGTTGCACGAAATGCATCTGGAGAAGGGGATCGTGAGACAAGGAAGAGATTGGCACCACCATGGATCTGGTCGTAGGTTGCGAGGATCGTCGATACACCGCCTGGATTCGCTTAGGGCATAAGAAACCTATGTCGACGATCTGGAACTTGAAAGAACAACGCGAGATCTGGAACTTGATGATTTGAATAATACTCCTCTAACTTTAATCAAACAATCGAAAAAGTGAATAATTGAATCTCAAAAAAATTCTTCAAGAACAAATCCTCGAGAATCGAACCCGCTCTGATACCATGTTAGATTATAGAGAATGCAAAAGCGGAATGATAAACAGAGCATACAATAGAGAAAGATAAACATAGAAGATAAATTTTCTACGTGGAACCCTATTCCCTAAGGAGTGGGATGAAACCACGGGAGAAGCCCTCAAAGGGGCGGATGTTGCATTCCCTTTTTCTCATTGGACCACAGGGGTGTGGGGCTCCATATAAGGTACCCACGGAGTCTCCACATCTCCAAACTGGTAGATGGGACTAAACTCTAGATGAGGTAAATGGATCCTAGAGGTATATATTTACCCATCTACAACATAATAGGCGCACAACCAAATACTCCAACACTCCCCCTCAAGCTGGAGCATGCAATACTCAGCTAGGACAAACAGAAAGAAACTCAACTTACAATACATGACACTACAGACAATATCAACTCAACGCGCACAACTGCTGTTGTCGAGGACGTTGCTTCTCATGTCGTGTAGGTGTGGAGGACGAACGGGCTGGAGTGTGAGTCAACTGAATCTCCTCATCGGAGAGCATGTGCTCTGAACTGTGTCTGTCAGAGTCACTGCAACTGAAAATGAGTCTCCTCGTCGGAGTACTCTAGCCCTCCACAACATGTGGACAATGGCTCCATCTCTGAAAAGGGTTGAACTGAAAAAGGTCGTGGAAGTGCAATCCTCGTTGAAGTCCATGGTCGCTAGAGAATGGAGTCTGAAGAAGTCTCCTCGTCGGAGAACAGATTCTCTCCCATCTGGCACAGAGAATGGTACTCTACTCTGGAGTACCTATAATGCCATATGAAAACCCTCGCCAACATGGCATAGGGGAATGGTCCTCTACTCTGGAGTCCCTATGGCTCACATGAAAACTCCGGCCGATAACAACAAGAAAAGATGGGGACCACGACAAAAGATGGAAAACATGTGCATATCTGAAAAGATCGCATACATGTGTGTGTCTGAAAAAGAAGACTCGGAGACATCTGACGTCGAGTCTGAATATCTATTATAGAGTTTGAACAATTCGGCTGGTCTGACAAATCTGCAATCTGAAGAAGACCTGTGACTCTACATATACTCCCCCTTTCACACATACTTGTCGGAAAACATGGGCGTCGACCAGTTGGGAGAAGACAATAATGATGGGGAGAAAAAAACATGAAAACAATAGTCGAACTCACAATTTCTCTCGCCTTTTTTTTCAAATTTTTCCTATTCTTGTTCTCGGCTATTTCCATCTTTTTAATAGCCATCACACAAATTTTTTTAATAAGCCGTTCAAAAAATCGACTTTCTCAATCAATCTTTTTTTGAAACATTTTTTTCAAAATAAGTCGTAGTCATTTTTTCGGTTCTTCTGCAACACAATTTTTTTTGGAATGTGCATACATTTTTTTGTTTTGTATGCATTTTTCTATTTTTTGAACAACTCTTTTTCTTTTTTCCCTTTTTTTCTTCTTTTTTTTGAATCTGCAAGCCAATTCCTGCTTTGTTGTTTGAAAACGAAGTGTTTTGTGTATCTATTGGTTTTTGTTCAATATTAGTGGTCATTTGAGGGGAACATTGGCCTTATACATGACCTTAGATGACGTTGATGCATTTTATAGATGTTCAACAACATCCATGTATTGCATGTTTGAATTGAATAGTCGTAATGCTGACTCTACTTGTCCGGTCTTGCAAGGGTTGGGATTACGAACGTCCATGTCTTTCGGAGAGCTGATGAATTTGATTTGTAGAAAATTTCATTGGATACGAGCAGTCACAACATCAAGATATCGCATTGCATTCCTAGTGATATGGGTTCTAGCACAATGATGACAACTATTATAGATGATGATAATGTTCATTGTGCTTTTCTTTACGTCAAGACAATTACAAAAGCAGCTCCCATAGAGATGGTAGTAGAGACATATTTGATTGAAGGTGCACCCTATAATGACACCTTGGGAGCACATGGTTCGCTCCCTATGGCGGATCTATCTTGTGGTGTCCCGCCTACTCTGTCCCCTAATGAGAGTAGCTAAATCAATAAGGTTGTATTGAGGGACGTAAATTGTGTTCTAAATGATTGTCCGTCGTAGGTCACTAACGATGGGATAGAGGCTGAAATTGAGGAAGTTGAAGACGACGTTGTAAACGGCCATCTAACAAATGGTGATCCTAGTAACCAGCTTATTGCCTCTTCCATACCATTCTACAATGTGAGAGGTGGTGATGTACTTGCCAATTTTGAAGAGAATTTTCGAAATGAAAGTGGCATTGACAGAATTGTTCATGAACTGTGTAAGGGTCGCACTTTCAAAGCAAAGATGACTGTGAAAAGGCACCACATATTTTCCCATTACAACTTTACAATCAAATAATCTATCACATTGGTTTAGTCCATCTAGCGCATGATGGACTCAAAGGGTTGCAAGTGATTTTTACGTAGGCATTATCGCAACTTTGATGGGATGTGGGTAATCTCTAAGCTTTGTGTTTGACACTCCTGCATCAATACATTTGTTAATCAAGACCATCCGCAACTTGATTGCAATTTCATGGCCCGGGAGATACTAGGCTTTATGAGAGACAACTGTTGTTCCAGTATATACTCTTAGGACTCATATTCAGAAGGTATACAAGTACTGGGTTACAAAGAAAAGAGTCTGGGATGCTAGAGGAAGGCAATTGCAAGCATCTATAGTGAATGGAAGAAATCTTATGCGGAGATGTCACACTTGTTACATGCTTTATAGGCCGCCATTCCAGGGACTGAAGTTGCAATCACTCATACAGAGCACCCCAATCCAAGTAAGGCACATTGTCGTAGATTTCAGCAGTGTTTCTGAGTGTTTGGTTCATGCATTGAAGTCTTCAAGCATTACAGGCCTTTAATAAGCATAGACATGACACATTTGTATGGGAAATATAAGCAGTAATTATTGTTTGCATGTAGGATTGATAGTTGCAAGCATATTGTCCTACTTGCTTTCGGTATCATGGATGAGGAATTTGCGCCAATTGGAAGTGGTTTCTTTCTCTACTACGAATCAAGATTGTTGGCATGTATCTTGGTCCAATTTGTATTATATTGAACCACCATCCTGGTATAAAGCCCGAGCCGAATGATTTTGATGTCGACTTGCTTCCTTCATTTGCACATTAGCGTTTTTGCATGTGGTGAGCAACTTCATCAATATATTCAAGAACATGTCCATGAAAACACTAGTAATTGCAGTTGCATTTCAAACATCCTCGAAGAAATTTTCCTACTTCATGAGAAAATTGAATGAATGGGATCCCAATGCCACCAGATGGATTGAGACACATGATTGTCCGAAGGAGCAGTGAACTTTGGCCTATGATGGTGATTTCAGATTCAAATAATAGACCATCAATCTTGGAGAAAGTTGCAATGTTGTGCTGAAGGATACATGTTGTTTACCTATAGCAGCAATGATTGAAAAAACCTTTCATAATTGCGTTTTATATTTCAATACCCGTGCAAATGAGGTTGTTGATGCCATTACTAGTGAACGGAATGGGGACAAGGTATCTAATGATTGGTCTGGCGATATATCTGTGTAAGGATCTTTGCAAGAGACTAGCCCACACATGGTTGATGTTATCGATGACCTAGATGTACCCATCACTTTACGGAAGCAAAAGCGTACTTGTGCATCTTATCCCCTGCATCCCAGGTGTCCTTTCATCATCTGACAGGGGACTTTCAGGGATTTGCAGTTTCTCTATCCACCGTGACTATTCCACAGAATTATCAGGAAGCCCTAAACGATAACCGTTGGTGACTAGCTATGGAGGAAGAGATGGCTGCCCTGCAATCACGCGGTACCTGAAGTTTGGTGTCTGCTCCTCCAGGAACCTCTATCGTCAGTTGCAAGTGGGTGTTTTCTGTTAAACACCATGCGAATGGGAGCCTTGATCGATACATCGCATGAGCTGCTGGAAAAATACAAAGTTAGAGTTCATATGCGAATGGGCACAAGGTCACATGTATACAACGTCAACCTGATTTACTATTTAAAGTTGTTATAGCTGTTAGGCATACCCAATATGGCATAAGAGGGTGCAAGAAATATACCATTGTGGTCAGCAAAGGAACACGTACATGTCAAAAATGACAGACATATTGAATTCCTTATTCACATGCAATTGTTGTTATGTCTCAAACGCGTTCTGAAATTGATGTGTATATATATGAGTGGTATACTTAGGAGTACCAACTCAAGGTATACTAGGAATTTTTCCCGATGGGAGATAGGGATACATGGGCACCCTTCTCTTACTCAGAGTTGAGACCTAACAAGAAGTTTAAACAGAGTAAGGGGAGACCTCGATCCCATCAGGCTCCACAATGAGATGGACATCAGAGAGATTTTGCAAAAAAATACATGCGGCTTGTATGGAACATTAGGTCATATCAAACACACTTGTCTAAACAAAAACTCACTACCATCTTCATCCACTACAGCTCCTAATACTACAAGCCGAAACAAAATAGGTGTGAGAAATGTGGAGGGAAAGGGCATAATAAACAAAAATGTATGGGTCTCAGTAAGTTTGCTATATCTCTTTACGATAATTGTATATAACTCCTAAATGATTTTTGCTTTGAACATTTATTATATCTCTTTTTCAACCCCTAACGTATACAATTGATATATTTGTTGCAGTCTCGGGTCATATTGACATTAATTACTGTACTAACGCAGAAGGAGTGACAACATTCACGCCACATATGGGAGGGTGATGTAAGTTATGCTATCTATATGCAATTACAAATCTCATCAGTGGCAATTCGCATATGTGTGTGTTTTTTGCAGATTTATTCAAGGCTACAGCATCAAAGAAGGGGATATTTGTTCATCACATACCACTTGATGGTTGGCTGCATTCGGCCTTATGTTGCTTAGGCCGGTTTTTGTGGTGTTACAGAATTGGAGTTTATTGCACTTGATTGGCATCTTATCACAACCTTGGTAGAGCGATGGAGGCCCGAAACACATACATTTCATATGACCAATGGGGAGATGACGATCACACTTCAGGATGTGGGCGTACTGATGGGGTTGCGACTTGTTGGTATGGCAGTTACAGGTATTGCAACCATTGCTGAGAAATTGGCTGATGTTTACGAACTACTAAGAATGTGACATACGGAGTTTGAGATCCGAGGATCAAGAGTGATGGCAACTTGGTTGTATGGATCATTTTCACAACCGTCAGTCCATGCAAATGACGAGACTTTGAGACATGCGAGAGTGTACATCCTGCTACTCGTTGGGGGTGTATTGTTCACGGACAAGAGCGGGTCATTGATATCTCTTATTACTTTATCGCTTTTGTTTGATGTTGAGGTCGTCGGGACATCCAGTTAGGGATCAACCACACTAGCTTACTTATATAGACGTGTTACGATGCGGACATGGGGATGGAGGAGATAGTGGTTTTGTTATACTTTTGCAGCTTTGGGCATGGAAGCACTTCCTTATATATTTCCCATGTTATTAGAGTGAGGCCCCAATGGCATATTACGTCGAGGACCAAGATATTTGGACGTCATGTGTCCCTTATATGCTTCCACGTGATCGAGCACTACTTTCTGAACCACGTCGTATGCTAATTCGATGGCTGTCAAAGTATTCCAGTCCCTTGCAACATAGACAAGGTTTTGCATGCTATAGATTTGCAGGGTAAGGTGGATGTGGATTGGAGAGAAAAACATACGTCGTTGCTTGGATGTCTCGTCGTGAGAGAGTTGTCCACATAGACCAATTCCTTGGAGTCAGTATGTCATTATTTCATTATATCTTATAGTGTTAAGTAATATATGTTGGGAAAAAACATATAATTACATTGACATATATATAATTATAGTTTTATACATATTTTCTCTATAAAATGAGGGTTATGCATCAACTGCCTTAAGGCTACACCTCACCTTGATTCTGAGGAAAATGCCTCGTTCCGCCTTTCGTTTATTCAAACCTTGACCACTGCAACTGGCAGCTGAATCCACAGGATGGAATGTCGAGCAACAAAAGAGAAAGTATCAGGATAATCAACCCCATAAATTTGCGTAAATCATATGGCCACTATGCATGCCTTTTACCGATCCACGAAATCATTCATCATGTGATTGACATCGACACATGGAGGTGGAAAGTTCCAACTCGGGTAAAGATCTTTCTGTGGTTGTTTAGAAGGGGCAAGCTACTGATCGGGGATCGTCTGGTGAACAACCTCATCCCTAGACTTAGAGGGACTCAACCCATCACCTATAGGAGTATAGTACATGATGGACTCAAAGAACGTAACATCAGCACTAACATAGTACTTTCCATGTATGGGATCAAAACACATATAAACCTTTTTGGGTACGAGACTACTCTACAAACATACATTTGACATCTCTAAGAACAAGCTTGTCACGGCCTGGATGGAGAAGATGGACAAATGCCACACAGCCAAAGACTTGTGGCATAAGAAAGAAAAGATCTTTCTCAGGAAAAGCAAGAGAGAAGGATGTCATTTCACCCACAATGGTATAGTGCATCCAATTGATGAGGTAACGTGCTATCATCACAGCATCGCTCTAGAAGGAATGTGAAGCCCGACTCTGAATAAGAAGGGTCCTGGAGACGTCCAGAAAGTGACACTATTCTGTTGTGAAGTATAAGGGAACGAAGTCTGATGAATAATGCCACGTGAACTGAAAATTTTAGACAGCTGAATAGTACAGAACTCAGCGACAGCATTCTGCTGTGAAGTATAAGGGCACGAAGTCTGATGAATAATGCCACGTGAACTGAAAATTTTGGACAGTTGAATAGTACAGAACTCCAGGGCATTATAAGAATGTCTTTAATAGAAGCAAAGAAAATATTCGATATTTTAATCATAATTTTTAAATCATACTACTAGCATCAGATTTATTTTTTAACAAAAATATCCATGACAATCTGGAAAAATCATCTACAACAACCAAATAATACATGTGCTCTAGTGATATGGGACATGTTGTGGGCTCTACATATTAAAATGAAACAACTCAAAGGGACTATGACTACTACGACCCCAGCAACTTGGAAAGCTAGAACAGTGATGCTTTCCAAGTTGACATAGTTCACACTGAAAGGTGGATTTGAGAGAGATTCCATGAATGAGATGACAAATCTTCTGCACCGGAAGATGACTAAACCGCAGATGCCAAATATATGGGGAAATTGACCTAACAGAAAGAAAGTTAGCACCACTATAAAGAGGATGGATCAACATGTAAAGCCCTTTATGCTCACGTATACATCCAATCATTATGCCAGTGAGTATATCTTGAAAAATAATGGAAGCAGGGTCAAATATGGCAAGGCACTGCAAGTCCTTTGTAAATTGACTGATAGACAATAAATTCATAGAGAATTCAGGTGCATGAAGAACATTTTGCATACGCATGGAGGGAGTCAGAAGGACCTTTACCTATCTGGTAATGGGAGAATGTGTCACATCCGTAATCACTACTAATCTACTAGGTTGTACATAACTATAAGAGTTAACAGTAAGCTATCTCCAAGAGATGATGAGAAAATCCAGAGTCCATTATACATTTTAAAGGGTCTGGTCAGGAACGACTAATAAATGCATGAGTAGTACATGTAGTGTTGCTGGAGGCAGAGGAAGCAACATCTGATGGGCCAGTAGAAACACTCGATGATCCAACAGCTGGGGGCATGATCTCCCTCAATCATTCAATGAATTCATCAAAATGATGATCAATAGAACAGGAGCTGACTAGACATGCTCCGTAGCATGAGCTGAGTAGAAATCCGTACTTGGAATAGCATGTGTTCTCTGAATGGCCTGGTCGGTGACAATACATACATGGTCGGCGTGGTCGCAAACCTCATCTACCGCATGTACCTCATCCTCTGTTTTGAGGTAAACCACCTCTACCACGGAAGCAACCATTGCCAATGATGTTTGAGAAGATGCAGCAGAGGGGAGGTTAAGTCTGCTCAGCCTGTGGTACGCCTCTTCCATGGGCGTTATAGTAGCATCTATAAGTAGTTGAGGGCACAGTGAATCTTTCTCAGGATTAAATACTGCCAGAAAGACCCCCGATCATAAAAGAATCCCGATAGGTTTTATGCTGCTCTAGTGAAGCCGTCAGAGGCATGTAGCTATGGAGTCTCTCAAACATACCTCTAGGAGATGTATACAGGACATAAAGTGTATGGTCACCTTTTTTGGTTGTAAAAAGATTAAGCTAGAGTTGCAAGATCTTCAACTCATTCTTCGCTTGAGAGTACGTAGCTGCGAGGATGTCCCACATTGCCTTCGTTGTGGGCTGACTCAAGATGTCATTGGTTGTTTCCACAGAAACGGTACCAGATAGCCATACTTCTGCATAGGCAGCATCTACCTCCCATGAGGCATTGGTCCCACTCTTGTCTATCAACTCTTCTTGCGTCAGAATATACTTCTTTCCATGGCTTTACAAGAGATTCATAAACTGCATCGCCCACAACTCATAGTTTGTGTCATCCATCTTGGCAATAGGTGTCAAACCTTTAAACGCACATGTGGATGGAATATTAACTTTGTTTTATGGCATATCGCCCTAATGGGTAAATTGTGTAATAAGTACAAAAAAATAATAGAGAATAAAATAACATAAAACTCTCAACAATGGCATGGAGTTATTATCTGAAACAAGGTAAGAAGTACAAGCATGTTTAGATCTCAAGCAAACATCACAACTAAAACATAAACATACAATTTCAAAAAAGGAAAGAAACATAATTTTCAACAATGGAATCAATATAAAAGTTCTAAAAAGAACATAAATATAACTCTTAATAAGAAAAAAATAAGATCCTATGTTTATGCCATCCCATCATCAGCAATATCTTGTCTATGGTTTTATATATTATTAATAGCATATGATAATTTAATGATCTTCTTTGCATATAGGCAATAAAGCCCCTCAGAAACCAAACCAATCACAATCCTTATCCATATTACCAAGTCTTCCAAAACACAACAATCGATAAAAAGCTTGTTCAATAATCTTACTAACAAAGAGGAGGTTTAAGGGAAAACCAGAAACATGGAGAGCATTACGAACCAAAAACCTGTTCAACAAGGATATATTATCTTTCCAACCAAAGTGAAGTAGGAACCATCATCAATTGACCCATGGTCCTCACTATTGAAAACTATTTGATTACATGACATATAATCAGTGATACCTTCATTATTTAAGCCGGTGATTACATGACTACTATTCTTCCAAACCATAAAAATGTGGTCGATGGTAGAGGCCTCTTTGATATCTTGCTTATCTCGATGAGAAAAGAATATATTGCATAGTGATCTTCTTCTCCTTCTCTATTTGGTCAGATGCAATGACAACAACCTTCTTAAACGTTAAACCCATGCTTTTGACTCCCTTTAGTACTATGCTTCTAAAGACGCAACTTTCAAAAAAATCGACCGAGGAACTGGTTTTCTTGCAATGAGTTATTCTAACATGTTACCTTGAAGTAGTGTTTCTCGATGTCAGGAAAGCAATTTTCTTAGTGCCTTTATCCTCATTATTGGCACCATGGCCAATCGTATCAATCTAGTGGTAAACTTCTTAAATACTATAACAAGTCCCAGAGTTTAAATTGACTCATGATATTCTCATATGCAACATTTAACCCTAAAAGGAAAATAAAAATCCTATTCTTCCTTTACAAATCATAAAAAAGTTCTAGTCAATATTAAAAATTTAAGACATTCTTCCACTAACTATCATAAAAATGTTCCTTATCAATATTAAACTTTTGGATTATCATAGTAATAAACCAAGTCCTTCACTTAAATATGAAACCAAGTCCTTCTACCTGTTGGGTACTAGTGCTCTCAAGACTTGTCATCTTCCTTGAGGGTTGGACTTCTTCCCAATCGCATAACCACATCTTTAATGCCCAGCAACAATAATCTCCAAAGAAATAGATTAAATGAAATAATTCTCCTTGGTTAACGTAAGAGTAGTAATTTCCACTTGGAGATTTTCCGTCTTGGCCTCAGATATTTACCTTGATAACCTTCTCTATCCTTTCCATCAAACTAGAAGTAACTGAACAATAGGAGAATGTGATCGATCAACAACCAGTCAAGTGTTTGATTGGTAACACTCGAGTGAATGATCAAAGGAGTGGGGTGATCAATTAACAAGGCTCGTAGTTATCAATTACTCCGATAGTAATGGCAGGCGTTTATCGATGTGAGTGGTCAAGAAGAAAGCATGATCTGTCATGAAGGAACCCAATAATTTTAGAGCAAAATTGTGATCGATCACAAGTAGCCAAGTGAATGATCACAAGAAATCATGCGCTCTTGTAATTCATCAAATAATGATGAGTGATCGGTCATCACAACAAAGTAGAAGGCCCTTCAAGTACCAAAAATGATCGATTAGTCTACAAAAAATTGATCAATCACGATAGTGTAAAAAATGAAGTAAACACAAAGAACTCCTGGTCGATGCTGACGAATTTGCTTATTATAATGTCACGATGGAGATGGATCGAGGGTGAGTATAGGGGACCTTGGTGCATCCACCAAGGTCGTCAACCACAACATAAGGTTATAGTGATATCCTTAGCATGTAGCGTACACGAAGAACCTCCATGAAGAAGACAACCATCGATGAGCTTGCTCTAATACCTTGTAGAAAATTAAAGCATAAGGAATCCATCAATTTAAAATGTAAACCTGTCAATGAGAAGGGAAGAACAACGGGGTTGCACACATCCTTGGACCTCCATAAGAGGATAAGATGTTCTTTTTAGTTAGCATGAGAAGATATGTAGTCAAATATTCAAACAGACATCCACTATCCATTGACCCAATAATACAACTGAAAAATATCGATGTGAAGATTATCGCACTCTCTGCATAACCATATTTTGTGCTTTGTTGTACCCCCATACATTAGAAGAGGTGTTGAAAGTGTAAGAACTTGTAATAGTTCAAGGTTTGAGCATGATGATGTAGGATTAATTTTCATTGTTAATTTAACATGTGCACAAAAATCCAATTTTAATTGTTGAGGGAAAATAATGAATTGCATTCTCACGAGACCCTTGGGTTCTCTTATATAGAGAAGAGATATGTTGTGTAAATTACGTAATGAAGACGGAAAGAATAGAAAATACATAAAAGAGATAAAAGATAAAAAATGTCTCAACACACCCCTCAAGCTGAAGCATGGATATCAATCATACTCAGCTTGGAACAGCATCTTTGGTAAAGCCCTATGGCTAAGGCCTTGGTAAGTACATTTGTTGTCTGATTTCCTAAGCTAACATGAATAGTGGAGATAAGGTCCTTTTGTATCATGTTTTGAGTGTAGTGACCATCTACCTCGATATACCTAGTCCTCTCAAGGAAGGCTGGATTTTTGGTGATGAAGAGAGCAACATGGTTGTCCCATTGGAGGTGCATAGGAGAGGCACCTCAACAGTTAGGTCAGCAAGAACAGATCTGACACACGGCATTTTTGTGCTAGTATGTGCCATGGCCATGTATTTTGATTATGCGTTGGAATTGGCAACCATTGTCTGCTTCTTGCTCTTCCATGACATCAAGGAACTCCCTATGAACACTACAAAGCCAGAGGTAGACTTCATGCATTGCCCTGTATAATTTGCATCTGCATAAGCTGTAACGGCCAGGGATGTACCTCAGGTGCATAGAAGACCAGTGCCAAGTGTGACCTTCAGATACCTCAGAATCACATGGACAGCATCCATATATGCATGTCTAAGTTGCTCCATGAACTGACTCACTTTGCTCACTACAAAGGATATATCCAGTCCGGTGACGGTTACATAAAGAAGCTACCCAACAAGCTCCTTGTACCTCCTCTTTTTGACCTCATCAACATCATCATTATAGAGCTTCGTGCTCGGGTCCATAGAAGTAGTGGGAGGCCTGCAATCTGTCATGCTTGTCTCAGAGAGAAGATATGTAACATACTTCTTCAAGATCATCACAAGACCTCCTTGGTTCCCGACGAACTCAGTTGAAGGAAGTGGTATAGGCTACCAAGGTCCTTGGTCACAAACTGTTGACCTAGGATATCCTTAGCAGCCTGGATGCCATACTCATTATCCCCTGTAACAATGATATCATCAACATATATAAGTATAACAATTGTACCTCTCTGAATCCTCTGAACAAACAGTGAATGATCGGCAGTCGATCTCACAAATCTATGTTGCTTTATCAAGTCCGAGAGCTTCTGGAACCATGCTCTTGGACTTTGATTAAGGCCATAGATCGCCTTATGAAACCTGCAAACTTTCTGACACTCCCCCTCAGCAGCGAACCCAGGTGGCTGCAAAACCTCCTCCATAGGTCACTAAAGGGAAAAGCATTCTTCACATCAAATTGATAGAGGGGCCAATCTCGTAACACTGCAACAGATAAAAGTACACGTAGAGTAGAATGCCTGGCCACTGGGGAGAATGTATCCTGGCAGTCCACTCCATATGTCTAGGTGAACTCATGTGCCACAATTCTCGCCCTTAACGATCTATACTGCCATTTGCTTTATGCTTCATCGTGAACACACACTTACACCTAGCAACGGATGCACCACTTGGAGCTAAAACAAAGCTCCAAGTGCCATGCAACTGTAGCGCGGTCATCTCATCCTCCATGGCAAGACGCCACTGATTGTCCTGAATGGCCTTCTGATACGTCTGTGGTATCTCCACGGCTGACAGTACCACGGTAAATCTCCTGAAATTCTATGAAAGTCTGCTCAAAGAAACTTGGATTGCAAGAGGATATGAAGTACAAGTATATCTCTACATTCGCAGAGTAAGGCACATCTAGATTATATGTTACCTCCTAAATCTGTAAGTTTCCCTCTTGAGAGGGAACATGCTCATCATGTAAGAAATCATGTTGCCTAGACAACTCAGTAGTGCCATCAGTGGAAACAATGTGCTCATTACATACCTGAGGCGTGTTGGATGGTGGGGAAGACATGTGAGCAGGGGGAATAGAGCGATACCTACGATTAAATACACATGATCAAAATTAGGACAAGGTGGGTAGTGGTCCACAGGCATTCACAGGAGTAGGTGTAGGTACTAGAGCTGGTAGAGGAGGAGGTGGTTAGGGAGGTGATGGAGGTGGTAGAGTTGTAAAAGGTGGAGGCATGTAGACCTCCTCAACATAGTCAGATGGGGCTAGTCTGTCACCAATAGGAGAGAAATACATAACATACTCAAAGAATGTAACATCAGCACTGATAGAGTATTTCCGTCGAAGTGGATCAAAGCAGCGATACCCTTTCTGTGTATCAGAGTGGCCAACAAAGACACTTGACAACTCTGGGGGAGAGCTTGTCACGACCAGGCGAAAGATTATGAACAAAGGTCACAGATCCAAATACACGGGTATAAGGAAGAACAAATCCTTATTAGGATACACAATCGAGAAAGGAACCTTTCTCCCAAAACAGAGCTCGGTATACGGTTCGCTAAATAGTAGGCAGTAAGAATCGCATCACTGCAATAAGAGTGAGGAGCACGACTCTGAATCAAAAGGGTTTTTGTCACATCGAGTAAATTATGATGTTTGTACTCGACAACACCATTTTGTTGAGATGTATAGGCATATGAGGTCTGGTGTATAATGCCAAGTGACCTGAGAAACTCTGATAATTGTAAAGTGCAAAACTCTAAGGAATTATCAGAATGCAAATACTTGACAGAGCAGAAAAAGTATTCTTTATCTCATTAATAAATTATTTAATAACAGACTCAGCCGCAGACTTATTCTTTAACAAAAAATCCAAAAAAATCTAGAATAGTTACCAACAGCAACCAGATAACAATGGTGTCCCTTGTGATTAGGGACGCAACTCAGACCCTAGATATCTAAGTGAATGAACTCAAACAACTGAGAACTACTCTAACTCTGACGAGGTAGAAATGAAGAACGATGATGCTTCCCAAGCTGACAAGCCTCGCACTGGAAGGAAGATCGCGTGGAGATCTGTGGAAGGACATGACATAACTTCTGTAGAGGAAGGTAACCAAAATGATTGTACCATAATTACGGTGAGACCGGTCCGGTAGGAGAAGTAGAGGTACCAGCAAGAGGAGGTTGGACTAGTCTGTAGAGTCATCGCTTCTCACGGCCACATCCAATCACCCTGCATGTGAATATGTCATGAAACACAATAAAAGATGGGTCAAAAATGGCAAAATGCAGATTCTTCGTAATCTGACTAATAGAAAGCAAGTTCAGCTGAAAATTGGGAGCATATAAAAAACTCTGCAGACGCATAAATGGCATCAAATGCACCTCCCCATGTTATGTGATGGGTAAGTCAACACCATCTGCAATGACGACCCATCAACCAGAGGGTATAGACCTATAAGACCTAAACTATGCTCTGTCTCCACACAAATGGTGAGAAGCATCGGAGTCCATGATCTACTTTATCATATCTGAGTCCATGATCTACTATGTCATACTTGTACTACTACAACCAGTAAAAGCGTATGCGATACCAGAGGAGTTCGAAGAGGTCCTAGCTTCAACTGCAGTATATGTGGATCTTGTAATGATAGTGACAGCCACTAGAGTCATGATCTCATGTATATGAGAGACAATGTAATCAATACGTGGATCTTCCAAAGGAGTTGTAGTGTTTAAAGGCCCAATCTGCTCTGCTACTCGAGCGATGTGGGGTATCCATGCTTCTGATAGCATGTGACATGTGTCCTCAGAGTGTCCTGGACGACGACAGTAGGTGCAGGGACTACGCTGGCGTCCACCACCTCTGCCACGGGGACTACGCCCTCTGAGCTAAGTAGAACATCATCTATCGTAAGAAGCGGCCATCATTGAGTAAGGTTGTGTGATGGAAGCAGGTGAATTAAGAAGTTTGTTGAGATGACCATAAGCTTCCTCCATGGGAGGTATGGTCACTCCAGTAAGGAGTTGTGCTCGTGCTACCTCATACTATGGGTCAAGCGCAGGCAAGAAAACTCCAACCATCGCGGAGTTCTTGTATGTCATCTGTTACACTATGGAGGTCGTAGTCAGCATGAAGCTATGAAGCTTCTCGAACATACCATGAAGCGAGGACTCGAACGTGTGCAGTGGATGGCCATTCTGCTTTGCCATGTATATGTCAAAGTGAAGCTGAAGAATCTTGGCCTCGTTCTTCACTTGGGCATAAGTGGATGCCAAGATATATCACATTGCCTTGGTGGTGGACTGGTTCAAAAAAACATTGGCTATCTTTGTGGTTAGGGTCCCAGAGTGCCAAATACGCGTATACGCATCATCTTGTTTACATGAAGCGTTGTCCCCAGTCTTGTCTGTCAGCTCTGCCTTCGATGCGCGGAGGTGTTGCGGCATGTCGGGGCCCTCCACAGTCGTGCGAGGGAGCGTTGGGCTGCTCGCGGTGTCATTGGGCTGCCTCCGAATGGGAGATGCCAACGCGTGGTGTAACTGCGAGGAGGTGCAGTGGCGGGACGCGATGCGGAGGAGGTTGTGGGTGGGGTCTAGGGCACGATGGGGTACAAGAATTCCGGTCTGGGACCATCTCTCCGATACCATGTTGAGGGAAAATAATGAATTGCATTCTCATGAGGCCCTAGGATTCTCTTATATAGAGGAGAGACTCGTTGGGTAAATTACATAATGAAGAGGAAAAGAATAGAAAATAACTAAAAGAGAAAAAAATAAAAAAATATCTTAACATTAAGTAATTCATTCTTATCCAACAATAGGCACCTCCCCTTTTGGCAACTATGCACCTCTATATTCCGTGTGTCATGTTTCAGAGGCATGATTTTGCTCACTAGGAGTTGGTGTTATTATATATATGACAATATTATAGTGCTTTGGAGCGTCGTGGTGTTGAATCAAGGAGGAAAGGTTATATTCCACAAGAATCCACAAAGACGAGCACAATCATCTTCTTCTTTTTGAATCAGCGGTGAACTGCTAAAACTTAACACGAGAAGTATAACTACATCCAAATCAAAGAGAATTTTCTACCTTCACATCGGATGAAAAATTTGTTACAACTTTCTTATAGCATGTTTTTTTCAACTGAAAATTCATCCACCTTAGCAGCATCTTCTCTGGAGGCAAATTCAGTAGTTCTTCCATATCCTGTTAGAAAGAGAGCATTTCATTTCAATACGTATTACATGAAAAACAAATAATATATGAATAATAAGATACCCACCTTACTGTCATCAACCAACTCTGCTAGCTGTGGGGTTTTCCTCAAATTAACATCAGCCAGAAGTTGAATCTGATAAGAGATCACAGTTTAAAAAGGCAGCAGCACCAAAGAAAGTAGAATATATGCACAGAACAGGCAATCATAAAGTTTGAAATATGTATCTGTGTCTATTGATTATAACTACAAGTACAAATTTAATACAAGAAAAAGGAAGGTACATACCTTAATTATTTGGGAGATCAATCCAAGGACAAGGTGATGCTGCAAAACACAAAGGAAATAATTTCAACAGCTACGAAGTCTCGTTTATTTATTTGGTATCACTCGTCAAAATGGTGACAAGATTTGCAAGTGGAACGAAGCATGTACATGCAGAACACCAGATAATTTTAATGGAAACTTATTAGACACCTTCTGATCAGCCAGAAGTTTTGACTTCACGACTATAATGCAGGAAGCACCATTAAGAATCAGTTTCAACGAAAAAATAAACAGCATTAACATATGGAGAAAAAATATAATAAAATTGTTAATTTGACTTAAATCCTAACCACTTGTTAGGCTGCTGATGTGGCTGATCTGTATCCTGACTTCTGATTGGTTGAGAGCTGTTGGGTCAGGATTGTTGACATGTCTGATTTGTGTCCTACCTTCTGATTGGCTGAGAGCTACTGGGACAGGATTGTTGACAAGTCTGATCTGTATCCTGCCTTCTGATTGGCTGAAAGCTGTTGGGTCAGGATTGCTTACAAGTCTGATCTGTGTCCTGCCTTCTGACTGGATGAGAGCTGCTGGGCCAGGATAGCTGACATGTCTGATCCGTGTCCTGTCTTCTGATTGGCTGAGAGCTGTTGGGATGGATTGCTGAATACAGATGGTATTCTTCTGTTGCAGTATAAAAAGGGCCCTAGAGCCATCAGAAACTGCAATCCTCATTTTCTGATCATGTTTCTCATCCTATATCTTTACCTTCTCAGTATCCTTTGTACTACCTTTTTCTCCATATAGTGAAACCGATCGCCGCCGCCCAAGGACGTAGCCCATTTACGGGTGAACCTTGTAAATCCTTGTGTTTGTGTCTTACTTGTTTGATTGTATTTGTGCGTATTTGCTTCCGCGATTCGCAACAAAAATGTATCTTGAACTGAACAGTGCAGTGAAGAATGCTGAATATTAAGAATATCTGGAAAGACTATAATATCAAAATCCAGCTGCTCCATTGATTTCCCTTGGATTCTACACATTTGGATACCGGGTGGAGTTGGATTAGATTGGAGTAAACTCCTTCAAATGGGGGCTGGAGTAAACTCATTCAAATGGGTATGAATGAAGTGTTACCTTTTCCTGAACAGGTGGTACTCGGATGGTTAGGAGGGTGGAAATGGTATTTGTGATGTGATGTCGTGTATATGTTATATTGATTATTTTATTATCAAGATATGTTTTTGATGTTGACTTTTCTGTTTGAAGGCTGTTAAAGATAATTTCGTAAGGGAAATGTGGGACCCAACACATTAATCTCAGCTCAAGAATTAGGGCTGGAATTGGAGTAATAAGCTTTTTTACAACTGTCAATGCACAGCTTATATTCATGATAATCAACCACCTAAAGTGACAAATGGTCGGGATATACTTGATATTGTTCAAGGATTTCTCATTCCGGATGTTGTCCGATCTAAGAGTTGTGCCTTGCAAGGTGACAATGAACCATCTTTCCTATATTCTTCCATTTTCAATTATTGTTTATCATGTCATCGGTATATCCGCATGTCCAATATAATAACCAAATAGAGGTGGAGTAATCCGTAAAAGAAGTAGAGAGGAATAGACAAGTGAGACGTGTACTTGGACTCTTCCACACACCCATAAGATGGGCCCCTATTGGTAAGGGTACATATATTCAATAATTCATCGAAGCTACTCAAGTGTGTAATGATATCAAGGGTTATCTGGCCGAAGGTTGGGTGCTGTAGTGGATGCTATAGATATTAAGGATATTCATATTTTTATTCTGTGTGGTTTAAGACTTCTAGTTCTGCCCTTGCATCGAGGTCATCGGTAATCATCACCATCACCACCCATGATCAATCAGTCTCCATAAGTTGATTGATCACAACTCCCTGACATTCCCCTTCCTATTTGCATTGTTGTTAATCAATCATTATTGTTTTAAGTGATCGATCACTCAAAGGTTTCGTCTCCAACAAGATGGTTTGTTATGGATCAGTCTCGCATCAGTAATTAATTACCCAATGCTAGTGTTTGAGGGTGATCAATTACTCTCTCATGATTGATTGATCAATCTCTTATTCTGCGCAAGGTGTGATCGATACATTCCTTTTTCTGATCAACCATCCTAAAAAGATGATTGTGATCAGCTTTGTATTTTCATGGTGATCAATAATGTTTGACGAGAAGATTGGTAATGGAGGGAAGATGAAGATGAAGATGGAGAATCGCCTACTGCAGATTACAACTTTTACATTAACCAAAGACAACCACCATGCAGATTACAATTTTGACATTAACCAAAGAAAACCATCAGTTTAGTATGCAGCTATTGAGGTGGTTATTATGGGATGTGGGAGAATAAATTGCATAAATGGAAGCAAGTCCAGACCTGATGAGACCAATGTTCTTAAAATTGCTACCATTATCGATGACGATTTGCATATTTACTCTCCTCTCCAATTTCCTTGACAACTTTCTTATCAATGTCATGGTGAATTCATAGTCCTTAACATGATCAGCGGCAACCATTGATTTGAGGAAGTTTGTCTTTCCTTCGTCACATACTAGAAAGTTAATGTTTTGTTTCCTAGTATAGCTGGTACACCAACGGCCATGATGCCCACGTCGTATTCCAGACATGTTGCCTACAAGTTATCAATATTGGTTTGGACTTCAATCTTCTCCATTTGAAGATACGAATTCATGATTTCCATATCAAATGTGGGCTTTCACTTTTGTACCATCAGGCACTATCTTATTAATGGCATGTAGAAAGAATGGTCCGGTTGCTATAATCTACTTTTACAAACTGTTCCCTTTGAAAATTATTCTTTTATCATTTTCTGTCTTGCATTTTGAAAAACGGAATATAGCAGTCTCTCTGAGTTGTTTTTTTTAACATTGGTTCATTGTGGGTTGCTTTTTGCTTTTTCCATTGGCTCCCAATCCTAGTCTCAGATATGAGCCTTCCACTATAATCATATGCACATGCGGATAATTCATATCTTTCATGTACAAACCTGACAAATACACACACACATTTTCCTACCTCGACCTCAATATCGGGAGGATATACGTCATCAAATGATTCATCGATGTTTTGTAATTCCTCTCAAACAAATCCTCCCTGATAGCAACATTCTTTGAGAAGTTCTACTTTTCAATACAAGGGGAAATATTTTTGTATTCCCTAACAAATAATGCTTAAATCTTGTTATTGTTCCTCTTCCTCTTCATTTTTTTTACAAATCTGCATTGGGTTTTTTGTGCTTGTTGCCTTAAAATATTGCCTACCAACTATCTTCTAGGGCATCGTCTGATTGCTACCAGCATCTTCAGGCGGTCATCAAAGCCATCACGCCATTTCCACAGGCCATCGGATCGCCTCTGAGCCATCACCGAGCACTACCTGGGTGCCACCAAGCCCTCCCCGAGCACTGCCAGCGCTTCCCCAAGCGCCGCCAGCGCTACCCGAGCGCCTCCAGTGCTTCTTGAGCACTGCTAACGCTACCTAAAGGTCATCGAGCCCTCCCTACGCTGCCAGCTACCCAAGCACCACCAGACGCTACCTGGGCACCAATAGGCCCTCTTTAGGGTATCACAGTATCGTTTCTAGGGCACGGCGATCCCAACTTCAAGTCGTAGGTCGTCTCCATGCCAATGTGTAATTAAATATAAAAAAATCCTATCTATATCCGACCCCAATGTCATCAATTTCTACTGAGACGAAACCCGCGTGCACTACATACTCTATGATGGTACAGGGGACAACTGTCAAACTCAAGGGCGCTGAAAACTACGTCCCTTGGTCTCGAACTTTCAAGGTGTTCGTTGGTGGTCCAAGGAAGATTTCTATTCTTACAACGATGATGATACAACGAAAGCGTAGATTTCTATTCTTTCAACGTATCTGTTCGTTGATGACAAATAGCGTTGAGTCTCATATCGGACCCAATCTCCTATATAAGGATACAACGAAAGAAATATAGAATGAACTGGAACAAATGTATACCCAACGAAAACGACCAAGTCCCGTCTCGTTGATATATATATAAGCAGATTGGGTCCACCGCTCAGGGAGAGTTCACTATTGGGGAGTACTACCGATTTCTTAGTGGTCTATATGAGGAGTTTGCTATCTTTCAGATCGCATGTCGCCCCAAAGCAGGTGACAAAAAGGTCTAAATGGCAAGTTTACCGATTTCTTGTTGGATTACAATCCTCAGTATCAAACGATCAAGGAACAATATCTCATGTCAGATACCTTGCGATCCATTAATGTTATTTTTGACCTACTTCATGATCTTGAGATCTTTGCGAGTCATATCTCCTCTCAGCATCCTGCAGAGAAATCTGCTTACCTTGCCTTCTTTGGAAGGGGCGGTCGACAGGCCTTTCGTGGTGGATAGGGCAGCGACTTTGGTTATGGTTATACCATAACGCAGGCCATAGTCTTGACTGAGGTCATGGTCGTAACCGTGACCATGATTATCCAAAGTGCATTCACTGCCAGCAGTGGAATCATCCCTCAGAGCGATGTTGGGTGAAGTTTGGCTATCCTCATGGTTATTTTTGAGATAATTTTTCTTCTAAATTTGACTATGATGCAACTAGACATAGGCTTCTTTTGATCAGGACTATAGTGGACAGACAGTCCAACTCGCTGCTAATTATTACTCCCACTTGATGCAATTGCTTCAAAACTCCAATGTCACTACTAGTAAGACTACTCCCACTGTGAACCTGACTACCACTTCAGGTACTATAGCCAACTCCGTCACTTGCTTGGATTATTGCCTCTGGTGCCTCTACTCATCTTATGGGAGAAGGTAGCATGTCGACCTCTTCCCAACCCTCTTCTACTGTGAAGATGGTTGGGGTTTCCAACGGGATCATTCCCCAATTTCCACTATTAGGTACATGGAGTTCTCCAAGCTCTGACTCAATGGAGTTCATTGTGCTTCAGATTTTCCTTTGAACCTTTTATTTGTTCATTGATGAGCTCTAGGGTTATTTTTATGACATTTGGACGATGTAGATTTTCAGTGAGATACATGAGAAGAATGCCCTTTACTATCTTAGCATCCCTTTAGATTCTACTTTTGCAGGTATTGCTTTCATCTCAACTGATCCGTCCCTCTAGCATTTATGTCTTAAGCACTCCTCTACTAAAGCCCTAGCCATGATGTTCCCCAAACTCTTTTTTTAGAAACGTTCCCCAAACTCTTTTCACTGAAGTTTTTTTAGTGCGAAGCATGTCAGTTTGGCAAACATCATCCGACCTCCTTTCCTCCTAGGGATGAGACACATCAGACTTTACATTTTGCTTTGGTTCATTGTTATTTTTAGGGACCTCGTCTGGTTCGTACTTTGGGTGATCATAGATATTTTGTAGTCTTTGTAGACACTATAGTAGATTTTCTTGAGTCTATCTAATAAAGGTACAGTCTGAGATTAATACAATTGTCAAGTCCTTTCAATTTATTAAAGCATATTTCTTTGCTTGTGTTCAAAATATACGGACTGCAATACTCTTGAGTTTATCCAACATGACTCGGTACCTTTTTTGCTGCTCAGGGTACTTTATCAGACTTCCTATAAGTATACCTCTTAGCAAAAGGGGTAGCTGAAACTTTGACACCTCCTTGACATTGAACAATCATTACTTGCTCACATGAAGGTTCCCAAGACCACTAAGGGCATGTTTGGTTACTGGGTTGGGAGGGTTGGAATGATAATTGTGATGTGATGTGACATTGATTATGTGTTATATTGACTTTGATTATAATATATTTTTATGTTAGTAATTTTATTTGAACATGGTTAAAAAATATTATAAAAAGAATTGTAGGGTCAATATAAGTAATCCCAACTTAGGAATGCAGGGTTGGAGCTAGGGGTATGCCAGGGTACCCCGATGTACCCTAGCAACCAAACGAGCCCTAAGGGGATGCCATTATCATTGTAACTCATCTCATAAACAGATTCCTATCATCTATTCTGAAGAGTGTAACGCCTTTCTCTCTATTATACCCAATGTGACACATTTTCCACTGCCATTGAGAATTTTTGGTTGTATTGCTTTTGTTTATAACTTAACAAACCATAGATAAGCGGTCTCCTTATGCTATCAATTGTGTTTTCCTTGAGTATTCCCGCTCAAGGGGTTAGGTGCTACGATGCGACTGGTCATTGTTGCTACATTTTCGTTGATGTCGCTTTCTTTGAACAGACTAGCTACTTTACACAGTCTGTCAGTGACACATACCCTTGGAGCTACCACCCCAACACATTGTCTGCAAACAAAAACACACTACTTGCCTTGATCTTGTACCATTGCATGTTCATTACTTGCAAGATGATATTTCCTCTTCGAATGTCCCCACCATTGCAGTCCCGGATGCTCCACCACAGCTCCCTATAACACTGCGGTGGACAAAAAGGCAATGTGATATACATCACATATCACATTTTCCTTCCATTAACAACCCATCCAGTTGTGATAGGCAATTCACACATGTTGTGATGGCTATTTATATTCCTCGAGATCATCGTAGTGCATTACAAGCAGGGATCGCCATATCGCGATATATCGTCGATATATCGGCGATATATCGGTATCGACAGGTCACCGATATATCGCCGATATGGACGATATCGGATATCGACAGGAGAAAATGCCTTGGTGGATACCGGGTTTCGGCGATATGCGTCGATATATCGCCGATATATCGGCGATATATCGGTATCGACATTGTATCGAAACGATATCGATACCGATACTTCCTTCCTTGATTACAAGACCATGATTGGAAATAGACCATGGATGAAGAGATAGATGCACTCACATCTAGGGGCACATGGGATCTTGTATCGTGTCCTCCTGGTAACAAGCTCGTTGCTTACCGATGGGTCTTCACAACCAAACAGTCAACTGATGGTTTTATTGACATATTGAAGGTCAGGTTTATAGCAAAGGTTACTCAAACTTATTTTGTGGACTACTTTGAGGCTTTTTCTCCAGTAGCTAGGATGGGATCTATCTCTACTATTCTCTCTATTGCAACTAGTAAGCTTTGTCCCTCTTGCAATTAGATGTGAAGAATGCTTCTGTGTATGGTGACCTCAAGGAGGAGGTCTACATGATGCAGCCAACGGGTTACTCCGTCGAGTGAGAGCATGTGTGCGAACCTTATAAGGCCGTCTGTGGCCTAAAGCAGACTCCACAAGCTTGGTTTGACAAGCTTACTACTGAGATCAACTTTCTTGACTTCCACGGGACGGCATGATTATTCTACTTTTATCAAACAATGATTCACTGGCACCATTATGCAAGCCATCTATGTTGATGATATGGTAGTTACTAGTAATGATAAAGCAGACATTCTAGAGACCAAGACGGCAAGGCCTTCCTCCAGGTGTTAGTCACCAAAGACCTTGGTCAACTCTGATACTTTCTTGTCACTGAGATGATACATACTACATATGGATTACATCTATCACAGCAGAAGTATTGCTTAGATATTCTTACAAAGACTGAGTTACTTGGATGCAAACCATCTGGCATCTTAGTAGAACTGCGAAAACATTATACTATCCACTGATCCTGAGTTTAAGAATACTACATGATATAGAATACTAGTGGCAAAATACTTTAGCTCACTATCATTAGGCCAGATATATCATATATTTTGAGCAGAGCTAGCCAACACATATAGAGACCTCTCTCTACTCTCTAGTCATTGGCAAGATGTTCTTCTGACCCTTCAATATTTGAAGGAATCTCAAGGGTGATGCCTCTTCTACGGGTTTGATGGCCACGTTGATGTCACTGTTTATGCACATGTGGATTATATCAGTTCCCTTGAGAACTGACAATCCACTACACGTTATGATATGTTTGTTGGTAGCGATCTTGTTACATGGCAGAGCAAGAAACAGAGAGTGATTTTTAAATTGGATGCAAAGGTTGCATACAGGGCGATGGCCCACACCACTTGTGAGATTATCTAGTTTCTCTCCTTTCTATAAGAATTTGGACCTCCTAAAACTAATCATGTACCTTTATATTGTGACAACAAGTCTGATACATACATTGCCACCAATCTCGTATCCCATGAGTGGACTAAGCACATTGAAGTTGGATGTCACTTCATGTGAGATGCAGTACCATGAGGGAAGATCACTATTCCTCATATATCCACTGATCTTCGACTCGCAAATATATTCACGAAGGCACTACAGAATAAACGCCTCTCATGAATGATTTCCGAGGTATGTATGATTGATAGATATGCTCTAACTTTAGGGAGAGTGTTAGAGATATTTTGTTATTGGGCTATTTCTCTTTATTTATTAATTGAGTATGTAACCTCTTTAAGGTCTTTATGTAATTTTCTATTTTTAGCTCTCTAGGGTTTCATGCTATATAAGAAACCCTAGACCCCTTTAATAAAACAAGTTATTCTTTCTTTCTCCACGCTAAGAAACTTACTCATTGAGATTCCTCTAACCATCTCGTTATGCGGGGACAATTAGGCAGCATTGTTTATAGTAAATAGCATGCATTTCATGAGGGAACGATAACATTGTGGTTGACTATCACTACACCTAAAACATAATAAAGAAGAACCCTATCTCCATCACCCATGTTTCCTTATCTGAATAGACTGCAAACATGTTCACCAAATCTCTCTCTCCAGAGAACTAATGTGGAAGTGTGTCCAAGCTAGATATGATAAACATCTAAACTCCACTTGAGGGGGGGATGTTGAGAGATATTTATGAAATTAGAGTCATAGAATAATTCAATATTTAAATAATTATTAAAACTAGTAAAGTGAATAGTAATAGTAAGGACTCCAACCCATGGATTTACCATGTCAGTTTGTGGTCCAATAGAAATGGAGAACTTGCATCTTTGAAACTCGTTGGAAGGAACATTGGTTGAGGAATCATCCATAGCTAATCAAAACTATCATGTGCTTTGGAAATTAAATGAGGTGTTCAAATCCCATTGGAATGTCGAGGGGCTAGCTCAATTGGCTGAGCAACTGTTCTTTAAGCAAAAACAAAGACTTCAATTGCTACCCCATGGCAGACTAAGGAATTCTATTCAGACTGGTATGGACCCCCATAGGGAATTTATAAGGGCTAAAAGTGAATCACTTATTTTGGCTCTTTGACCCCATATTGTAGGGTGGATCCCAAAAGATATGAAATATCTCCCCCCAAGCCATGCATATGACTTTCACCGAATGTCTTTTCACATAATTGCTCTCGCATTATATGAACTTCACAAATGATCCTCTTCGGAAATATAATATAGAAAAGCCCCTGAGATGACCAAAACGAGCCTTAGAATACCCAAAACACAAAGCCTGAGATATGCAAAACAAGCCCCTGATAGCAACCTGAGATATCCAAAGCAATATGAGATCCGATTATATAATCTCACTAAAAAGGGAACCATTTTCATTGCTATTGTATCAGCTACTAAAATAAGGTTCGCTTGCCTAGGACTCCATCTTGGTACCAATCCAAAATGATCAACTGACATATGTCAAATTTGAAAAAGAGTCAGAAGGAATGGTTTGGTCCTCTTATTTCTCGAACCAAAAGATCCATGAATCGAGATCTTGATGCATATAGATATAAATGGTCCAATGGGAGCAAGAATATCAAAGAGCATTCGAAACATTTCATTTCTGAATAGAAGAACCAATTTCAAGTAGTGGTCAGTTATATATTTGGGGGATCGACGGATAAACTCATAGATAAAATGAAATAACTTGTATGATATATGCAAGTAGGAGGAAAGACGATGATTCTACTTTTCATGGTACGTGTTGGGAGCCTGGGATCACACAGACCTTCTCATCATGCCAAGATGGGGGCAGTGATTGAGAATCTTTGGATCTGGCATATCTCTCTCTTGTCATCCTATAGCTGGAAGACAAATTCTCAGATCCGATTTAGTGGATATTTGTTCGATGAATTATGGCCTCTGCCTGGTGTAGTATTTTCCTACATATGTTAGATATTTTGTAAACCTTAAAGGTATTTATTTCATTTTCTTATTTCGAATTACGGTCTCTATAACCTTAACCCTAGCATCTTCCTATACAAGAAGTGCTAGGGTACACTTCCAGTATCCAGAAAACATTCTTTCTTTCTTTCAGCAAGGCCCATCTTGAGGGGTGTTTACTTGTTATATGAATTAATGGGTCATCAGTGAGAATCCGTTAATTTGGTCATATGTACCTCACATCCCTTGTGTGTGTGCGCGTTTGTGTATGTGAATCCATTAACTTAGTGGAAGTAATTATGCAACTCGCCTCCCTTGTGCATGTGTGTGTGTGTGCATGGATGGGTGTGGGGGTGTGTGCAATTGTGTGTGTGTGAGGAGCAAGAAAACCCTGCTACAAGTTTCATCATCCAATAACCAGATTAACATCCTCTACTCAGGTTTGGATCTTGCTTCTGTGGCACTTCCCATAGCAGATGTTGCTGTGTGACCCCAACCATTGGAATAGAATCCAACAGCCCAAAATGTCCCTGCATTAAATAAAATTTTTATGTGCGGTTGCCGCCATATAATATTTTTATGCAACCATGCACATTGTTACCAATGTTTGCTTTATATTCAGGAATTTGTGCATTCTTACAAACCGATTTCGTTCCTGAAATCCACGATATTTTACCCATTAATATGTAGATGTACGATGATACACTTTATTATTAACTCTCATTCTTACGTTTGATTCAAGTATTTGCTTGTTGTGTGCCACTGGATCCCAAGCAGAGGCTGCTGTGAAAAGGTCCACAACTTCCAAAAACCCTCTACTCTCTGGTCAGAACCAAGATTACTAGGCCAAATTCATGTCAAACAATCCTACAATGCACACACGCAGGCAGAAAAATAACTCTATCCTTTCTGCAGCCCATAGCAAAGACTTTAAATTTCTCTGGATTGAATAATAGCATATATTATATAACTTTTTGTTATTAGAGATAACAAAATACACAAATAAAACTTACTCTTCCTTCTATGAGGTCCTGGGCCCCAATATTTACAACAGAACACCCAATTGCCTTGGCTGAGTTAAGGCAAAGAGTATGGTTTTCATTCCTCTCCCAGGGGTTCATCACCCTCTTTGTGTTGATCGCGCGTTCATCGACCGTTCCCGGTGCAGCTACATTTATGAGCTTACTGGAAAGATGACCAATGAATCATCAATTCCACTTAAATACCATATAAGGCTAGATTACGCTTGCCCAACTATAAGCAAGAAAAAGCTGACCAAATTAAACATATACCAAAGCAAGACACCATCCTTGGCAACCTCAAAGAGGTCATTGGTATGTGGATCGATCGGCAGATATTTCTTCATGAACTTGTCCTCGCCAAGATAGCTATTGATGTGCGCGACATACGATGCCTTCTCCGACTCGCTGATCGTGTGCAGCAGCGTCGTCGTTGCCGCCTTTAGGAACGCAGAGGACGAGCTCTTGGTCCCTGTGTGCCCCTGCAGCTTGAGATACACCTGAAATCCGAGGTACCCAATTCGCAAATCACATCAAGATGCACTACCCGTCACGAAAGATTTCAGCTTCACGTTAACCCAACAAACCCTGAGGAAGATCTCGAAGTTCACTTCGCCGTCAAGACTACTGAGCGTGTTCTTGACGAGAGCGATCTTGTCGCTGTCTGCGAGAGCGTCACCGGAGATCTTCATGGCGGACATCTTGGCGGCGAGGTCGTCGATGGTCAATGTGCACCCTGGAGTTGCCTCTCGCATGGAAAGGAACTGCGATCACGGAAGCCGGTGAGGGGAGCTCGAAGAAGGGATCTTTGATGGGTGGGGAGGGAGCTTACTTGGGTTTTGAGGGAGCGGAGCTCGACTTGTGTGAACTGGTTCTGGAGCCATGGATCTGAGACGAGGACTCCCACGTACCCACCAGTCATGGTGTGGATCAAAGATGAATGTTGATTCTAGAGAGAGATGGGTGATTCTTGAGCTTGTCGTGCTGCTTTCTCCCCTCAATTCTCCTCTTACTCTTCCTCTCGATCTGGTTGTGCTGAGCCGAACTGAACAGATGAGAGCAGAGAGAGAGGAGAGGAAAGTGGAGAACGTGATTATTCAAATTCTCTCTCTCTCTCTCTCTCTCTCTCTCTGAGTTTGTCTCCTACTTTTTTTCCCTTTTTTTTCGTTTGGTTTTTTTGGTGGAAGACGTTACATCCGTGATTAAATTGCAACAGCGAAAGTTATTCTCATCTGTACATAGTAACCTTGTAGAACTTCAATATTGTTTAGGGAGATCTAGGAAAATATAGTTCATGTAGGCTTTTTCTTAAATGTCGTGTGTGTACAGCCCAAAATCTACTCCATGTACCCAAATCCCGCTTTACATTCACTTGGCATCCATATCAGCATGCAACAATTTCAAGAATTAAAAAAATTGAAAATCTCTAGGTGTGAGCATACATCAATTTGCTCCGGTGGTTGTCGTTAGCGGGTATGACATGACACGCAACAGGGGATCAGTGAGTGGATGATGCATGCGGTGGTGGCGAGCGGTGTCGCAATGCCACGTTGATTGATGAGTGAGTAGGTCGTGTGATGGCAGCGAGCGTGCGATACAACAGTGTGCGACGTTAACACATCAGTTATGAGTGTTGGGTGATGATGATAGTGATCGTAATTGCTATGGTGGTGGCAATTGTTATAGTTGTGGTTTGGGATGGTTGTAGTGATGATGGTAGCACGATGACGGTAATGGTGGTGGTGTAACACTGGGAGAAAAGAGAAAGAGGAGGTGATGGCAATGTCATGTAGGGAGGAAGGAGGTCGTACTGCTGATAAGTGGGGATGAAGGAGGCCATGGTGATGATAGTGGTGATGGCAAGTCGCAGTGGTATTTGGGAGTACGTGGCATCAAAATGGTCTAAATAGGGCATGAGTATGGTGACCTATTTATGGAAGGTCCTTGAAAACTTACCATCGAATAATCAGATAAGGTGACAGGTTTCCGAAGACATGTCATGAGTATGAACTAAATACATAGTAGGACCATAAACTTATTGTAGGTTGATCTTAAGGCATGTCATTAGTACAACAAAATCAATTCCAAGACATGCATAAAAATGCAACAAGTTCTGACGGATCTACCATCATCACACTCATGATGATCATACTTGATGTGAAATCTTGAAGTAATAGAAGCACCAAAACTTAATTACTGACCTGATTCAATATCCAAAATGGAGAAATATAGACTATCATGTAGTCCTCTTCGAGACGATTCCAACAAGTCTAAGAACGTTGAAAACGAACATCGTATGCGAAAGTTAAGCGCAAAATACGATGGTTTATGGCTTTTCAGCCATGAACCTGAGCCTATATAAGGGCTAAGTGGCTGAACCACTTAGTCATTATATCCAAGCTCATCACAAGAGCTCCACCCCAAAGTTTTCTAGAGCATCGCCATCGCCATCGTCTACCTTCGATCGATGATCCGAAGATGTCATTCCGAAGAATGTGTCGAGGTCCACACCAAGCTCGCATGTGTTTCATGTGAGGCACCTCATAATCACTGATTTTCATGGGGATATATCCGAAAAACGACCCCCAAAGGTACGGATTTTGATTTTCCATCTTGCAATTGGGTCGCATATTTTTCGTACTTTATATATTCGTAGTTTTCGCATCGATCCAATGTCTAGATCATCTGGAATCATGCATGCAAAGTTGGATTTCACTACTTATCACCGTCTTATTTTGCATTTTCTGAGAGACTTGTTTGGCAGAAAATTTTGGTTTTAATGTCAAATTCATCATCATGATATGCAATATCATATCATGTGTTTAAATTTAGATCAGGAGAAGACATTTTGTCATCAAAATCGGAACAGTTGCTCACTGTTAGCAGAAAGATCTATCAGTTGACTTTAATGATAGATCAGTAGACTTTAATGATCGATCAATACGTATCGATCAGCCAAAAGACATGATCGATTAGTACTGATCGGACATGATCCAGTAGTGTTTTAATGCATCAAATGAGCAGAAATTATGGTACATATGTGTACGACATTATTAAGCATCATTTCTTAAATTGAAATATGTTAAATTGAAATCTGTTAGTAAGAAAATTTATGATAAATTTTGGATCTAAATAGGCAAGAATAGCAACTAAGGGTTCTTGATCGACCATGTGAATTGATTAATTAACACCAGATGAAATGATTCATTGCCTTAATGAACATTAGTCATCTAAATAAGTCAATGAAGTGAGATCTTGCACAGTTAACCCTAAATAGTTAAATGGGGGGGTCAGAGTAGATGATATGAATTATAATTAAACAAGGTATAAGAATGGTAGTTAAGTGTAAGCCATGATCAATGTTAAATCTTTTCCAACTATGAATATACTTCGAATCTTTATGATAATATGGTTGTGCCATGGATGGAACCCTTGACCTGTATGTCTTGAGCTTTGGTGATCTCCACAATCTAGGACTTCTCTCATATCGAGGATTGTCGTGCACAGTGTAGTTTCGCGTGTCACCGTAGGTAGAGGAGTAGATGCCGCCAAGGGATAGGCTAGCACCCTTGGGGCTCCTGGTAAAAGACTAGATGGCCATGACCCCAGTTATGTAGTGATGTGTAGTTCTTGACGTTGCCCGAGGTTCTTGACGGGTTACCATAAGACGTTGCCTTCTGAGATGCACGCTTGCTTGTTTGATCTTTACTTTCCTTCATAGGATTAACATGACTTGCTAATGAGGAGTGATCACTCAAGTAGGTTACTCATCCTAGTTTTATGAGGAGAGTTCCGGGATGCGATTAGTGAAGGAGGTATTCTTATCGGTTTGCCATGTATCTAGGAAAAAAATGGAAGATGTACATAGGTCTGACTACAACTGAATTGAAAATCATATCTTAAACTATAGATCTCAGTTGTGTGTTGTGCCAACCATCAAAGATTATTATCGACTCATAAGAGGTTGCCAGTGAGTTGCCTCGGTTAGTTTTACTGCACTATTGTTAAGTTACTTAGTTGCCTCGGTTAGTCTTACTGCATTATTATTAAGTTACTTGAAAAAGAAGCGTGTCGGACATCGGATAGACTCAATTGAAATATGATTAATTATGGAAGCCAAGAGAGCTGCAAATAAAGTGAGAATGATATTTTAGATGGGAAGCGAGAAGATTAATAAAGGAAAATGTTGAGAACTTAGTTAGGATGCATCTACTTTACGCATGCCTACAAAGGTCCCCCAACCCTAAGATACTATGTATCTTGGAGTCATAGTGTGAGACCCTTGTGGTCAAGACCAATGACTATTTTATATTCTAACAATTGTGTTGGAAGGCATTAGTAAGGAAAGATCAACATTAAAACTTATAATAACCTAAGAGTACGATTTCACTTGTAGACCTACTTATGGGAGTGTGCTCACGTCTATGTCTAATTACTCTAGTTTTTTTTTCGGCTATTGTTTCAGTTCAATGGTTACTATGCTTGCTACTATTTCCATGTTAGTTGTTGTTTTACATGTTATTTAAGTATATCCATACTTGGCAACTTTGCTCATAGCATACCCTTTTTCGTGTGATCCAACATGTTCGTAGAACCCGCCACAACAATAGGGCACGGTTTTGTCGCCGTGGAGCATTACAGGTTCAGGTGCACATTTAGGGTGCATGCTTGGTGGTTTGTTTTGTGGTAGTTTTTTACTCATGCTTTTGTACTTGAGAGACGGTTTTTGCACTTATGATATAGATGGGCAGTTACTTGTTTGCACTTGTTGTGAACACGGTGCTTCTTGTATTATTTTGGTGTATATTATGGTGTAGTGAAAATGAATTGTTCTCATGCATTCTCTTCTTTACTTGCTTATTTTCATGCAATAGATACAACAACAACAAATCCTTTTCCTACATTAAGTATGGTAAACTATGAGGATTGTTTGCCTCTGTTCAGATCTATCTTGGGGCAATCTCAGACTTAGATCCAAAAAACTAAGGTATCTTCGTATAGTCTCATTCCAATACTTCATGGGTGTTCCTCGCCCTCTCTTAGTTGGATCAACATCCCAAAACTCGCATATCCTAAATGGTGCATCAGCCGACCTCCTTTGCAAATGATCAAGCCACCTTAAGCGATGTTCATGCATCTTATCCTCTATCAAAGGTACACCAACTTTCCTTCTGATTGCATCATTCTGAATTCGATGGTTACATGTGTGTGTGTGCCTTAGCATTTTCATTTATGCTATTGTCATTCTATGCACATGTCTATGGTTCGCAGTTCAACATTCAGATAAATAGATCATAGCAGGTCTCACGGCTGCTTGTAAAACTTTCCTTCGATTTTTAAAGAAAAATTCTTATCATAGGGAAACATAGAGGCTCCTCTCCACTTTAGCCTATCTATATTTATTCTACCAGTAACATCTCCATCAATGTCCCCATCATGTTGCAAAATAGGTCCCGAGTATCTAAAATAATCTCTCTTCAATCTTCATCCTAATTCCTTCACCATTGCTTCCATCAAAGTACATTCCATATAATCAACCTTATCCCTACTTATACGAAATCCTTTAGACTTCAATGCACTTCTCCAGACCTCAAGCTTCTCATTTACTCCATCTCTAGTCTCATCAATCAACACAATATCATCGTCGAATAATATACACCAAGGTATCTCATTCTGAATGTCACTTGTGAACTCATCTATAATAAAAGTAAAGGGAATATACTCAAAGCTGAATCTTGATGCATACCAATGTTGATGTCAAAGTGATCAGTCTTCCCAGACTGGATCCTTATACAATAGTCCTATCATACATATCTTTTTATGAGGTTAATGTATAAGACATGTGCTTGTCTGTTCTCCAAAACTCTCCACAATATCTCCCGTGGGACATAATCATAAGACTTTTCCAAATCAATAAAAATCATACAGAGGTTCTTCCTTTTAGCTTTATAATCTCCATCCTTCTCCTCGTTAAATGGATGGCTTCAATAGTTGAGTGACTTGACATGAATCCGAATTAGTTTTCTTTTACTTTGGAAACTTGCCTCAACCTTCTTTCAGTCACACGTTTCCAAATTTTCATAGTGTGACTCATTAGCTTGATACCTCTGTAATTTGAATAATTTTTAATGTCTCCTTTGTTCTTATAAATAGGCATCATGATGCTTTTACTCCAATCTTTAGACATTCTCTTGCTTCGTCAAATAACATTGAATAAATTTGAAATTCAAGTCAAACCATGCTCACATAAAACTCACCATACTTCTATAGGAATGTCATTAGGTCCTACAACTTTCTCAGGTCTCATAACCTTCAAAGACTCCTCTACTTCCTTACTTTGTATTCTTCTATAACTTGTATGATTCAAGTACCTTTCACTACTATCTAGATCTCCCAAAGTGGCCTCTCTATTTCCCTCCCCAATGAAAAGCTTATGGAAATACTTCTTCCATCCTGGCTCTATATCCTTCCAACTAACAAATATGTGACATTCCTCATCCTTAATGCATCTCATTTAAGAAATATCTTTGGTCTTTCTTTCTCTTGATTTGGCCAATCTGAATATATCCTTCTGACCCTCCTTAGAAGTGATATTTTTGTACAAAACTTCATAAGCTTTTGACTTAGCTTTGCTTACATCCTTTTTTGCGTCCTTCTTTGCTATTTTGCAGTCAGTGATAGTTTCCTCTATTCCATACTTAGACATAGCTTCAAAGCATGCTCTTTTAATTTCGAGCTTCTCTTGCACTCATCTATTCCACCACCAAGCATCCTTTTGGCCTAAAGCTCCTCCCTTTGATTCACCCATCATCTCTTTCGCTACACTTCGAATACAAGATGTTACTGCCTCCCACATCTCATTTGCACTTCCGTTACAATCCCAAGATAAGTTTTCTAAAACCTTCTTCTAGAAGCATGATTGCTTCAATTTAAGGTTCCACCATCTAGTTCTAATGATCTTGGAAATCCTCTTTTTTCTTTACCAACCCTTTTATTTGCACATCCATGACTAACAAGCGATGTTGTCTTGTAAAACTCTCTCGTGGGATTATTTTACACTTTTCATAACAGAATCAATCTTTTCTCCTGAACGTAAGGTAATATATCTATGTTCTAGTTAGACCACTCTTATAAGTAATTACATACACATCCCTCTTATTGAAGAGAGTGTTTGCTATGAAAAGATCATAAGCTATTACATAATCCAGAATAAATTTTCCCTCTTCATTTCTATACCCGAATCCATGATCTCCACGGACACTAGCATACCCCAAATCATCCTTTCCCACATGTCCATTAAGATCTTCATCTAGGCAAATCATCTCTCTTTGTATGTTTCCTTGCATGATCTTATCCAAATCCTCCTAAAAAACTTGTTTAATCCTTTCATATAAACCAATTTACGATGCATAAATGAGATTATATTCACACATTTATTTTCAAACACCAATTTTAGCAAAATAATTTGATCCCCGAATCTTTTCACCTTGCAATGGATACATTTGTATAAATGGGCTTGTGTTGAATGTGAATGTGGTGTTTACAAGATGATTTCTCAGTATCATGATTCATGGGTATGCGACCGTTTGGTATCAGAGAATTGCTACTCCATCATTCTCATAAACACCAGATCCTTATTGGTTTCCAGAACACGAGATAGTAGGTATGGTCATCTGACCTTGTCACAAGTCTAAGGACAATAACATAAGTAACATAATATAACCATGTCCATGTCTCTCTAAGTACTAAGATCACTACTAATATCATGGTTTATTTGCAAAATCATGCTGCCCTGAGTGGATTTTGATGTGTCTTGGTGATGAATCTGTGATTCATCACTTCAAAAGTCAAAAATGGAGCCTTGTTCCCGAGTAAATAGAGGCATATTTCCCTTTATAATGCATAAATATCATTCATGCATACATACATAATACATACATTTTAGCAGTCTATTTGCATTTAAATAAGAAGCCAAAATCCCTTGTAAAATATCCACTTACTAAAATAACCTCTTCCTTATAATATGCATTCCTCAGTTAACAATATAGGGAAGAAAGCCAAAAATCCCCCTTGTGAATTAGTCAATAAAGCCCTAGAATCCTTGGACAATAAAATACACATAGATCCCTCAAACAAACTCCAAAATAGGTCTACTCACTCTTAGAATACTACACATTAAAAGACCTTTAAAATGAGACTACTTTCATCCAATTTGGAGCTCGTATGAGAAAGTTGGTTTCTTTGGGCCACTTTGTACATTACATATGTATAAATTGTATCTTTGTATTTTTTTTGTATCATACTTGACCTTATCTCCGTCTTTGGTCAACATGAAACTTGTAGATCTCATCAAGATCTACAACTTTCATGTTTGGAGTTTTTCCAAATTCGGTCCCCTTCTCTTTCTACACTCAATTCTCTTTTCAACCAATCACAGCAGGCCACGTGGCGCCCTCTGGTTGCGCCACGTAGCCCGCTGCCCTTGCCTCATCCGCCCGCAGCCACAGTCGTTGGATTACCCTCTAGATCCAACGGCTTAGCTGCCTCCACGTACGCCTCGATTTTTAGCCATCCGATTGTCTCCATCTCCGATCCTAACCGCCCGTTAGCGCCCTCACCAGAGCTCGCCACGTGGCGGCGTGTACACCGCTAGATCGCATCCCTGATCTTCCATCACAGCCGCTTCTTCCTTTGGCGCCCCTCATCCCTTCGATCAACCTCAGCTTTCCATCACCGCCCTCCGTTTGCGCCGCAAGCTAAGCACGCCACGTGGCGCTTTGAGAACCGCCTGATCACGCCCTCGATCCCTTCATCCAAACCGCTCGATCTTCTCTTTATTTCCACCGTAAGATCGCGCCCCAGCCTTTCATCTGCACCATTCATTTCTGCCTTATTCCCCTCGCACCACGTGGCACAATCGCAACCCTTGATCGATTCGCCTGCGATCTAATCCTACCCGGCCATTATCGCTTCGATCACCACCGTTGGATCACAAGATCCAACGGTGGAGACTTCGTCTCCTACCTCCGATCGCCTCTCTCCCACGATCTCGACCTTGCGCAACACGCCGCCCCCTTTCTATTTTCGCCACCACGCCTACCACCTTCTACGACCACCAATCACTCCACGATCTTCACCATTCTCCCTTCATCCTCGCCAGCTCGCTCACTTTCCACGACTCCCACCGATGTAGCTCCACGATGGCCTCGAACTCCACCTTCCAGCGACTGAACCCATCGACTTCACCCTATAAATACCCCCTCTCCGGCCATCGTCGTATCGATCCGCCCCTCGTGAGAGACGCCCCGAGCTCTGAGCTTCAACTTCGTGACAGGAATTGAGAGTTTTATTGAGCGAAGACGTCCGTCTTCTCCGACGAGATCCTCGGCCTCCACCGAGTCACAGCCCTCCTCCACCGAGCCGCTGCTTGAGCTCAAGGAACCACCGGCCTTTCGAGCGACGACCTGGAACCCAAGAAGGAGTTCCAATCCCCAGGTGACACCTCCATCCCTCTCCAATCTGTTCTTCATTTCTTCTTCGATTTTCTCGCATTTTATTTGCCGCCTCCGGTCATCTTCACGCCTCCATTCCATCCCGCCGAGCTTCGCATCGAAGCTCCCATCTTCGCGGTAGATTTCACGACCTCCGACGATGCATATCACCGTACCTCGATCTCCAGCTCCGCCATTTGGCCGGAGCTCCTTTGCCAGACCACCTTCGTCCGCCTTAGGCCTCGCCAGTCAACCACACACCTTCACGAGTGCACGCACGAGCTACGGCTCTGCCTCTAACACCTGCAGGTACCCCTCTGCTCATTGAACGGAGGTTCGCCGGAGCAGACTTTGAGCTCCATCGCCATCGACTTCAGTTAGCCCTCCGTCGCGCCTGAGACCATCAGGATCTTCGCCGCCACACCACGAGTCTTTTGGGATATCTCCGACAAGTCGGAGAGCTTCATCGACACGAGGAAGGACGGGCAGAGCAAAGGCGACTTCGCCGGAGCCCCGCCATCTCCTCCGCAGGTGGCGGAGGATCATCGGCGGGAGTGGCGGACAAGCCGGGAGGCTAAGACAACAGCGGTAGAGAAAGCCACAGGGAAAGCAGCAGTGATCGTGCGAAGCCTTTGGTACTTCTCACCTCCTTTGGGTAGGTTTTCGAAGATTTGATTCTCCTCACTCCGCGGGAGACCGTCATCCTATGTCATCAAGCAGCTAGACCAAATCCCACTTCTTTTGAAAAGAGATTTGAGGTCCTACATTTACGGATAGAGTCCCGCCCCGTCGAGATAGATCTTCCATGGCACCCTAGGCCTTTGATAGAGGAAAGAAGAGCAGACTCAACTATACGACCTCTTTCATCAAGGGACGACCTAGGCAGGAATTCTATAGGATAGCTTTCTGTGACGTACAGCTGTCGTTCGATCACATCGATCGAACGGACCCCAGCGAGCCACGTAGCTTCTCAGCTGGGCTTTACAGGAGTCGTTGGATCCCTTAGATCCAACGGCGCCTAGTGCGCCACGCGTCCCCTCTCCGCAGCAGCTCTCAGCCGTTGATCTCTCATCTGATCCAGCGGCGGATCTTCAGCCACGTCGCAGCTCCATCGAAGCCAGTAGGCGTCGGATTAGCATAGATCTAACGGCCTGAGGTCACGCCACGCGTCTTCACCGCCATCCATCGGATCAAGTTCGATCCGAGGGTCCCCAGTTTGCCACGCAGCTTCGGCCCGAGCCTCTTCCCTGAGCCTAGGCTCGGATCGCCCTACCCTCACTCCAGACCTCCAGAAGCGCCTGAGCCTAGCCCCGAGCCTCCGCAGCTAACCGACCCTGGGCCGCCCACGTGAGGAGCACGTGCGGCCTGGGAAATTTACACAGAGGCCCCTGGAACGTTCAAATATTGCAAAAAAGTCCCTGTGAAGCTGGGCCCACGTGAGGAGCACGTGCCTTGTGGAGAAATTCGAGTCCCCATCATAATAGGTAATTGCACTTACGTCCTTGTCAGCATATTTACTTTATGTATTATTATTTTCCTGGATTGCATTTACACCCCTGTGTTTGCACGCATCCCTAGGTTGCATTTTACATTATTTTTCAATTCTAAAAGTTGCATTTTGCTGAGAAACTTGTCCTCTGTCTATTGGGCCACGTGTCATGTTTTTGTAATTTCAGTGGAATTTTAAATGAATTAGTTGGTTGATTTGTGGAATATTTTGCCCAGTGACACCTTTTAATTTCTAAATTATTCTCTGTGATTCCAAAAATCCTCAAAAATTCAAAATAGCTTTAGGACAGTGAACTTAACATGCCATAAAAATTTCATGTCATTTGCACAATATCGAGGCCTAAATAAATTGTTGAGTGATTTTCTCAATTTAATTTTAATAAATTCATCTCACATTGAAATTAAGATCTGTCAATTTTCCTGGATTCCTTATCATTAGTGCTATCTAGGATAATTTTATCTCTTGAAGAAATTGTGATTTGTTATTTATTAAAAATTAAATAGTGAAAATCACTCTGTCTGCATATTTAATTCACACTAAATTTATTTAGTGTCTAAAAATTACAAAAAAATTAGAGTAGCTTAAGTTCATCCCATTTAATAATCTGGCCAAGTTTCATAATTTTTGGAATTAATTTAACCATCTTTCTGAATTTAACATTTAATTTGGCCTGATTTGCATGTGTATTGCATAAAAAACCCGAAAAAGACCAAAAATATTCCCTCCAAAAATCTCACACTTGGATTTTACTAAAAGTTCATCTAAGGAGACAGATGCCTCCCTGAGTTCGACCTTGGACTTCCACCAAGTAAAAAAAATCTGCCGCTTGAAATTAACTTGACATTAATTAATAGTGGTTTTTGATTAGCCTCTCGTGTCCGACTGCAACGAACACTTAAATTTAATTTGGACCATTAATTTGACCGAATTAACATAGGGTGCGGGACGGCTATCAAAAATGGTGCCGTTGTCGGGGAGGCACGGCTTAGGTTAATTTTTGGTGAATTTTTGAGTGTTTGATTTTCTTTCCCCGGGTAGTCTGACCCCCGGTTTTTCTTGTGAATATTTCTCCGTTCTTTAATGTTTTGCATTGTTTTCGAGTCGTTCTCTCTCTGACATCGAAATTATTTTTGTGCGAGGAACGCGAGGAGTCGAAGACGCTTCAAGGAATCGACATTTTCTTTGAGTGAATTGAGAGAACTTGTAAATTTCAATCATTTTCCACATTTTTCGCATCATTTCCAGCGGTTCCCGTTTGGGTTCTCGCGTGTGTAAAAATAGTGGAACTGTGTCCCTGTGTGCTGTGTGGGTGAATGTAACTTAGCTTGCACTAGCGACTCCCCGAGCCAATCTAGGAATTGCTTGTGCTCGTAATCATTAGGACCACACAAATCACTTAAAAGACGCACTTAGATCGCAGTACTTAGCCAAATTAAATTGTTCTTCACGCTAATAGAACTGCCTATTTAGGAGCAGTTTTCATCGCTTGCATTTGCATTTAGATAAAGTTTTCAATTCTGTTCTGCATCCTGCATAAAAAAAGCGAAGGGATCACTGTAAGTCTCTTGAACTCAGCATAGCATCATTGTTTTATCTTGCATCGGCTTTTTCTCGATTTCTCCCTCTGATTTTCACATTTAATTAAACGAAAATTGGGACTGTCCGATAGCCGTGCTGTGTGGTTGACTTAATCAGTGATAACTTAACTTAAAATCGGGACTGCTAAACAGTATTGACCAAAAAAAGAGAATAAAACTTGAAAATTGTTTGCGGGAGATTAATCCTCGACCCTGTTTTCAGGCTGAGTGAGGGTACTTGAGTGTGTGTGAACACCTTAAGGCAGAGCCCAAATCCCCGCCTTCCATATCACGAGCCAACTGATCTTAGCAAATATCACGAGTGGGATACTTTTAAGCTCATTGACAAGTACCAAGTAGCCTCCGCCTTCGCAGGTAGATAGGGGCAAACCAGCGGTACTCTGCGACAAGGCCTAGCTTTGTCAGCCTCCGCCTGCTTGCAGGTAGATAGGGGCACGTCTTTGAGTCCCCAACTCCGGATAGGAGCGAAGAAAGGGAGGATCGGCGGTATCTTAGGCGACAGGATAGACAGGGAAGACGCATCCGGCTCTAAGCCGACTTCCCTATAGGCTGTGTAATCCTTGCTATCTTGTTTGAACAATCACACTTAAAAATTACAAGATTAATCGGACTCGATTTCGAGTCCTTCACTGTGTTGAGTGTGAACCCAAGGTTTTGGATTGATTTTGCTTGCTTCAGGTAGGAGTAAAATCCTATCTTCTTCTCCCCACATCAAGATGAGTAACTGGGGAGATCTCGACGCGTTATTCACCGATCTCTCTATGAGTCCCCCAAGTGACTCGTCTTCATCGGCCCAAGCGCACCTTGAACCACCCAGAACTCATGACCCTCTTGAGTCTTGGTTCCCTCATACTCAGGGTGGTTACTCTCAAACCAACCCTTTCATCTCCTCCGAGATTATCGAGGAAGATCATCGCCTCAGTAATCCCTTCCTTGATTTGTCCTCTGACACCGATCTTATTTACCCCCCAGGATTAGAGGACGAGATGCCACCAAAAGTACCACCGGATGAGGAACAAATACGACAGATTCTTGCTCGCATCGCCGAAGCCGAACAGAAGAATGCAGATCTCACGGCGCGGATGGGACAGATTATAGTAGCAGGAGGAATCGACCGACCAATGGTCGATACCTATAACCCGGCGGAGAACGAGATTCGGAACTGGTTGACACCCGCAGTTCCCGCCCAGGCATTTGAGCTGAAGCCCCACTTCCTTAATCTGCTTCCGAAGTTCAACGGAAACCTAAATGAAGAACCATACACTTTCCTCCGTGACTTCGAGCTGGTGTGCAACAATCTTAGCCATCCCAATGTTGGCCATGATTATATTCGACTGAAGGCCACCCCTTTTGCCTTAGGAGATAAGGCTGCTCATTGGCTGAAGAACTTAGGGGTGGCATGCACTACCTGGATGTAGTTCAAGGACCTGTTCTTGAAAAAGTTCTACCCTCTCAATAGGACAAACCAGATGAGAACGAAGATCGCCAGCTTCGCCCAAGGACCCAGTGAACCTTTCCATGACGCTTGGGATAGGTTCAATGATTTAGTACAGAAATGCCCCTGCCACGACATTTCAAAGGCGATCTTAGTCCAGACCTTGTTCTGTGGTCTAACCCTAGAGATGCAGGGGTTAGTCAGTGCCGCCTGTGGAGGAAGCTATCTAAACAAAAACGAGCACGCCGTATGGAAGATCCTGGAGCAGATGGCGGAAACAGGCAGGTCGCAGGTCACCAGGGCCTATCAGTTGTCTCCCTCAATCCTATCCAATGAGACAACCCGAAGGACTGTAGCGGATCTGACTGAGGACCTCATCCCCAGCATGGGGATGATTGCCGACAAGCTTACCATGGTCGAGTAGATCCACAAGAGAGTCGCGGAACTGGAGTCTCTTTCGCGCCTACCGAAGCAAGTGGAGGAACTTTCTGAGAAGGTAGCTAAGATAAAGCTACCTACCCCTTCTGCACCACCTGTACCTGTACATCGAGTCCATCTTGTACAGGACCAGGCACCGGGGTCTCAGAGTAGCTGGGATCAGACTTACACCCAGCAGAACCAACATGCACCTCCACAAGTGGAGACAGGATATGAGGAGCCTCCACAAGTGTACGAGATCAACGGACTTTGGAATAGCCGTGACCCGATTGTTAGGCAGGCCAAAATGGGGAAGGATCAGCCACACCACCCATCCCCAGCCTACCAAGAAACCAGGCCCGTTCCTACACCGCGCTTTCAGTCCAGGCCAGAACAAGGGTACCAGCAGCAGCAGCGCACGTATCAGCAGGACCCAGCACCGTCCCACCAACAGCAGCAGTATCGGCATGGCCAGCAGGGCCATGATAAGCGAAAATCCGAGCGACTAAGGTAAAGGTACTGAATAGGTCGTTGCGACCTCGGTCACTCAGATGCACTTGATCAAGAAAAATTGAACCACTAATAAAAATAAAATCGATCAAAACACGAATAGCGGTCCTGCTATGGGTTTAACCTGGTATAGCACCCATGGTCGAACTCAAGGAGCACGGGTTGGCCTTTCGGCCTACGAAGTAGTCAAAAAGAGATAAAATAAAATACAAGCAATGTTTTTGGTGGTTTTTGAATTTTTTATATTTTTTGGATTTTTAGCTAATTAAGAAAATAAGAAAGACAAAGAAACACACACTTCAACAATTTATTTAAAGCACTAAAAATCAACCAAAAATTCAAACAAAAATATTTTTATGTGTTTTATATTTTTTTAGTGTTTTTGGTGAATTTTTGAGAAATTTCTGTTCTTTATTTAATTTTCTAAAAATCAAACAGTAGCTAAAAGAGATGGTACTGTCCAACCAAGCCAAAAAGCCCTAGATAAAATATCCAAGAGCTCCAAAATGCTTGGAGGTAATTTTCCTACAAAGAAGACAAAAGGAGAAAAATTCAGGCACCAATTTTATTGTTTTTGGATTTTTAATTTATTTACTAGAATTTTTATAGGTTTTTGAGTGTTTTTAAGTTTTTAGTGGTTTTCTGCAGTGAAAAATAGCCAAAATTGGCTAGAAAATCAAACTAAGCAAGACAAATAGTGGACAATTATTTTGTAATTTTTGGACACTATTTAATATTTTTTTGTGATTTTTAAAGTTAGACAGTAGCAAAATTGAATGTTTTTGAATTTTTAAAAATATCAAACGAGATCCAAAATGTCCTCAAAAATCCACAAAAATTTTACACCATGGCAGGAGCCATGTGTCCAATTTTCGTTGAATTCGTAGGTGTTTTGCTATTTTATTCAAAAATAAAGGAAGGGCACTGTGCACAGGGACCAAAGTGCAAATACCCAAAGTTCTGAGGGGTCTGGTGCAATTTTCCCAGCAAAACACGCGCCACGCGCATGCCTGGGGCACTCAGGGACCCAAATGTGATAAAAATAAGTCCCGAGGACTTATTGGTAACAAGTACCAAAAGTCCAGGGGCTTATCTGCAAAATACCCAAAATATAACGCACATGTGGAAATAAATCACGCACAGGGGTATAAATGCAAATAAGTAAAAGATTTCATTCATTCAATAACATCCAGAACTACAGGGGTCTCTATTGCAAATAAACCAAAATATCACGTGTCGATGCACGTGTCCACAACTGGCAGGGGTATAAATGCAAATAAAGTAAAGCACAGGGTCCAATATGCAAATAGCCCTAAAACTAAACAACTGACTTTAATATTTACAGGACTAAAACGAAATAAAAGTAAAGACAGGGCCTAAGGGTAAATTACCCTTTATTAAGCAGATGGGCTGGATGCGCGCCACGTGGATGATCGGAAGGTGCTGACGGTGGGCGCTCCAGATGACGTCTCCTCAGATCAGACGATGAAGGCTGCTCCGGAGATGGACGGCTAGGATTGAATCTGGAGCGGGAGGGGACGATCGACGGCAACGGAGGATGCTGGAAGAACAAGTCCCAGGCGAGACTCGCCGGGCTCGTGCGTGCGCGGAGCTCCTCCTTGGAGCCCTCTGAAGGTCGGAAAAGAATCGTGGAAGGCTCTCGCGTCTACCGGTGGGCTCCGATGATCGAGCCGAGCTCCGAGGAGCTCGGACGAGGTCGGCGGAGCTCGGTCTCCTGGCTGGATGACGAAGGGCCTCAGATGGCCCTCGTTTTGACCTGAAAAGCGAACCAGAAGATTCACGGGTCGAGGGCAAATTGCCTCGACCCGGTTAGGCAAAGTGGGGGTGATGGATGTGTCGGGATGGCGAGCTCCGGCGAAGGTGGTGGACGGAGGAGCTCGGTTCCCAGCTCCTGTGCGAGCTGGGTTGAGTGAGTGGGTGAAGAAGGTGCGTCGGAAGGAGGCGGACGTAATGGACGATTCCGATGATCGAAATGGGTAACGGAGTGGTCGGAATCAAAGAAACGCGGCGGCGGAGCGATTTGGGCGTAAACTGAAATTAAAGGAAAAGATAGGATATCGAAGCTACCTGGGTGGTCGGAGAGACTGGGGATGAGCTGCTGAAGCTCCTGGTCGTTGCCTCGAGGATCGTCTCGCTCCGAGGCTCGAAGCTCACGCTGGTGGCGGAGCTACGGCGGCTGGGCTCGCCGGATCGATGGCGAAGCTCCCTCTCCTCGCTTCGACAGGCTCAGACGCGAGCTGTCACTCTCACGGTTGCTCTGGAGCTCACAGGAGGAGGAAACAACTAGCCAAAGATGGAGAGAGGAGGTGGCGGAGCTGCAGCTTTATACGGCTAGGGGTCCGAGAAAGATGGGTCCGGGCAAGCTCAGGAGCGTGCGAATCCCGAGGGAGCGGCTCCGGCGAGGATGTCGGATGAACGATTAAAGATTCGGACCCGGGGTTTAGGGAAATGGGTGTCGGATCAAGCGGGTATAATTGCGAGAAATCGGGTCGGGCGCTTGTATCCGCGGAAGGTGGTCCTGGGAGGGGGGGTAGTTGACCGGGCGGTCAACATCCCCAGGACCCAATGGGATTCGGCCACGTGGCTGGATCTTGAAGTGACAAATAAGGGTAGCTAGGGGCCGAATTTGCAAAAACTCAAAACACAAAATATTTTTATTTTATTTTTTTCTATTTTTTAGTAATTTTTAATTAATTTTTGGAAATAAAAATAAGCTATATACATAGTATGTAATATATAGGTATATGTACATTATTAGGGTTTTTTATTTTTTTTATTTTTAATTATTATTTTTATGCAATTTTATTCCTATTTTATATTTTATTTATTTATATTATAAAATAAGGAATAAAAGGGTGTTTTTATTTTATTTTTCTTATTTATATACATAGGTAAAATAAATATATATGTATATTTTTGTATTTTTAATTTTGCTCTTTTTATGTTGTTTTTGTTATAATTCTTTTTATTTTATTTATTTACAATATATAATATAGAATATTTACAAAAAGTTTGGAAAATAATTTCATTTATTTACAAGGTTAAATAAATATATAGATGTGGTTTATGTACATGATGAAAGGGGTATTTTAATTCTTTTTGATTTTTACTTTTTCTTTTGGTTTTTATATTTTATAAATATATACAAGTATTTACCAGCATATTTTTGGTGAGGAAAATATCTTTATTTATTTACATAGGTATTTACACACATGAGCCCCTATCTCCCTCTACTTTGGCTTTTATGCGGTCAGGCCCATGCTGAGCCCTCCCTTGGGTTAGGTTGCTCAATATTTATTCTAAATATTTCCCTCTTTTTCTTTTTGATCTTTATTCTTTTATTTTTGCACAAAAACATGCTAATTATAGGTTTTTATACAATGCATGCTTTTGGTAATTATTCCTATTTACACATATCTACATGTATTTGCAAAGGTTTTTGTAGCTAAAATATAAGAATAAAGAGTGATGAATGGGTATTCATCACCCCCTATACTTAACTTTGCTAATCCCTTAGCAAACACTTATTTGAAAAAGAAGTGAAAAAGAAAGAAAGAAAAAGAAAAAGAAAAAGAGGGGCATGTACATGGATCAATGTTGAATATTTAACTTTCCTTCATTAAATTGAATTATGGAGCTCGATCAGATCTTTGGATTATTAATGTGTCGGAACCTTATTTAGACTTAAGCTTAAAACCCAACAGCCTCTAAGTTCCACCAATCTATGGGCAAGACTCCTCAATAAACCAGATCAGAACAAGTCTACATACACAAACTCTAATGACCGTGAATCTTTCCATGCAGTGTAAGTGATATGTAGCTCCCCACCTCAGAAGTAACAAAGAAACAACCTCCCTCAACCTGGTAACTCTAATGCCTCAGTCTAGCAACTCTTTCCTCGAGAAGCGGGGTATTCCCTTCTAAGTTCAAGTGCAACCGGCTCAAGAAGAGGGGGAAGAAGTATAGACTTTTGGAAGCTCAGCCAGTGTAGCTAAGTCTCCCGCTGCAAGCTTCACGAGATGTAACATGGATACCATAAGCTTTTGCTTTATTTGACTATATACACTCCGGTGGGGTTATTAAATTTTCAATCCGACCCACCACTTTTTTGGAGTTCTTTTTGCAATTTTGCAATTTTTTTCAAGTGCTTCTATACAACATATCTACATGGTGCAGCATATAAGAAATTTTCCTCTTGAGCCAGTAGACTATCCCTCTTTTGAAGCTTTATTGCAATCCACGGCTTCTGTCTTTAGCCTTCATCACCACTGGACCAAGTTGAGACGCACTTCCTTCACTAGAAGAAGAAGAGAGGTTCCGCGTAGAAGTACTACCCTCATATGCTACCCCAAGCCAAAGGAAACTGCCTCCTCATCACCTCATCCGTGGAGAGCCATGTGTAAAGTGCTGGTGCAAGTCAAGCCATTGTCTCTAAGAGTCATGCGTGTGTTGTTAAGTGCTCTACTTAGGCTCATCAAGATGACATATACTCATAGCCTAGTGGACTCAAAGAATTAAGTCTTATGGACCTGAAAAAGCCTTAAGCCCTATAAGGTTCCTCTTAGAGTTAAGTGGATTAAGATCTTATTCAAGCTCCATTTCTCAATTTAATTCCAGGATTAGTTTAAATGTCAACTCTCATCCAGAAAAAACTATATACATATGTACACAGATGCTATTTACAAATATTTACAATCGTGCAAAATTTTTGAAAAATGTTTTGAAATCATGGATGAATGATGCATGAGGTGCAAGTTTTGCAAAAAGATCTTTACACATATTTACACAAGATTTTTGCAAACTTTCGATTTTTAAAACATTTTGGAAAAAATTTGTACTATATACATCATTTTGATACAAAAATATTTACACAAGCTTTACACAAAGATTTTTGAAATCATTTTTACAAAAATACTTTGTACACTAGCTCTGTATGTGCATGATAAAAGAAGTTTATGTACATGAAAATTTTTTAATTTTTCGTGATTTTTAGCCATTTTATTTATTAACACACTCACACAAAGTACGAGTTATGGCTAAAGTATATATGAAATATATACACACCCCCCTATACTTAGCTCGAACGATGTCCTCAGAGTGATCAAGAGCGATGAAGAAGACATAACTCGTGCTTAGTAAAAGGGAAGTGAAAAGGAATGGTTAAGTACAAGAACGAATAAATGAATAGAATGAGAGGGACTCGGTGGTTTCCCCCTATACTTAGGATTAACTAATCCTAAGTATAGCAAGTGTACATGAAAGGAAATCCGAGTGAAGAAGATACAGAGTCTGCCCCCCCCCCCCTATACTTAGGGTAAAATATCCCTAAGTATAGGCAGCAAAACAGGAGCAGAAAGAATGAAAAGAATACCCGCAGGTCCTACATCCCCCCTATACTTAGGGTAAAGTACACCCTAAGTATAGCATAATCATAAGATGAGAAAAGGGATGTGGGACTAAAGAATAGAATGATATGGACAACTGGATCTATACAAGGCGGAGGAACAGTGAAAATCGGGTGTGAGATGCAAGAGATGTGAGTCAAGAGACCACATCTCACGCAAAATGAATAGGGGCAACAATAACGTCTCGCGGCTCATGATCTAGAAATGGCTTGAGCCGCTGGCCTTTCACTCGAAAGGTACTCTCAGAAGACAACTCGGATATATCAATGCTACCATTGTCGTGTACCTTTCTGACCAAGTAGGGTCCCTTCCATTTGCTCTGCAGCTTCCCTGGAAACAAACGAAGCCTCGCATCAAACAGCCATACTCTCTGTCCAATCTCAAAATGCTTGTGGCTGATATGAGAATCATGCCACTCCTTCACTTTCTCCTTATATTGTAGGCTGTTTGAGAAAGTTGTATCTCTAAGCTCCTCCAGGGCAGCTAACTCTTCCCTCCTCTGGTCTCCTACACCATCTGGATCCATAAGAATATCTGTAACTGCCCAAAGTGACTTGTGCCTCAGCTCAACAGGTAAATGGCACGGCTTTCCATATACGAGGCGAAAGGGAGATGTGCCCAATGGTGTCTTGAAAGAAGTCCTATATGCCCACAAGACCGAGTCCAAAAGCTGTGACCAATCCTTTCGGTCAGGGCAGACGATTTTCTGTAAAATAGTCTTGATCTCCCTGTTCGAGACCTCGGCTAGACCATTCGTCTGTGGATGGTAAGGTGTAGCAACACGATGGTCTATACTGAACTCGCTAGCAAGTGCCTTCACCTGGTCGTTGATGAAATGAGACCCCCCATCAGAAATCAGAACTCGTGGAACCCCGAACCGCGTGATGATGTGCTTCCTCAAAAATCTGCAAACTGTCCTCGCATCAGCGGCTCGGGCGGGGATGGCCTCAACCCAACGACTAACATAATCAACGGCCAACAGAATGTACTCAAATCCCTGACTCTTAGGGAATGGACCCATGAAATCGATGCCCTATGCGTCAAAAACCTCACAGAAATGAATGGGATGCATCGGCATCATATCACGCTGTCCACAAGTGCCCATCCTCTGACAGTCAGTACACCTCTTCACGAACTCATCAGAGTCCTTGAAGAGGGTAGGCCACCACAAGCCGGATTGGAGCACTTTCTGTGCCGTTCTCCTCCCAGAATTATGTCCTCCTGCCTCAAGCTTGTGGCAGTAAGTGAGGACGCTATGGTGTTCCTCCTGAGGAATACACCGACGCCAGACGCTATCCCCTCCTTCGTGGTAAAGGATGGGATCCTCCCAATGGTAGGACTTGGCCTTCGCAAGGAAGGTCTCAAGCCTCTGCCTGGGCCAATCTTGTGGGACTTTCCCAGCAACGAGAAAGTTCACAATATCAGCATACCACGGGAGTGAGGCGATAGCAAGGATCGCCTCATCTGGGAAGGTATCTCGAATGGGATCAATCTGCTCAGACTCCTCAGGCTGCTCTAAACGGGAGAGGTGATCCGCCACCACATTCTTGACTCCAGGCTTATCCTTGATCTCAATGTCGAACTCCTGGAGTAGAAGGATCCATCTAGTCAGTCTGGCCTTGGCATCCTTCTTTGCCATGAGGTACCTGATGGCGGTGTGATCTGTGTACAAAGTCACTCTAGATCCAATGATATAAGATCGAAACTTGTCTAGGGCGAACACTACGGCTAGCATCTCCTTCTATGTGACCGTGTAATTCCGCTGGGCGGAATCCAAAGTGCGGCTAGCGTAGTGGATAGCAAACGGAACTCCATCCCTCCTCTATCCCAGCACTGCCCCCACGGCAAAATCGGAGGCATCCGTCATGATCTCGAATGGGAGAGACCAATCATGCGGCTGGAGAACAGGATCCTCAATCACGCACTGCTGGAGAGTCGCAAAGGACGAGAGACACTGGTCATCGACAAGGAACTCGGTGTCTTTCGTCAAGAGGTCAGTCAACGGTCGGGTAATCCTGCTGAAATCCTGAATAAATCTCCGATAAAATCCAACGTGCCCCAGAAATGACCGTAGCTGCCTCAAATTGGACGGCGGTGCGAGTTTTCTAATGACATCAACCTTGGCCGGATCAATCTCCATGCCCCTGTTGGAGATGATGTGGCCAAGCACCGTCCCTTGAGTCACCATGAAGTGACTCTTCTCCCAAGATAGAACCAAATGGTACTCAATACATCGCTGGAGTACTTGGTCTAGGTAGTCAAGACAGGAGTCGAACCCGTCGCCGTAGACCGAGAAATCGCCCATGAAGACCTCCAACCACTCCCCTACCATGTCCGAAAAGATCGACAGCATGCACCTCTGAAAAGTCGCAGGGGCATTGCATAGCCCAAATGGCATGCGTCGAAAGGCATATGTACCAAAGGGACAGGTAAAGGTGGTCTTCTCCTGATCCTCAGGAGCGATGGCCACCTGGTTGTAGCCCGAGTACCCATCCAGGAAGCAATAATGGCTCTTCCCTGCTAGTCTCTCAATGATCTGGTCAATAAAAGGCAGGGGGAAATGGTCCTTCTTGGTGACCTGGTTGAGTCTCCTGTAGTCAACACAGACCCTCCAAGAGGTGGGTACTCGTGTAGCAATCTCCTCTCCCGACTCACTGATCACAGTCGTGATGCCCGTCTTCTTGGGCACCACATGCAAGGGGCTGACCCACTTGGAGTCGGAAATGGGATAAATAAAATCTGCACTCCACCATTTCGATATTTCCTTCATCACGACCTCTCTCGGGTTGGGGTTCAGTCGCCGCTGGAACTCACGCGACGGCTTCGCCCCTTCCTCGAGATAGATATGGTGGGAGCACACTGATGGACTAATCCCATGGAGATCTGCTACGCTCCATCCGATTGCCTTGCGGTTCTTTTCAAGAACCCTCATCAAACGGGATTCCTGCTCTCCAGTCAGATTGGCAGAGATGATGACTGGGTACATCTCAGGCTCGCCCGCAAGGAACCGATACTTCAGCGAAGTAGGGAGCGGCTTCAGCTCTGGACAGCTGGGCGCTGGCAATTCTGGCTTCGGAAGAAAATGTGTCAATGCTGCTAAGTCTGCCAAATCTGCCTGGGAGAAAGAAAGCGAACTCTCGCAAACTGGATCTGGAGAAGGCTGCTCAACTGTGCTGTCTCTGATCTGCTCTGCATCTACCTTCTCCTCATCTGTAGGCTCAGGTGGACTCAAGTCTGGTATCTGATCGACGCAATCTGCCCAATCAGACTCTGAACTCGAGGGATCTGCATCAAACGCGGTGGCATCAGTACCACCGTAACACAAGGTGGCCTCAGCACCACCATCACTGAAATCTGTGTCGCGATCAAGGATCGGCTCTGCTGCCTCTGTGGTATCCTGAACCAGGGTTGTGCTCTCCATACTCTCCTCTACTATCATCTCGGCATCAACTGTATCTGAAAATGAGAGGATGGCCTGTGCTGCAGGATCTGCCCATGCTACCTCGTCATCAGTGATCATAAAATCACAGTCCCGGTGGATGTCTGGCTCGGCGTCTGTCAGCTGCTCTGAATCTGTGCTATCCTCTGAGCGTGCTCTCTCTGGCTCTGTAGTCCTCGACCGTCTCTATTTGTATACTCTCGCCCTCGACGCGAAAGTACACCTTCCCGCTATCATGATCAGTTACCGCCTTGGCTGTGGCCAAGAACGGACGACCAAGGATGATGGGGGTATCGGCCACTGAATCAGGGATCTCCATGTCCAACACTACGAAGTCCATGGGGAATTTCAGGCCCTGAATCGTGATGATAACATCTCGCAACAACCCCTTCGGCCTCTTGACAGATCGATCAGCGAACTGAAGGACTGTCCTGCTCTGTCGAAGAGTGCCCAACTTGAAGCGGTCGAGAAGGGCTGCCGGAAGGAGGTTGATCGACGATCTGCTATCCAATAGAGTCCGGTCGAACCTCTGCTCACTAATCTGACATACGGTGCCCCTGAATCTGGCCTCTTGGCCGGCAGACGGTTCTGGATCGCAAAACACATGGCTTTCGTCAGCACATGAATCTCTGAAGTGTGGTTCCTCCTCCTCCTCCTGACTGCGGTCCTGTCTCTCAAAGATCGCTGAAGAAGGGGGATGTGCTGCAAAGCCTCCTGGAGGGTCAGCTGGATGTGGAATCTATCGATCATGCTCTGACTGAACTCCTCCTGCTCTCTCTTTTTTGGATCATTTTCTTTTTTCTTCCTCTTCCCCATCTGAAGGGCTCTAGGGAAGGGGATCACATGGTCCTTCTCAGATGAAGGACTAGGAAAAGGTCTAGACGGCTCGACGGCCGGATCCGCACATACATCACTCACCACAGTGGAACCAGAAGAAACTAAACCTTTTCCTTTATTCAAAATAGAATTCTGAGATACAGTAACATGAGGAAAGACAACATCTCTATCAAAACGAACACTGGTGGCCTCAGTACCACCTCTGGCTGGCTCTGCTGCTGGACGTCTCGCGGCATCAATACCGCGGGCTGGCTCGGCTCCTCTGGTGGCATCTGCACCACCTCCTCGAACTGGTGAAGCGGCGGTCTCAGTACCGCCGGTGGAATCAGCATCCTTGGTGGCATCAGTACCACCATCATCATCATGTGCGGCCTCAGTACCGCTCTCCTCCTCCTCAACTGGCGCCCTGGGTGGATCCTCGAGTCGTCGCTCAGACGAGGCGCCGCCTGCTGGTGCTCTACCGCTCCTAAGTGTAACAAAATCATCATCAAATAGATCCGAAGACATATCATCAAATGGATCACTAGGAGTGGCATGCTCAGTGTGAACTACCTGCTCAGATTTCCTCTTCAGGCTATTCAGATTCGGCTCTATCTGTGCAGGGATGGCGGCCTTCCCTCTCATCAGGTCCCGCATCTCTTGGCGGAACTCGTCCATCTCCCGTCTGAAGGTAGCCTGCTGGTCCGTAAGGAGGCGGGCTATGTCATCCAAAGCGGGGCCCTCATGGGAGCCCGACGGGTAGCCTCTCTGGTGCTGAGGCTGCTGGAACTGGTGCTGCTAGTAAGAGGGGTAGGAGGAAGGATGCTGCTGCTGGTGTGCCTGGTGAGCCTGCTGCTCACGTCTCCAAGACTGTCCATGCTGCTGATAGGGACGAGGAACGAAGGATGACTGCTGCTGTGGCTGGTGGGCTGGGGGCTGCTGCTGCTGGTGATCTCTCTGCTGGCTATACTGCCCTCCCTGACCGGATGACTGCTGCTGGGGCTGGGTACCTCCACTCCCCCACCTGAATCCGGGATGGTCTCGTCGGATCCCAGGCTGGGGGCGGTCATACCAAATCCCGTTGACATCCATCAACGGCTCTGCATCGTATGGGGCTGGCGGGAGTACTGCCAGAGGCTGATCCGGCTGGTATACCGCCATCTGCATGTCTGGAGATGGTGGTGACTGGTAGGAGGGCTGCTGCGGCTGGTACGGCTCCTCCTGTACAAGATGAACTTGTCTAGGCTGCTGTAGGGAGCTGGAATGCTGGGACGAGCTGCTGCTGCTGCCGGAGTCGCCTCGCGACTGAAGACGGGGCTGTGAAGCCGTCTGTGCCTCCTGGAGACACATGAGCTGGGTCTTCATGTCGCTCAGAGTCTGTGCCATCTGCGTGATACCCTGGCACTGCTTCTTCTCAATCAGCTCCATGCGGTCCAACTTCTCGCTGATGATACCCATGTCCGCAACGGACGACTCTGCCTGTGTTGTTGCGACTGCGGACGAACTAGATAGACCTGCATCGATCCGTGCTATCCTATGGTACTGCACGGATCCTAGCTGCTGCTGGGGTCTCTGTGTGTACAACCGGGTCTGGGACATCTTCATGTAGTTCTCGGCCATCTCCTCGAAGATGGCCCAGACCTGGTCGTGGTCCTTGGCGAAATAGGACCCGCCGCAAGAAGCATTCACCAAGCCCTGGAGCTCTGGTGTCAACCCGCTAAAGAAGCTCTGCACAAGGTTCGGCTTCGTGATATCGTGGTGCGGGCATCGGTCTGTGAGCTCTCGGAACCTCTCCCATGCCTCATGGAATTGCTCGTTGGGGAGCATGGAGAAGTTGCTGATCAGGGCCCTCGCTGCATTCGTCCGCCCGAGTGGATAGTACTTGTTCAAGTACTCGGTGCGGAGCTGCTCCCAGGTGTAAACAAACTTCCCCAGATGCTTCAGCCAAGTGGCTGCTCTATCGGCCAGTGAAAAGGGGAAGGCGATCATCCGAATCGTATCCTGGTCCACATGACGGTCGTGGACAGTGCTGCAGATCATCAAGAACTCCTGGAGGTGAAGATGGGACTCCTCGGTGGCAAGTCCGTGAAAACGGGGAAGCATCTGCAGGGTGTTCGGGGGGAACTTGAAGTCCCCCATGATAGCAGGCACCACTACCCAATGATGCATCAGTGTAGATCCGGGGTTGTGCAACTCCCGCATCGGTCTCGGTGGTCCTCCTGCCGCAGCGGCTGCCGCTGCAGCGGCTGCGGCTGCTGCTGCTGCGGCTCGTGCCTCTGCGTCTGGTCCGTCCTCAGGCTCGCTCTGATCTCTCTCTGCTCTGAGTCGCTCCAACTCTCTCCTCATCTCAATCATAAAAGCTCCCTGATCTCTCAACTGCTGCTGAACTGTCTCTAAAGAGGCGATCAAGGTGGAGTTGATCGCTCCCTGGTCCAGGACAAAATGCTGATCTCCTCGTGGACCTCCGGGGAGATCCTCAGAACTGCTGGCCATGACGTCTGCAAAATCAAATGAGCCCATCTCAGGTGCTGTCAAATCTGCTAATCTCTCCTCGGGCTCATGTCTCTCAGTACCAAAAGAAAGGGGATCGAGGGGGAACAGGGCGGAGTCGTACTCGGGCTCGGAGAGCTGGTCTCGCCTCTCGCGGGCCATCCTAGATGATCGGGTAGACGTGCCCGAAAGCGGTGCAGCCAGAGGCTGCCTAAGAGAGCGTCTACCCATCATCTTGATCTAGCGAGTAGTGCGGATGAGATCTGGAGAAACTATGATCACAAAACAAACCCTCGGTTCACCAACACAACGCGAGCTGAAGACCGTGAAAGTTCAGTCAAGTTATCTTGTCGATTTTATTAGGTGAACACACAAAATATCAGAGCGCTTACGTGACCTGTTAGGATACCCGATGCTATCCCAACCGACTGGCCCGCACGGAAGAGTCGGTAATCAGTCGGGACTAGCACCGGAGGGCTCTACCTAGGGTGCGGGTCACTCTCTCGCGCATCCAAACCATACAATGAGGGGGTTGCTCTCCCCAAGACAAAATTTTTAGGGCGAGCGTCTTTTAAGATCAATAGTGTTAACCAGTCCCAATTTTATCGTTTTTCTTTTTAATATTTTTCAAATAAAAACAAACGGCCTAACGAATTTTTCGGTTCTCCTGATTATTTAATCCAAAACAGGGGGATAAGACGAAAAAGCCGATGCGCGATGAAATCAATGATGCATGCTGAGTCAGAAATGCGTACCTTGTCTCCAGCACTCTACATGCAAGTGATCCGCGCAGAATTTAAAGACTGAAAATAAACTACCTAAATGATGCAGGCGGAAAACCGAGGCCCTAAACAGTAGTGCTACTCGAAAGAACAGCTAGCCGACCACCAGCCTCCAATCCAAAAGGGTCCGGTCTAGACCCACCCCTCCTCTTCTCGACAGGTCGAGTTCAGGAGTAGCGCTTGACGGGGTGGGCTCGCGGCGCGTAGGCTTGGAGGTGATGGAACGGCTATTTTATTATTATTTTTATTATAGGTCCAATTATCGCACTATAGGAACAGGCAATTATATTAGGGTGTTTGGATCCTATGAGTTACGTCACAATCAAGCAGAAAATCCTACGGCTAGGGGCTCGATCAAAAACCATGTAAACACCGGAAAAGGCAGTAAAAAGGAAAGAAAACAAAGCCGCGTAAAAAGCTGCGAAAAACTCCTAAGGGTCCCCCGAGCACACCGGTGCTCGGCGAAACAGACCCACTAAGTCAACCACAGTCCAAGTCCAGTCTCTGAGTCCCTGTATTATTACAACAATAATAATCAAATAAAACCTAATCTAACCTCACCCACTCAACTCTCTCTCGCTCTCTCCTGTGGCTCCGTGCAGAAGGGAGCCGCCTTCGAGTCTCGCGGTTGCGTCGGCTTCTCGAAATCGGCCGCCTCGGTCCTCGAGCCCTCGCAAGAAAAAGAGACAAGTAGTCAGTCCAAATTATTATAAAAATATCAGGAAAAATATGTATATCTACAGAACTCTATACAAAAAGGCCGCGAAAAGGAAAGCTGCGGAAAAACTTGAAAAGTAACTACTAAGCCGTGCTCCCCGGCAACGGCGCCATTCTGATAAGCGAAAATCCGAGCGACTAAGGTAAAGGTACTGAATAGGTCGTTGCGACCTCGGTCACTCAGATGCACTTGATCAAGAAAAATTGAACCACTAATGAAAATAAATTCGATCAAAACACGAATAGTGGTCCTGCTATGGGTTTAACCTGGTATAGCAACCAGGGTCGAACTCAAGGAGCACGGGTTGGCCTTTCGGCCTACGAAGTAGTCAAAAAGAGATAAAATAAAATACAAGCAAAGTTTTTGGTGGTTTTTGAATTTTTTATATTTTTTTGGATTTTTAGCTAATTAAGAAAATAAGAAAGACAAAGAAACCCACACTTCAACAATTTATTTAAAGCATTAAAAATCAACCAAAAATTCAAACAAAAATATTTTTATGTGTTTTATATTTTTTTAGTGTTTTTGGTGAATTTTTGAGAATTTTCTGTTCTTTATTTAATTTTCTAAAAATCAAACAGTAGCTAAAAGAGATGGTACTGTCCAGCCAAGCCAAAAAGCCGTAGATAAAATATCTAAGAGCTCCAAAATGCCCTGGAGGTAATTTTCCTACAAAGAAGACAAAATGAGGAAAATTCAGGCACCAATTTTATTGTTTTTGGATTTTTAATTTATTTACTAGAATTTTTATAGGTTTTTGAGTGTTTTTAAGTTTTTAGTGGTTTTCAGCAGTGAAAAATAACCAAAATTGGCTAGAAAATCAAACTTAGCAAGACAAACAGTGGACAATTTTTTGTAATTTTTGGACACTATTTAATATTTTTTTGTGATTTTTAAAGTTAGACAGTAGCAAAATTGAATATTTTTGAATTTTTAAAAATATCAAACGAGACCCAAAATGTCCTCAAAAAATCCACAAAAATTTTACGGAGGATCGACGGCTAGGATTGAATCTGGAGTGGGAGGGGACGATCGACGGCAACGGAGGATGCTGGAAGAACAAGTCCCAGGCGAGACTCGCCGGGCTCGTGCGTGCGCGGTGCTCCTCCTTGGAGCCCTCTGAAGGTCGGAAAAGAATCGTGGAAGGCTCCCGCGTCTGCCGGTGGGCTCCGATGATCGAGCCGAGCTCCGAGGAGCTCGGGCGAGGTCGGCGGAGCTCGGTCTCCTGGCTGGATGACGAAGGGCCTCAGATGGCCCTCGTTTTGACCTGAAAAGCGAACCAGAAGATTCACGGGTCGAGGGCAAATTGCCTCGACCCGGTTAGGCGAAGTGGGGGTGATGGATGTGTCAGGATGGCGAGCTCCGGCGAAGGTGGTGGACGGAGGAGCTCGGTTCCCAGCTCCTGTGCGAGCTGGGTTGAGTGAGTGGGTGAAGAAGGTGCGTCGGAAGGAGGCGGACGTAATGGACGATTCCGATGATCGAAATGGGTAACAGAGTGGTCGGAATCAAAGAAACGCGATGGCGGAGTGATGAACCCACATTCCATCATCTTTATTCTATCATTTTGGCACCAAAAATCCTAGCAAATGCCTGTAAATAACATTAAAATCATCATCTTAGCATTCATGCATGTGCATTATATTAGTGTATAAAATACTGTAATTAAAGCCAAAATTATAGAATAAATAAAGAAAAGAAAAAGAATAAAATATTGTAAATATTTTATGAACCAGAACCCCGAGACCTAGGCATCTTGATGACTAGGTCGACAAGGAATAAAGTAGGGGGAGATAAGGTCAAAAACACAGTCCAAATACCTATACATTCTATTCATTTCTTATTCATTTTGGGACCTATTTTTGGTTCCACTTTTTATACATCAAATAAAGAAACTACATGAAAGTTGTAGATAATTTTATAAAGAAAAATACAAAATTGATTTTACAGAAAAATAATACACAGATAAAAAGTTATGCTCTGAATAAAATTCCAGAATCCCAACTTCCCAGACCCGTATCTCACAAATGAAAACTCCAAATGCATCAAACTCACCTTTAATTGTATATAGAAGAAAATAAGCTATTTAATGGCGGTGGTTTCGCATTTGGCGGAGCTACGGTTTGAAAGATGAGTTTTGGACCCTCGTTGTACAGTGTACCGAATAAAATATTCAATTTATTCCTTTTTCATTATTTATTCATTTTTATATTTCTATAATGTTGTAAATATTACTTATAATAATTATGAGTATTAAAATCAGAATAAAAATACAAAAGAAACACAAAATAAAATACTTGCATATAATATACATAGATACAATACTTATATATACCTATACTTTCTATACTCATATTTTATTAAATATACAAAACAATTCAGAAAAATAAAATAAAAATATATTTACGTATATAAAAGTATTTTATAATTTTATAAAATAAGAAATAAAAATAATAAAATTAAAATCACAAAATAAAAATAAAGGAATACAATATATAGATATGGATACCTATAGGGGTGTAAATACAAACTTGTAAAAATATGTCTCATAAAAATAATTAAAAATCATAATAAAATAATTTATAAAATTATAAGCATTTTTCATTTTGTAACCATAATTAAATAAAATCGTTTACTATTTTAAAATGAATTTTTTTAAATCATTTTTTTCAGGCTTTTTCCTGGTTGGTCCACGTGGACCAACCAGGAGGGCTGGAGAGTTGACCCGCGGTCAACTCTCGGACCCCAGCCTGTTACTTGTCAGAAATGAGTTTTCTTGATTTTCGCCCCTTTTTGGGGGACGATCCTTACACCATTTCATGATGCGGTCTTCATCACTTTTTCTCCTCGACATATGATCTTTCACGCCTAGCCTTTACCTCGAGGAATGGATCTGCGATTCGCAAGATATGCCTCGTTGAAAGTGCCCCGACGACCATCTTTCAAAATAGGCCCCTTTCCTCCATTTTCCCTTTGAACCCTCTTTTCCCAATCCTACCCCCGGAGACTTGTGCCCTGGACTGGCGCGCGTGACAGGCGAAGCCTCCGGCCGAGTTCGCGGCGTTTGGAGAGGCTAAGGAGCGGCTTCCACCCCCATCTCCGGCAAGTTGCCGTGAGGTTCCATCTCGTGGTCCTACACCACTCGAGGTCGTTTCTTTTCTGTTTGGTTTTCATTTTTTCTGCTTAGTTTTAGTCGTTACGACAATCTTCCATCTTTTCTTGCAAAAGTTTGGTCTGAAATCTCGCTGTCAAGTCCACCTTCGATGTTCGCCGGACCACGCTCCGGCGAACCGTCCACCCAGCCCATGACACGTCCACACCATCCGCGTTCCCCCCAAGAACCTATATACTTTTAAGTTTGGGCGTTTTTGCAGGTTCTGGAGGCTCAAGATCCCTCCTGGGGTCGTTTTTGACGAAGGAAGACATCCTGGGAGCAGCTCCAGCCCACGCACGCCGCGGCGGTGCTACGGCTGTCCCCCAGCCATTTTGTAGCCGCCGATCTCTCAAGGAACCTCCCAGAAGAATTTTTGTGCTATTTCAAGCAAGCAGGGCCGTCGGAGGGCGGATTTGCGTCAAGTCAAACTCGCCAGCGGCGGGTTTTGTTGCCGTTCTTCCGCGGTCGGCCAGCACCGTCAGATCGGCGGCTGTTCTTGGTGAAGCGCAGCATCCGTCGGATCGTCTGTGCTCACCGCCGTCGGATCGTGACTGCCGTGTCTAATCTGAGCCATCAACCGCGAAGGGGTATCGGCCCCTGTGGCGCTGCCACGTGGCTTAAGTGAAGCATCTGCCACCGTCTGATCTGCATTAGCTGAGGGTAAATTGCATTTGCACCCTTGGCGTTTTTGTAATTAAATATCAGGATCGAAACATTCCTCTGCTCTTTTATATTTTGCGAATATTTTGCATCTTAGCCTCGTAGATCTCTATTATTGCTTGTATACCCCTTCCAGGTGCGCGTGCAAGTCACGCGCACCCTGGGGTTTTTGCACAAGTAACCTTGCGGCTTTGTGGATTTCCATCTAATGCTGTAATCTGCTAGTCAAGTTTTGAACTTTTTGGGAAATTTGCGTTCTGAAACCCTGGAAGTTTTGGTAATTGCGCAAATGCCCTTGCATGCATGATTTCTCTTTACGTTGCTTGTATTTTTTGCATGTGCCTAGAAAACCCTAAAAAAATCCATAAAAATTAACTTAAGTCTCTGTTGCATAGTAGTTTATCACCATATTTTTATTTTTCATAATTATTGCATTTTATTATTTATAAAAATTCAAAAATAGCCATTTTCAGCACTGTTGCATCATAAAATACCAAAAAAATATAAAAACTCATCAGAAAAATCCCAAAAAATATATTTTGTTACCTTTAGTGTGCTTTAGCTCCAGACAAAAAATCATTAAAAAATACAAAAGAAAACTCCAAAAAATCACAGAAATCTAAAAACCTCTATAAAAATATTAAAAATTCTTCAAAATCCCTAAAAATACAAACTTTGTGCCTAAATTTTCCTTATTTCATTATCTTTCACTGAAAATTGAGTTGGAGAATTTTTGCTACTGATTTCCATTTTATTTCTCCACTTTAGTTTCAGCCTTGCATTTTTGCCACTGTTTTCTTTATTTTGCTAATTAAAAATACCAAAAACATTCTAAAAATTACCCAAAAATCACAAAAATAGTAAAAAATATAAAAAGACCAAAACGACTTTATTTGCTAATTTTTGAACATTTTTATCTATTTTTATAAATACCTTTTTCCCCCTTTTATTACATAGTTCATATATACCAATACTAAAAAAAAGAAAATAAAAAATATAAAATATAAAAAGAAAATATAAAATCAGTAATTTAAAAATCAAAAGACAAAATTAAAAATTAAATAAAAATAAAAAAATAAAAAAAATTAAAAACCCACAAAAACATCTTTGCTTGCTTGCTTAGTGTAGACACATCACACACACACTAACTTGTGCACACTCTTGTGAATTGCCCTGTTTGCTCCCTGTGTTCGAACTCTCTGCATACTTGCCCTTTACACCATTTGTGCAGAGTTAAAAATAAATTTTAACTCCACACTTGTTTTTCATTGTTTGATACTTGATTGTGGGTTAATTGTTGATTAAATACACTTTATTGTGGGTCGCCGCATCGACATCGGTTGTCTCCGCCTTGTGTGAGACATACTCTTTAGACCTACGATAATCTGTGTTTATCAAATGGCGCCGTTGCCGGGGAGCAACAGCGAGTTGTTCACATTTTGTTTGATTGTGTGATTGTTTACCATAGCATTAGTTTACCTCTCTTACATTCTTGATATATCTTGTTGAGCTATCTGACCGTCTCTTTTCTTGTCTTCTTGCGAGGGACCGCGGAGCAAGGCGGATTGCTTAGGTGATTCGGAGCATCCTTGGGAAGCGGAGCCGGCCTTCTTAGGTCACGCCGGCAGGAGAGAGCAGGAGGAGTGAGGGATAGTGATTAGATTAGCTTACATTTATTTTTGTGAGAGAGAGACTATTAATTTGTAATAATACAGGTACACTCGGACTTGGACATTCGGGCCCAATTTCCAAGTGTTTGTTCACTTGGGGGCTCACCGCAGTTTTGTCGGCTTTTCATCGCATTTTTTTACTTTGTTTTCCGGTTTTGTTTTCTTCACTTTGTGTGATTGAGCCCTTAGATTTAGGATTGCTTGCGATAGATTAAGGCCAAATACCTAATATATCTTGCATGTACCTATAGCCGTGTTTGGACTTAGTCAAATTTTTAAACAGTCTGTTCATTTATCTCTTAACCCGTGTGCCGTGAGCGAGCCCCATCAAGCGCTACTCCTGAACTCGAGTGTGTCGAGAAGAGGAGGGGTAAGCCAAGACCGGACTCTTAGGTTAAAGATAAGTGGCCGACTTGTGGTGCTTCACGTTAATAGCAATTTCTGAAACTTAGGGCGATTTCATCGGCTTGCATTTGCATATAGCTAGGTTTCAATTCTGCTGAGCATCCTTGCATGTAGAGTGCTGGAGGCAAGGTGAGCATTTACGCTTTAGCATCCATCATTATTTGCCGCTTGCATTGCTTTTCCGACTCTCCCTCAGATTTTGCCAACCTAGGTGCTCAAAGGAATTGAGTCCCCGTTAGGATCGTGCATTTTCATTAAAAATCCAAAAAAAAAGTGATAACCAATAAAATTGGGACTGCTAATATTACTTGACCCTAAAAACGATCAAAAAGAAAAAAAAACATTGTCTTGGGGCGAGTAATCCCCTCATTGTCTTCGTTTTACATTGCTCGCGCACACACACTAAGGCTAGTGCCCAAATCCCATTTTCAGCCCCTAAGTGTTTGTGCAACTTCTTGACTTTTTCACCTAAACTCTAAAACAGACAAGATAAAAAGACCGCATTTGTGGTCTTCACCGAGTTGAGTAGGTGAATTGAGGGTTTGGTTGTTTCATATTTGCTTGTGATTGTTTTGTGTGTATAATCGATCACTCTGCGCATTTGCGCCTTTTTCTCACATCTCTTGACTTGACCGTCGTGCTCTCCCGATCATTTCTCTTGTTTCGAGATGGATCCCTGGAGTGATTTTTATCCGGATTTTGCGGATTCCTTCTACCCTCCAGCCGATCCACCTCCCTTTTATCAGGAGGATCCTCCTCCTACTTTTTCTAACTTTTGTACATATCCGCCCCAGCCACAGTATCACGACTCGGACTTCTACCCACATCCACCCCCACCTATATATTATCCGCCTCCACGTCCACATCCACCCGAGTCTGACCTGTTGGAGTCACCTCCCACGACCTCCATGAGTGTTGTCATGAACCTAATGCTAGAGCACATCAATTTGATGAAGGAAAATCTTGACACTTTGAGAGAATATCGAACTAGTGCTCTTTTCATCGAGGATACATCTTTGCTTGTGAAGAATCATGGGAGCTTGCAATCGCCAAAAATACAAAAAAATGAGAAAAATTTAAAAATCCAAAAAGATTTCGGGAGACACTTGGTTGATCAAGATTTTGAGGAGAGAGTCCACTTGCCAGAACCCTTGACCACACACCCATTCACATCCAGTCCTACCTTCGACCCCGAGGATGCCGCTGTACAGACTGCTCTTGGCATGCCTCGTGTATATGCTGATTCCGACTTCCTCCCTTGTATGGAGGAAGTCCAAAAATTCAAAAAAATGCTATCTGAACCCGAAGTGGTGGCTACTATTCATGAGATCATCCGTGCCCCACTTCAGCAGGCCATGACCCAATTATCTGCCCCTCTTCCCAAGAAGAGAAAGCGGAGGAGCAGATCTGAGCGTCACATTTTGACCATGGCCACTGCCCTCGCCATCTCCAATCATCCTGGGACGACCATTCCTCGCCTCTGCAAGGGTCGTTATTGACTATGGATCAGGAGAGATTCGCTTCCGTCCTGTTGACGAGAGCGAAGTGTTGATCACCACACCCACAGTTGACCAGAGACCTGCACCTGATGCACCTTCACCGATTATAGCTGACTCTGAGGCCTGTGACCTACCTGATGCTACTAGAGATGCTTCCTTAGCGATCCCTGATGAGACCCGACGGATCCCCCGAAAGGGGAGGAAGTCGGAAAGCATGGACCTCACTAATCCTCCTCCTGGTGTGTGGCGATGTGTTGATGAAATCCAGAGTATCTACGTGATTGAACCATTTGAGCAGGGGGCAGATACCAAAATAATTGAGGATGTTTATGATGTTGCCCATTACTTTGAGAGACCTCAAAAGGTAACAAATGACCCATGTAAGACTAGACAGGACGGACCTGTTTTGACTACTTCCACTGATGAGTCCGCTCCTGTCCATGTTGATTCTGATGGGCCAGAGGCCGAAGTTGATTTGATCGCTTTTCTTCAGAAATTCGGGCCTTTTGATGACAAAGATGATCTGGTTGAGATTATAGAGGACGAACAGAGTTCGTATACTTCCACAGATGATTTCGTTCCTTTTGATTTTGACCTAGACGAGGACTCGCAGGACGACTCCGATTACACTTCTTCCGAGGATGATGAGTTTGTCCCATTTCACTTTGACATCTGCGAGACTTCCAAGGCCGGACCTAGTCGTACTTCTTCCACTCACCCGTCTGTGCCTTCACACCATAGGACCACCAAGGGAGAACCTAGTCATACTGCTTCCATCGATCAGTTCGTCCCTTTCCGTTTTGATTCTACTGAGGGCCTTCACCGTGTCGACCCTGATCGGCTTCCGTCCACTGTGGACCCCGATGTCGACATACACCATATCAGATCTATCCCTCAGCGGTCCCGCAAGAAGGTTTGCTTTCCACCTTCTGATGATCACCCATTTATGTTGTAGATTCTATCCCGTGACTCTCTTTCCATCTCCCGTTCTTGCCCGTCTACCCATTTCTCGTGTTTGCCTTGCTTAGGACGTACTTTGTCCTACGTATAGGAGGGGTAGATGAGTTGAGTGTTCATTCTTCGTTTCGTGTCATTACTCCTGTTGTTGCCCATACTTAGAGCTTCTTTACCCTAAGTATAGGGGAGTGATGTGTACATCCTCATGATCTTTTCATCCATCTTCTGCTTTCATTTTCTTCTTTTCTTCTTTTCTTCTTTTCCTTTTCTATCTTCTTTATCTATCATAAAGGTGCCGCCCTTGTAGATAGTTTTCCATACTTAGGACGTACTTTGTCCTAAGTATAGGGGGGGTGCACCCCGAGTTTCTCCATTCTTTGATCCTCTCCATTGTCTCCTCTTCTTGTCTATACTTAGGGATATCTTACCCTAAGTATAGGGGGAGACAATCTGAGTACGATCTGTTCATTCCCGCCCTTGACCCTCCCTGCGTTGTGTACAGTCTGCTATACTTAGGATTATTTGATCCTAAGTATAGGGGGGACGGTCAACTTCTCATTCATTGATTCATTCATTCTTTAGACTTGCCTATACTTAGTACGAGTTCTGTCTTCTCTTTTCTCTCCGATCTATGAGGACATAGCTCAAGCTAAGTATAGGGGGGTCGTATATACTACGTATATACTTTAGCCATAACTCGTACTTTCGTTTTTTCTTAAAAATATGGGTAATAATTCTTTGAAATTCATTAAAAATCCTTATTAGAAAGGTGTATCATTCCTCAAATTCTTTTTGTATATTACTGATTAATAAATCAGGTGAAAATGTTTTTTGCAAAATGTTTGAAAAATAGTTTGAAAATCTTTGTGAACATCTATTAAAAACTATTTTGAAAATATTTTGTTACATGTTTTCAACCTTTGTAAAAATGTGTGGTTTGTAAAATTTATTTTCTTTGTGTGAAATAAAATGTTTGAAAAATGCTTTGCAAATGGTTTGAAAAATGGTTGCAAAAATATTTGAAAAACCTATATATACTGTTTGAAAGCCTTTTGCAAAATGATTTTCAAATGTGTGTACATGTTTGTAAAATGTTTGTAAAAATTATTTTGAACTATAGTTTTCAAAAATGGTGTGAAAAGCTTGTGTCAAATAAGTTTGAGGAATACTGACATCACACCAAAATCCACTACCTATATATATGTATAAAACTGACCACTTACCCTTGTAAATTCTTAAAATCCATTTCTTGTAAATATAAGAAGCACTCCCGTGTACATATTTTTAACCTAGATTCTAGCCAAAATCTTTTTGTTTCCAAAAATCCCAAAAACATTTGCAAAACTAAAATCCAAAAACATTTGAAAAATCTTTTTGAAAAATACAAAAAAATTGCATCTGCATGTGCATCATCATCATCTTTTCAAAAATCCATAAAAAGTTCAAAATCTTCGAAAATTGCATCACAAAAATATTTTCTGCATAGCATTGCATGGCATGAGCATTTTTCGGATTAAGTTTGATAGTTGAACAAGTCTAAGTAAAATCCGGAGAGTGGAGCTTGATTGGACCTTAAAATCTACCTAATAACAGGAACCTTATAGGAACTGGGTTTGAGGTACTTCAGGTCTAGTTGACTTAATTCTTTGAGGATCACGGGACTTGGTTCAATGGATTCTTGACTGCCTAAGTAGAGTATTTCAGAGCACACGCACGACTCTTGTTGATGATGACCTAACTTGGACACCTGCACCTTTCACATAGCTCTCCACGGATGAGGTGGTGAGGAGGCAGTTTCCTTTGGCTTGGGGTAGCATATGAGGGTAGTACTTCTAGGCGGAACCTCTCTTCTTCTTCTAGTGAAGGAAGTGCACCTCAACTTGGTCTAGTGGTGATGAAGGCTAAAGACAGAAGCCGTGGGTTGCAATAAAGCTTCAAAAGAGGGATAGTCTACTGGCTCAAGAGGAAAATTTCTTGTATATAAGCTGCACCATGTAGATATGTTGTACAGATGCAATTGACAAAAAAAAAGAGAAAAAAAAGAACTCCAAAAAAGTGGTGGGTCGGATTGAAAATTTAATAACCCCACCGGAGTGTAAATAGTTCAATAAAGCAAAAGCTTATGGTATCCATGTTATATCTCATGAAGCTTGCAGCGGGAGACTTGGCTTTACTGGCTGAGCTTCCGAAAGTCTATACTTCTTCCCCCTCTTCTTGAGCCGGTTGCACTTGAACTTAGAAGGGAATACCCCGCTTCTCGAGGAAAGAGTTGCTAGACCGAGGAATTAGAGTTACCAGGTTGGGTCTTTGTCACTTCTGAGGTGGGGAGCTACATATCACTTACACTGTACGAGTCAGATTCATAGTCATAAGAGTTTGCGTATGGGTTGAAGTATTTCTGACCTGGCTATTGAGGAGACTTGGACAGAGTTTTGGGATTCTCGAGGACTGTTGGATTTCAAATTTGGTTCTCATTAAGGTTCCGACCGCACTAAAATTCCTAAGGTCCGACTTAATCTCCAAACTTTGATTTTGTGAAGACAAGTTTAATAATCAAAGTAAATCCAAGTTCTTCTTTTTCTTTTCTTTCTTTTTCTTTTTGCACTTATTGCATGTGTTTGCTAGGGACTAGCAAAGGTAAAGTATAGGGGGATGATGAACCCACATTCCATCATCTTTATTCTATCATTTTGGCACCAAAAACCCTAGCAAATGCCTGTAAATAGCATTAAAATCATCATCTTAGCATTCATGCATGTGCATTATATTAGTGTATAAAATACTGTAATTAAAGCCAAAATTATAGAATAAATAAAGAAAAGAAAAAGAATAAAATATTGTAAATATTTTATGAACCAGAACCCCGAGACCTAGGCATCTTGATGACTAGGTCGACAAGGAATAAAGTAGGGGGAGATAAGGTCAAAAACACAGTCCAAATACCTATACATTCTATTCATTTCTTATTCATTTTGGGACCTATTTTTGGTTCCACTTTTTATACATCAAATAAAGAAACTTTGTACATGAAAGTTGTAGATAATTTTATAAAGAAAAATACAAAATTGATTTTACAGAAAAATAATACACTAATAAAAAGTTATGCTCTGAATAAAATTCCAGAATCCCAACTTCCCAGACCCGTATCTCACAAATGAAAACTCCAAATGCATCAAACTCACCTTTAATTGTATATAGAAGAAAATAAGCTAGTTAATGGCGGTGGTTTCGCATTTGGCGGAGCTACGGTTTGAAAGATGAGTTTTGGACCCTCGCTGTACAGTGTACCGAATAAAATATTCAATTTATTCCTTATTCATTATTTATTCATTTTTATATTTCTATAATGTTGTAAATATTACTTATAATAATTATGAGTATTAAAATCAGAATAAAAATACAAAAGAAACACAAAATAAAATACTTGCATATAATATACATAGATACAATACTTATATATACCTATACTTTCTATACTCATATTTTATTAAATATACAAAACAATTCGGAAAAATAAAATAAAAATATATTTACGTATATAAAAGTATTTTATAATTTTATAAAATAAGAAATAAAAATAATAAAATTAAAATCACAAAATAAAAATAAAGGAATACAATATATAGATATAGATACCTATAGGGGTGTAAATACAAACTTGTAAAAATATGTCTCATAAAAATAATTAAAAATCATAATAAAATAATTTATAAAATTATAAGCATTTTTCATTTTGTAACCATAATTAAATAAAATCGTTTACTATTTTAAAATGAATTTTTTAAATCATTTTTTTCAGGCTTTTTCCTGGTTGGTCCACGTGGACCAACCAGGAGGGCTGGAGAGTTGACCCGCGGTCAACTCTCTGACCCCAGCCTGTTACTTGTCAGAAATGAGTTTTCTTGATTTTCGCCCCTTTTTGGGGGACGATCCTTACACCATTTCATGATGCGGTCTTCATCACTTTTTCTCCTCGACATATGATCTTTCACGCCTAGCCTTTACCTCGAGGAATGGATCTGCGATTCGCAAGATATGCCTCGTTGAAAGTGCCCCGATGACCATCTTTCAAAATAGGCCCCTTTCCTCCATTTTCCCTTTGAACCCTCCTTTCCCAATCCTACCCCCGGAGACTTGTGCCCTGGACTGGCGCGCGTGACAGGCGAAGCCTCCGGCCGAGTTCGCGGCGTTTGGAGAGGCTAAGGAGCGGCTTCCACCCCCATCTCCGGCAAGTTGCCGTGAGGTTCCATCTCGTGGTCCTACACCACTCGAGGTCATTTCTTTTCTGTTTGGTTTTCATTTTTTCTGCTTAGTTTTAGTCCTTACGACAATCTTCCATCTTTTCTTGCAAAAGTTTGGTCTGAAATCTCGCTGTCAAGTCCACCTTCGAAGTTCGCCGGACCACGCTCCGGCGAACCGTCCACCCAGCCCATGACACGTCCACACCATCCGCGTGCCCCCCAAGAACCTATATACTGTTAAGTTTGGGCGTTTTTGCAGGTTCTGGAGGCTCAAGATCCCTCCTGGGGTCGTTTTTGACGAAGGAAGACATCCTGGGAGCAGCTCCAGCCCACGCACACCGCGGCGGTGCTACGGCTGTCCCCCAGCCATTTTGTAGCCGCCGATCTCTCAAGGAACCTCCCAGAAGAATTTTTGTGCTGTTTCAAGCAAGCAGGGCCGTCGGAGGGCGGATTTGCGTCAAGTCAAACTCGCCAGCGGCGGGTTTTGTTGTCGTTCTTCCGCGGTCGGCCAGCACCGTCGGATCGGCGGCTGTTCTTGGTGAAGCGCAGCATCCGTCGGATCGTCTGTGCTCACTGCCGTCGGATCGTGATTGCCGTGTCTAATCTGAGCCATCAACCGCGAAGGGGTATCGGCCCCTGTGGCGCTGCCACGTGGCTTAAGTGAAGCATCTGCCACCGTCTGATCTGCATTAGCTGAGGGTAAATTGCATTTGCACCCTTGGCGTTTTTGTAATTAAATATCAGGATCGAAACATTCCTCTGCTCTTTTATATTTTGCGAATATTTTGCATCTTAGCCCCGTAGATCTCTATTATTGCTTGTATACCCCTTCCAGGTGCGCGTGCAAGTCACACGCACCCTGGGGTTTTTGCACAAGTAACCTTGCGGCTTTGTGGATTTCCATCTAATGCTATAATCTGCTAGTCAAGTTTTGAACTTTTTGGGAAATTTACGTTCTGAACCCCTGAAAGTTTTGCTAATTGCGCAAATGCCCTTGCATGTATGATTTCTCTTTACGTTGCTTGTATTTTTTGCATGTGCCTAGAAAACCCTAAAAAAATCCATAAAAATTAACTTAAGTCTCTGTTGCATAGTAGTCTATCACCATATTTTTATTTTTCATAATTATTGCATTTTATTATTTATAAAAATTCAAAAATAGCCATTTTCAGCACTGTTGCATCATAAAATACCAAAAAAATATAAAAACTCATCAGAAAAATCCCAAAAAAAATATATTTTGTTACCTTTAGTGTGCTTTAGCACCAGACCAAAAATCATTAAAAAATACAAAAGAAAACTCCAAAAAATCACAGAACTCTAAAAACCTCTATAAAAATATTCAAAATTCTTCAAAATCCCTAAAAATACAAACTTTGTGACTAAATTTTCCTTATTTCATTATCTTTCACTGAAAATTGAGTTGGAGAATTTTTGCTACTGATTTCCATTTTATTTCTCCACTTTAGTTTCAGCCTTGCAATTTTGCCACTGTTTTCTTTATTTTGCTAATTAAAAATACCAAAAACATTCTAAAAATTACCCAAAAATCACAAAAACAGTAAAAAATATAAAAAGACCAAAAAGACTTTATTTGCTAATTTTTGAACATTTTTATCTATTTTTATAAATACCTTTTTCCCCCTTTGATTACATAGTTCATATATACCAATACTAAAAAAAAGAAAATAAAAAAATATAAAATATAAAAAGAAAATATAAAATCAGTAATTTAAAAATCAAAAGACAAAATTAAAAATTAAATAAAAATAAAAAAATTTAAAAAAATTAAAAACCCACAAAAACATCTTTGCTTGCTTGCTTAGTGTAGACACATCACACACACACTTACTTGTGCACACTCTTGTGAATTGCCCTGTTTGCTCCCTGTGTTCGAACTCTCTGCATACTTGCCCTTTACACCATTTGTGCAGAGTTAAAAATAAATTTTAACTCCACACTTGTTTTTCATTGTTTGATACTTGATTGTGGGTTAATTGTTGATTAAATACACTTTATTGTGGGTCGCCGCATCGACATCGGTTGTCTCCGCCTTGTGTGAGACATACTCTTTAGACCTACGATAATCTGTGTTTATCACGGAGCGATTTGGGCGTAAACTGAAATTAAAGGAAAAGATAGGCTATCGGAGCTACCTGGGTGGTCGGAGAGACTAGGGATGAGCTGTTGAAGCTCCTGGTCGTTGCCTCGAGGATCGTCTCGCTTCGAGGCTCGAAGCTCACGCTGATGGCGGAGCTACGGCGGCTGGGCTCACCGGATCGATGGCGAAGCTCCCTCTCCTCGCTTCGACAGGCTCAGACGCGAGCTGTCACTCTCACGGTTGCTCTGGAGCTCACAGGAGGAGGAAACAACTAGTCAAAGATGGAGAGAGGAGGTGGCGGAGCTGCAGCTTTATACGGCTAGGGGTCCGAGAAAGATGGGTCCGGGCAAGCTCAGGAGCGCGCGGATCCCGAGGGAGCGGCTCCGGCAAGGATGTCGGATGAACTTAAAGATTCAGACCCGGGGTTTAGGGAAATGGGTGTCGGATCAAGCGGGTATAATTGCGAGAAATCGGGTCGGGCGCTTGTATCCGCGGAAGGTGGTCCTAGGGGGGGGGGTAGTTGACCAGGCGGTCAACATCCCCAGGACCCAATGGGATTCGGCCACGTGGCTGGATCTTGAAGTGACAAATAAGGGTAGCTAGGGGCCGAATTTGCAAAAACTCAAAACACAAAATATTTTTATTTTATTTTTTTTCTATTTTTTAGTGATTTTTTATTAATTTTTGGAAATAAAAATAAGCTATATACATAGTATGTAATATATAGGTATATGTATATTATTAGGGTTTTTGATTTTTTTTATTTTTAATTATTGTTTTTATGCAATTTTATTCCTATTTTATATTTTATTTATTTATATTATAAAATAAGGAATAAAAGGGTGTTTTTATTTTATTTTTCTTATTTATATACATAGGTAAAATAAATATATATGTATATTTTTGTATTTTTAATTTTGCTCTTTTTATGTTGTTTTTGTTATAATTCTTTTTATTTTATTTATTTACAATATATAATATAGAATATTTACAAAAAGTTTGGAAAATAATTTCATTTATTTACAAGGTTAAATAAATATATAGATGTGGTTTATGTACATGATGAAAGGGGTATTTTAATTCTTTTTGATTTTTACTTTTTCTTTTGGTTTTTATATTTTATAAATATATACAAGTATTTACCATCATATTTTTGGTGAAGAAAATATCTTTATTTATTTACATAGGTATTTACACACATGAGCCCCTATCTCCCTCTACTTTGGCTTTTATGCGGTCAGGCCCATGTTGAGCCCTCCCTTGGGTTAGGTAGCTCAATATTTATTCTAAATATTTCCCTCTTTTTCTTTTTGATCTTTATTCTTTTATTTTTGCACAAAAAGATGCTAATTATAGGTTTTTATATAATGCATGCTTTTGGTAATTATTCCTATTTACACATATCTACATGTACTTGCAAAGGTTTTTGTAGCTAAAATATAAGAATAAAGAGTGATGAATGGGTATTCATCAGGCCACTACCGAACCTCATCCGCACAGCAGCCAGCCCAACCCACTGAATTGGAGTCTCTCACCTTGGCGATCCGGACCCTGTCTGATAGGGACCAACAGATGCAGAATGACTACCTGGACATGAGAACCGACATCAATCGGGTCTCTCGTACCCAGGACCAACAGATGGCGCCAAAGACCCCAATTCCCGCACAGGTTCAGGCCAACCCGAACAGCTTACACCATGGCCAGAACCGACCTCGAGATCAGGTATATTATTCAGATAATTATTTATCTGAACATGAGATCCTTTCGAACGATAATGTAAATCACATGTCCCTCAGGAGTGGAAGGATCGTGACCATACCTGATCGGGCACGGGCACAGAAGGAAGGAGCCTCCGAGACTCTACCTGAGGAGAACTCGGAGGAAGAAAAGGAGGCGCATCACCACCATCGCCGGCAGAAGAAGAGGACATCTGAGTCCTCAAAGTAGCATTCTCGCATCCGCATGGAGTCCGACGAAACCGATGAAGAGCCCGCACCTCCATCTGAGGAGGATCGTCCAACAGTCGCGGAAGAAGCAGCACCGGTTTCGCCTCAGCATTTTCATTTCAGTCAGAGTCAGAGTCCTAGTTTGTTTCAGAGTCAGAGTCATGCAAATAACTCAGTTCCTGATCTTAATGAGAATCTTTCAGTTTCCGAACATGAGTTGGAGTCAATAATCCCTTTCCCCTGAGCTCTTAAGGGTAGAAAGAAGAAAACCAAAAAATTCCAAAAAGATGACCCTGAAATGGCAGAGTTTTGCAATAAACACATCAAGGTCACAATCCCCTTTGACAAGTTCGTGGAAATGACCCCTGCATTCCAAAAATACCTTAAGGTGAGATGCACACCTACTAGGGTTAGCAGGAAAACCAAAAGCCGTGTTGAGAAGCACGTTTTATCAGTAGCCACGACTTGTGCAATAAAGAACTCGTTTCCTAGGAAACGAAGAGACATGGGTGCACATTATGTAGTGAGTCATGTTGATGACATCGCGTTTGCACGCACTCTCCTGGACAATGGTTCCTCAATCAATCTGATGCCTACAGCCCTCTATGAGCGGCTTAATCTCGGACCTCTTAGGAAATCTAGAGCTCTCCTACAGTTTGCTGACAAATCAACTAAGAGGTCCCAAGGAGAGTTACGGAACATTGTGATCAAAGTCGAGGGGCAAGAATACATGGTGGACTTCACTGTCCTGGATATGGAGACCCCTCGTAATTGGAGAGATTCCCAGATCATTCTAGGTAGGCCCTTCCTCAGAACAACAGGGGCCTTATTTGACTATAAGATCGGGAAAATTCAGTTCCAAACTCCAGGCGGAGATGAGGAACTTGAAATGAAGCAGACAAGATGGCAGAGACCGGATTCAAAATACAGCACCGAGTACACTTCTACCGGAACAGACTGCGAGCATGTAGACTTAGTTGGGCCATGGAGACAGAACCCAACCAGCACCGATATGTCCATCTCCTCCGAAGATGATCCAGTGCATAAGTCAGTCTGCGAGATCCTCAGGAACGAGTACAGCTCTGATCCTGCATCGCCCTACATCTTCGATGACATAGAGGCCCAGTTGGGCCTGTCAGTCCTTACATCTCTAGGACAATCGGAAGATGAGGATGACGAGTCGGACGAGGAGCTTGCCGATTGTATGGAGATCTTTGACGATCCGACTCCAGAGCCGAACTTGGTGGCAGCTATCACAAAGAACGATCCAACCACTTCCAACACCGAGCCAGATCAGATTGAGCCAAATTTCTTAGACGATCACACTATTCCTGAGCTCAAACCCTTACCAACAACCTTAAAATACGCCTTCCTTGCGGGTCAGGACAAGAAATTTCCGGTCATCATCAGTTCGCGATTGACCGAGGAGCAAGAATCTTGCTTGCTAGAGATCTTAGAGAAAAACCGCAAGGCGATAGGCTGGAGCATTTTCGATCTCCACGGGATAAATCCCGCTCTGTGTTCGCACCATATTTACTTGGAGAATGAAGCCAAACCCTCTCGTGAATTCCAACGTCGGTTGAATCCAAATTTACGAGAGGTCGCGAAGAAGGAGATAGAAAAATGGTGTGACGCGGGTTTCGTTTACCCAATCTCCGACTCTAAGTGGGTGGCCCCAATTCATGTTGTCCCGAAAAAATCGGGAATTCAGACGACCACCAATGAGGACGGAGAGGAGATCGTGACGCATGCCCCTTTGGTACCTATGCTTTCAGGCGCATGCCTTTTGGGTTATGCAATGCTCCAGGTACTTTCCAAAGGTGCATGATTGCTGTATTCGCCGAAATGGTCGGCGAATTCCTGGAAGTCTTCATGGATGACTTCTCGGTCCACGGCGATTCCTTCGATTCCTGTCTTAGGAATCTGGACCAAGTCCTAAAAAGATGTTGTGAGGTTAATCTGGTGCTCTCCTGGGAGAAAAGTCACTTCATGGTGACGGAGGGCATAGTGTTGGGGCATGCCATCTCCAAGAGAGGAATGGAGGTTGACCCTGCCAAGGTGGATGTGATCAGACGACTCCAGCCACCAACCAACGTAAAGCAGTTGCGGTCGTTCCTCGGGCATGTTGGATTTTATTGGAGATTCATTAAGGATTTTTCTAAGATTGCCCGGTCGCTAACTGAGCTTTTAGACAAAGACATGGAGTTTATTGTTGATCACAAATGTCTTGAGGCCTTTAAGCTTTTGCAAGGAATGATCATGGACGCACCCATCCTACAAGCCCCAGATTGGTCTCTACCTTTTGAGATCATGACGAACGCCTCAGACTATGCCGTTGGGGCTGTGTTGGGACAAAGAAGAGATGGCGTCCCGTTTGCAACTCACTACGCAAGCAAAGTGCTTGACACCGCTCAGCGTAACTATACAGTTACGGAAAAGAAAATGCTTGCGGTAGTGTTTGCCTTGGACAAATTCAGATCTCACCTCATTGGATCCAAGGTAACTGTGTTCACTGACCATACAGCACTACGGTACTTGATGGAGAAGAAGGATGCGAAGGCGTGTCTTCTTCGATGGATTTTACTTATCCAGGAGTTTGACTTGGACATCCGTGATAAACCTGGAAAGAAGAACGTAGTGGCCGATCATCTTTCTCGTCTCGAAGATCTTAATACTTCCGAGGATTCACCAATTCGAGACTCCTTCCCTGACGAGTCAATTTTTGTTATCGACTCACTCCCATGGTACGCCAATATCGTGAATTATCTTGTCTCCAAGAAAGTTCTCGAAGATTCGACTGAAGTCGGACGCTAGACACTACCATTGGGAGGATCCGATCCTTTTCTTCGAAGGACCAGATTGTGTCTGGAGACGATGTATTCCTCAGGAGGAATACTAGAGTGTCCTTTCTTTATGCCACAGCTTAGAGGCAGGAGGACACCACTCCGGGAAGAGGACCGCATGGAAGGTACTTCAATGTGGCTTCTATTGGCCGACTCTGTTTCGTGATGCCACCACCTTCGCGAAGTCGTGCCCAGTTTGCCAGATAATGGGAGGAACCATTGGTTCGAAGGATGAGATGCCAATGCAGCCAGTCATCATTTGTGATGTCTTTGACGCCTGGGGCATCGATTTCATGGGTCCATTCCCTGTAAGCCACGGGTTCGAATATATCCTTCTTGCGATAGACTATCTGTCCAAATGGGTGGAGGCTATCCCGACCCGAGCCGCAGACAGCAGGACTGTCTGTAAATTCATTAGAGATCACATCATCTCTAGGTTCGGGATCCCCAAAATGATGATATCAGACGGGGGTAACCACTTTGTGAATCGGGAGGTGAAGAAACTCTTGAAGGACTACGGCATTGAACACCGTGTCGCGAGTCCTTACCACCCACAAATCAATGGTATGGCTGAGGTGTCAAATAGGGAGGTGAAAACCATATTGCAAAAGCTTGTCCGCCCGGACAGGAAGGACTGGTCTCAGATCTTGGATCAAGTCCTTTGGGGCGTATAGGACGGCTTACAAGACACCGTTTAGGCACCTCCCCATTCCGAATGGTATTCGGAAAGCCGTGCCATTTGCCCGCAGAGTTAGTGCACAAATCAGAATGGGCAATCAAGAAGGTCAATTGGAACACGCACTTGGGACAGAAGCAGAGAAACATGGATCTGAATGAGCTTGTGGAAGTCAGAAACCGCGCATACGACAACAGTTTGGTGTACAAGGACAAGGTGAAGCATTGGCATGATAGATATATCAGACGAAAGACCTTTGTTCCTGGACAGAAGGTATGGTTGTTTAATGCTAGGCTGAAGATCTTCCAAGGCAAGTTGAAGTCCAAGTGGACATGCCCATTTGTCGTCCGTACGGTGCATGATAGTGGATGTGTCGAGATCTTAGATCTCGCAGATGATGCACCGACATTCCTTGTGAATGGACAGCTGTTGAAGCACTTTGTCGAATCCAATGAGCAGTTAGTCCATGTTGAGGAGATTGTATTCATGCGTGAGACAGATTCAACAGATACACCTCGAGCCGCGTATGAGGCCTTGCACCAGTGAGCTCCAACCATCCGCAGCATCTCGAAAGATTCAAACCAACTCATTTGTATATACCTTCTTTTACATCCTATCCTCTCTCCCTCGCGACTCTAGTAACCCATCCCCGCCCCATTAGATCATTATCTTGGACTATACTTAGGATAACCAGATCCTAAGTATAGGGGGGAGGGGTCACCTGAGTCAGTTCACTGTACATTCTCTAGATCACATTGGTTCTCATACTCACTTCCGTCCTATACTTAGGCTGACCTGAGCCTAAGTATAGGGGGGACCGATGCCCGCATTGTATAAACATCCATTTCTCCTCTTGCCCTCGTCCGCCCCATTTTTGATCTTCTTCTACACTTAGGCTGCCAAAGCCTAAGTATAGGGGGGCGGAGTGACTTCTATACATTTTGTAATTTTAGCTCTCCTACGCTTAGCCCGAGCTATGGCTTCTTCGACGCTTTTCATGCTCTGAGGACATAGCACACTCTAAGTATAGGGGGCATGTATATATTACATATATACTTTACCCATAGCTCGTACTTTCGCATATTTTTGTATATATGATGCAATAATTATGGGGTGGGTAAAAATAGAAAAAAAATTTGTATAATGTTGTACTATAATACTTGTATAAAAAATGTAAAATTCTTGTAAAACATACTTTTGTAAAATTTGTTGTAAAATAGGATGTATATCGGAAAAAATTGTATACTATGTATACTATGTATAAACTAAAAACTTGTTGTAAATAATACAAATTGTTGTATACTTATACCCAAAAAAAATTTGAAATTAAGGCTTCTTATTTACTCTTGCATATCATCCTTGCAATTAAAAAAAAGAGTCTTGCATTTCATTCATAGCATGTCATCTGCACCTCTCATCTGCATATCTTGCATATGCAAGGTGAAAAGCTAGTGGGTTCTGAACCGAGTTATGAGTAGATGTTGAGGATGGACTTGATTTGACCTTAATCCACCTAATTTCAGAGGAACCTTAAAAGTAACTAGAGTTAAGATTTCTCAGGTCAAGTGACTTAATTCTTTGAGTCCGCAAGTCTATGTTCACATGTCATCTTGATTAGTCTAAGTAGAATATCTCGTGCACACGCATGATTCTTTTAGACAGTGATCTAACTTGGACAAAGCACAATGCACGTAGCTCTTCATTGATGAGGTGGTGAGGAGGTAGAATCCTTTAGCTTGGAGTAGCACACGGGTGGAAACATCCGTCCTCCTCTAGGGAGGGTAGTGCATCTCAACCTAGTCTGGTGGTGTTGAAGTCTAAGGACGGGACGCTGTGGGTTGCAATAATGCTTCAAAAGAGGGATAGTCTACTGTCTCAAGAGGAAAAACTCCTGATGTACATGATGCACCTTGTATATAGTTCCAAAAAAAGAAAAAGAAAAGAAAAAAATGCAAGAACTCCAAAAAAAAGGACAGGCCAAAGAAAAAGGAAAAAAATGCCTGCCGGAGTATGTGTACTAGCAAGAAGTCTGCAGCTGGATGACTTGGCTACACAAGTCAGGCATCCCGGAATAGGTTAGCTACACTAGCTTCCGTCCATTCTTTATTCTTTTCTCTACCCCCTCCTCTTGAGTTGGTCGCACTTGAACTTAGAAGGGAATACCCCGCTCCTCGAGGAAAGAGTTGCTAGACCAGGTTATTGAGTTACCCTGTTAGAGGAGGTTGGTTCTGAGCCATTTCTAATGTGGAGAGCTATTTATCACTTAACACAGTACAAGTAAGAATCATAGTCATCAGAAATTTGCGTTTGAGGATTTGTTCTGACCTGACTGTTGAGGCGTCTTGAATAGAAGACTTGTGGAATTTGAAGTCTGTTAGGTCTTAAATTCAGATCTCAATAAGGTTCCGCCACATAATTAATCCAAAGGTCGAGTCAAGCTCCATTTTTAAAATTTGTTCATGACCTTGGTATGGAACCCAAAATCATTTCACTCTTGCATTTCATTTAGTTGCTCGGGGACGAGCAAGGTTTAAGTATAGGGGGTTGATGAATCTGTGATTCATCACTTCAAAAGTCAAAAATAGAGCCTTGTTCCCGAGTAAATAGAGGCATATTTCCCTTTATAATGCATAAATAGCATTCTTGCATACATACATAATACATACATTTTAGCAGTCCATTTGCATTTAAATAAGAAGCCAAAATCCCTTGTAAAATATCCACTTACTAAAATAACCTCTTCCTTATAATATGCATTCCTCAGTTAACAATATAGGGAAGAAAGCCAAAAATCCCCCTTGTGAATTAGTCAATAAAGCCCTAGAATCCCTGGACAATAAAATACACATAGATCCCTCACACAAACTCCAAAATAGGTCTACTCACTCTTAGAATACTACACATTAAAAGACCTTTAAAATGAGACTACTTTCATCCAATTTGGAGCTCGTATGAGAAAGTTGGTTTCTTTGGGCCACTTTGTACATTACATATGTATAAATTGTATCTTTATATTTTTTTTGTATCATACTTGACCTTATCTCCGTCTTTGGTCAACATGAAACTTGTAGATCTCATCAAGATCTACAACTTTCATGTTTGGAGTTTTTCCAAATTCGGTCCCCTTCTCTTTCAACACTCAATTCTCTTTTCAACCAATCACAGCAGGCCACGTGGCGCCCTCTGGTTGCGCCACGTAGCCCGCTGCCCTTGCCTCATCCGCCTGCAGCCACAGCCGTTGGATTACCCTCTAGATCCAACGGCTTAGCTGCCTCCACGTACGCCTCGAATTTTAGCCATCCGATCATCTCCATCTCCGATCCTAACCGCCCGTTAGCGCCCTCACCAGAGCTCGCCACGTGGCGGTGTGTACACCACTAGATCGCATCCCTGATCTTCCATCACAGCCGCTTCTTCCTTTGGCGCCCCTCATCCCTTCGATCAACCTCAGCTTTCCATCACCGCCCTCCGTTTGCGCCGCAAGCTAAGCACGCCACGTGGCGCTTTGAGAACCGCCTGATCACGCCCTCAATCCCTTCATCCAAACCGCCCGATCTTCTCTTTATTTCCACCGTAAGATCGCGCCCCAGCCTTTCATCTGCACCATTCATTTCCGCCTTATTCCCCTCGTACCACGTGGCGCAATCGCAACCCTTGATCGATTCGCCTGCGATCTAATCCTACCTGGCCATTATCGCTTCGATCACCACCGTTGGATCACAAGATCCAACGGTGGAGACTTCGTCTCCTACCTCCGATCGCCTCTCTCCCACGATCTCGACCTTGCGCAACACGTCGCCCCCTTTCTATTTTCGCCACCACGCCTACCACCTTCTCCGACCACCAATCACGCCATGATCTTCACCACTCTCCCTTCATCCTCGCCAGCTCGCTCACTTTCCACGACTCCCACCGATGTAGCTCCACGATGGCCTCGAACTCCACCTTCCAGCGACTGAACCCATCGACTTCACCCTATAAATACCCCCTCTCCGGCCATCGTCGCATCGATCCGCCCCTCGTGAGAGATGCCCCGAGCTCTGAGCTTCAACTTCGTGACAGGAATTGAGAGTTTTATTGAGCGAAGATGTCCGTCTTCTCCGGCGAGATCCTCGGCCTCCGCCGAGTCGCAACCCTCCTCCACCGAGCCGCTGCTTGAGCTCAAGGAACCACCGGCCTTTCGAGCGATGACCTGGAACCCAAGAAGGAGTTCCAATCCCCAGGTGACACCTCCATCCCTCTCCGATATGTTCTTCATTTCTTCTTCGATTTTCTCGCATTTTATTTGCTGCCTCCGGTCATCTTCACGCCTCCATTCCATCCCGCCGAGCTTCGCATCGAAGCTCCCATCTTCGCGGTAGCTTTCACGACCTCCGACGACGCATATCACCGTACCTCTATCTCCAGCTCCGCCATTTGGCCGGAGCTCCTTTGCCAGACCACCTCCGTCTGCCTTAGGCCTCGCCAATCAACCACACACCTTCACGAGTGCACGCACGAGCTACGGCTCTGCCTCTAACACCTGCAGGTACCCCTCTGCTCATTGAACGGAGGTTCGCCGGAGCAGACTTCGAGCTCCATCGCCATCGACTTCGTTAGCCCTCCGCCGCGCTTGAGACCATCAGGATCTTCGTCGCCACACCACGAGTCTTTTGGGATATCTCTGACAAGTCGGAGAGCTTCATCGACACGAGGAAGGACAGGTCGAGCAAAGGCGACTTCGCCGGAGCCCCGCCATCTCCTCCGCAGGCGGCGGAGGATCATCGGAGGAGACGTATAGCTGTCGTTCGATCACATCGATCGAACGGAACCCAACGAGCCACGTAGCTTCTCAGCTGGGCTTTACAGGAGTCGTTGGATCCCTTAGATCCAACGGCGCCTAGTGCGCCACGCATCCCCTCTCCGCAGCAGCTCTCAGCCGTTGATCTCTCATCTGATCCAGCGGCGGATCTTCAACCACGTCGCAGCTCCATCAAAGCTAGTAGCCGTCGGATCAGCATAGATCTAACGGCCTGAGGTCACGCCACGCGTCTTCACCGCCATCCATCGGATCAAGTTCGATCCGAGGGTCCCCAGTTTGCCACGCAGCTTCGGCCCGAGCCTCTTCCCCGAGCCTAGGCTCGGATCGCCCTACCCTCACTCCAGACCTCCAGAAGCGCCTGAGCCTAGCCCCGAGCCTCCGCAGCTATCCGACCCTGGGCCGCCCACGTGAGGAGCACGTGCGACCTGGGAAATTTACACAGAGGCCTCTGGAACGTTCAAATATTGCAAAAAAGTCCCTGTGAAGCTGAGCCCACGTGAGGAGCACGTGCCTTGTGGAGAAATTCGAGTCCCCATCATAATAGGTAATTGCACTTACGTCCCTGTCAGCATATTTAATTTATGTATTTTTATTTTCCTGGATTGCATTTACACCCCTGTGTTTGCACGCAACCCTAGGTTGTATTTTACATTATTTTTCAATTCTAAAAGTTGCATTTTGTTGAGAAACTTGTCCTCTGTCTATTGGGCCACGTGTCATGTTTTTGTAATTTCAGTGGAATTTTAAATGAATTAATTGGTTGATTTGTGGAATATTTTGCCCAGTGACACCTTTTAATTTCTAGATTATTCTCTGTGATTCCAAAAATCCTCAAAAATTCAACTTTAGGATAGTGAACTTAACATGCCATAAAAATTTCATGTCATTTGTACACATATCGAGGCCTAAATAAATTGTTGAGTGATTTTCTCAATTTAATTTTAATAAATTCATCTCACATTGAAATTAAGATCTGTCAATTTTTCTGGATTCCTTATCATTAGTGCTATCTAGGATAATTTTATCTCTTGAAGAAATTGTGATTTGTTATTTATTAAAAATTAAATAGTGAAAATCACCCTATCTGCATATTTAATTCACACTAAATTCATTTAGTGTCTAAAAATTACAAAAAATTAGAGTAGCTTAATTTCATCCCATTTCATAATCTGGCCAAGTTTCATAATTTTTGGAATTAATTTAACCATCTTTCTGAATTTAACATTTAATTTGGCCTGATTTGCATGTGTATTGCATAAAAAACCCGAAAAAGACCAAAAATATTCCCTCCGAAAATCTCACACTTGGATTTTACTAAAAGTTCATCTAAGGAGACAGATGCCTCCCTGAGTTTGACCTTGGACTTCCACCAAGTAAAAAAAATCTGCCGCTTGAAATTAACTTGACATTAATTAATAGTGGTTTTTGATTAGCCTCTCGTGTCCGACTGCAACGAACACTTAAACTTAATTTGGACCATTAATTTGACCGAATTAACATAGGGTGCGGGTCGGCTATCACTCGGCATTCAGCACGAGTAGTTGATGTCGTACAGGGCATGCAGACCTGCTAGTAGGAGATGGCATAGAGACCGTAACATCAGGAGGACTCCACTTACCATCCATTCTAAAATGGCAAGGACAATGTACACCATTCGCCATCTCTCGACCGGAAGGGGAGGAGGATGTTGATGTTTGATGAGTGTCTGAAATTATGGTTAAGTATCAAGATAAATCAAAGGTCCTTGTGAACCCAATCAATTGGCCGACTCAACGAGAAAATAAAATAACTCAAAAATCTATCAAGTAATGTAAGCAGTTCGCTATTTTTATTTACCTGGTATAGCTACCATGGTCGAACACAAGGAGCACGATTGAAAAACTAAGTAGTCAAATTTCGAAAATAAAGTATTTTTTAGTGGTATTTTAATTTTTCTAATTTTTAATTTTTGATTAAAGGCAAACAAGCACGAAACACTTAAAACACACACAACACTCTTTTTTATTTTTGAAATTGAGAAAAAATGCTCAGAAAAAAACTAAAAATATTTTGGGTTTTTTGGTTTTTGAAGAGTTTTTGGTAATTTTCCTAGATTTTCAAATGTTTTTGTGATTTTATAAAAATCAAATAATGCTCAAAATTTAAAATAATGCACAGACAGGACCAAAATGCAAGTTAAAAATATTTAAAATGCCCCAAGGTCCTGGGTTGCAATTTCATGATAAACTATAAATAAAAGCCTACAAACAAGAACTGAAAACATAATTTTTATATTTTCCCTTGATTTTATATGATTTTTAAAAGTTTTTAGTTGTTTTATGATTTTTAGGGTTTTTATAACAAATTTTCAAGCAAATTTAATACTGAAGATAAAACACAATAAAAGACAAGCACAAGAATTTTGTGGAATTTTAAATGCATTTTCAATTTTTTATAATTTTGTAAGGCAAACAGGGATCTTTTTGTGGTTTTTGATTTTTTTTAAAAATAGAAAATGCACGTAAATGAATCCACTAAAATTATAATAAAAAACTACATGCTAGCAGGAGCTAACAGTAATTTTTAGATAATTTTTAGAATTAATTTAATATTTATTGAGTCTAATAAAAATATGTAATTAAACAAAGTTTATAGGTATCAAATCAAAAATATTTTAAGTCTGCAGATCGAATAGATTACACACTATAAAAGATGTTGTCGATTATGCAAATAGCTCAGCGAATTCATGCACATGCTCAATATTCTGTGCATAGGGGTATAAATGTAATTATAAAAACTAAATATGCATTTCATAACACTAAAAGAGTTTATGAAACATTCTGTAAAATAACCAAACATGCACGTGGGGACACACGTGACTCAGACTTAGAAGGACTAAAATACGAATATCAAAAAGTGCGAGGTCCAAACTGTAAATGCTTTTAACTACACTTTTTATTTAACAGACTAAATCTAAAAACAAAGACATGCAAAGGTACAAGGGAAATATACCCAATGGGGTACGTGGCACATGCCGGGGCCAGCGTTATCATACAGATATGATCATCCACTGCAACGCATCTAACAGACCAGAATTTGTCGTGGACGTGCAAGTAAGATACGCTAGAGTCCCACATCTAACGACCCAAAAGCTCCAGTAAACTTCAACCTGGCATTGGAGGAGATCCGACACTCCAATGAAGGGTCGGAGAGGTACGACGGGCTCGTGGAAGTGATGCACATCCGGTGGCGAGCTCCGATGAAGGAAGCGAAGGTCGGATGATTGTAGCGATGAGGGTCCTCCTGGAGCTACTCTGCCTAAGCACCTGGGGGTCCAAAATTGGCTCCAAGCGTATGTAAGTACCTACAAGGGGTAGAGGGGACACGGGGCTATGAGTCGATCCAGGTTATTGCTTAAGAAGTTAAAGGAAGCGGGTGGGAATGGTGTTCGACCTCCGACGGAGATGAAGGAAGGAGATATGGATCCTAATCTCTCTATGATGGACGAGCCTTGAGATGATCAGGTTGTGTAAGAAGGTGTAGGTTGAGTCGAGGTGTCGATCGATGCGGGTGGAAAAGCTTAGCGAGGCTCCGACCAGTTGGTCGGACGGAGCATAGGAACTAGCGACGGTGAAAAATGGGAAGATGAAATTGAACAGGGAAAATGAGAAAGATAAAAGCAATACTTGAAGGTTCAAATGAACTCCTAGGCTTCAGGCGAAGGTGGTCGACAGGGTCTTGGCCTCAACCAAGCTACGACTGGCTGGGAGGTTGCTCGCGGCAGTTCTCTGGCAATGAAGTGAGCTTCAAGCCTCCAGGCATTTCCAGACTGTCCTGAGCTGCTCCTCCGGTAGCTGTCACTCTAAGGAAGGGATCTAGGGGTCTGTGGTGGCACGAGAGACGAGCTTAGACACTGAAGGCAAGGGAGAAGATGCTTTGTAGGATTCCCAGGGTTCAGAAAGATCAGCACACTATACGGAACCCTAGGGTGATCCAACTGTGACTAGGGATCTGTGAGGATTGTGGATGTGAGTGCAGTAATCAGGCGCAAGAATCAAGTCAAGAAACGACCGGGTCCGGGAGCAAGAAATCGGAGAAAGGGCTCCGGCGAGAGGAAAGGCAACCCGACCCAAATGGAAGAGACCGTTGACCAAGGTCAACGGTCCGACGTAGACCAATGAGAAATCAGTATGTACAAAAAATGAAATAGAATTAAAAATAGTGAATGAATTTTAATTAAAAAATTGTATAAAATAAAAATGTTTATTATTTTATAAATTATTTTTCTATGATTTTAATTATTTTTATGAAAAATAAAATAATGTATATATAGTATGTAATATTATACACATGTATAATATACCAATTTATTATGTACAAATATTTTTATTTTAGTAATTTTACAAAAATTATTTTATTTTATATTTTATTTATTTACAACATAATTTTAGGATAATAGGGTAATTTTTATTTATTATAAAGTATTTAAGGGTGTAAAACAAATGGTAAATGTAGTATATACATATGTATTTTGTACAAGGATTTGATGATTTTATTTTTATTTTTATTTTATTTTTCTTATTTTTATTTTATTTGTATATTATTTAAGACTATATACAAGGTGTCAAAGATAAAACATTTTTATTTTGCCAAAAATAAATAAATAATTGGGTTTTTGCATTTTTTATGATTTTTAAATAAAATAAAAACTCAAAATAAATAAAATAAAAAATTAATAAGTACATGCTAATATATTTTTTGGTATTTTCTTAATTATTAAGAAAATAGAGGAATAAAATCAAAGGGACTTATATAGAGACTCTACATGCATACTCAGATTAATTTTTTTATCTTTAATTCAATTTTGATTTAGATTTTTGCATACTTTATTAAAACATAAATCAAAAAATAAATGAAAAATAAATAAATTAAAAAGATTTATTTTGTACATAAAATAATAAGGCAAACATCAATCAATATGTACAACTTACAATGAGGTTTCAAAACTCAGGTTTCACATATGAACTCTGATTCTTTTGAATTTGGTCTTATTTTGTAGATAATGGACTGTATATTAATTCAAAAATGAGTATGGATTCATAAGAGATTGTACAAGAGAGATATTTACATTTATAGCTTTTTGTCTCAAAACTAGGGTTTGGGTTTTATTGAGCTATTATATAAGTCAGTATTTTGTGGCAGTTTTCTTGATTATTATTAGTAATATGTACACAAAAAAGTTGATTTCATTTGATTTCAGGTTAGTGAAAAATTATTAAAATAGGGGAAGTTATAAGAATCTACATGTAATAATGTACATAGTATTTTTGGCTTTTATTTGTGCAATTATGAATTCTAAAATATTGATATTATTTTACATATGCATTAATGATAAAAATACAATTTAAATGATGCATTTAATGACTCGGTAACAACGCTCTAATTTCAACTTTTTAAGTGATGAATCACATATTCATCACAAGACTAGACTTGTGGCATGTAGGTTTATATATATATATATATATATATATGGGGTGGACTATTAGAACTCTTTCTCTCATATGGTGCGTCATTCCATTCTTCAAATCCTCCTTTATGTTGATGTGGTATGAGACTAGTCTCTCTCCTAACTTGATGTCAAGAATGCCTTTTTGTACGATCCGCAAAAGGGATTCTATATGTATCGATCACCATGGTTCACTGCTGAGGGATGTGTAAGAAGATACGCATCTCCATAAGACTATTTATGACCTTAAGTAGAGTCCAAAAGCACGGTTCCATATGCTCTCGAATCTAATAGAGCAATAGAGCTTCAAGAGATTAAATGCAGGTCACTCGTTCTTTGTACACAAGACACCACGAGGTATTGTTATCATTCCAATCTATCTTGATGACATTATTATTACTATTATATGAAATGAATTAAAGAGTTTCTTGGATAATAGTTTGTCACCAAGGTCTTGTCAAGCTATGATATTTCTGGGCTTGAATTTTTTGAAAATCAGAGAGGATTGTGTGACTCAAAATAAGTATGACACTAGTATCTTTTTATAGACTAGGATAGTAGACTACATGTCTGCCACGAGTCCATAGATCCTAGCATGAAGCTCTATGATTATGATAAAAATGAGGTGGACAAGAAGAGATACATGGAGCTCATTAGGAAGCTCCTATGTGTGATGATTAATAAGACCAACATCTTCTTTGCTACGAGAAAAGTTGGCTATTTATGGAGCAGCCATGCCATGCTTATATGGATGTTGTCTCCGTGATCATAAGGTACCTATCATCTTCACTGGGTATTGGGTTACTCTTCAACAAAGGGGCATCTCTTGAGATCACAGCTTTTGCAAATACTGACTATGAAAAAATGCCCATAAGACAGGAAGTCAACTTCTGGATTTGCAGTTTCATTGGGAGCTCATTAGTTTCAAGGAAAAGTAAGAATCAAACAATTGTTGCTACATCCAGTGATAAATACGAATACATAACCATGGTGTAACGAAGCACTTATATGACGTGGATGAGGCCTATGTGACAATCAATATGCAGTGTTCATTGTAATAATCCAACATTCTATGGGAGGACCAAACACATTGAGATGGATTGCCACTATGATAAAGACATGATACAAAGGGCTTCATCTCTACTTCTCGTGTCAGCTCAGGGGACCAGACCTAGGGATGAAAATGGTCGGATACATATACGAATTTAGGTATAATCATATCCTTATCTATTTGATAATACAAATATGAATGCAGATACAAATTTTGATGGATATGGAAAATGTGTTACTATATCCTTAAAATGAATACAGTCATATACGAATAATACCAATATATATTAGAATAACTAAAATACACGTGTTTAGGATGGTTTACACATAAAGGTGATATACTAAATATATTTATTTTATAAATATTATATCAATAATGGTGAATGCAATCATAAAATATTGTCAGATACGATTGTAGGTAGATCTATGATTATATTTATATACTAAAATGGATATATAAATATGAATGCGAATGTTAGTGAATGTCAAAGTGATATCCATATCCACATCCAATTTCAAACGAATAAAAATATGAATGTCAAAATATGTATAAAAAAATGATAGCGGATAGGATACATATGTATTCATATTCATAGCAGACATATTCACCAGGGATCTATCCAAAGGAGTGTTTTGGAAGTGTTTTTCTAAGCTGAGTATTGATAGGTATCTATCTTCCAGCTTAAGAGAGAGTGTTATAAGAATATTGTTTATATATTTCTTATTTCCTTTTTATTTAATTTTCCTCTTGATAATTTACCCTTTCGGGTTTCTCCTCTATATAAGGAGTCATATGTGGACAAAGAATAAACGAATTATTCATTTCTTTTCGCAAAACTTATAATATGAGTGTGTCATACACTCACAGACAATACACATGGTAACATAGACCTTCAAGTTGATGTCTCTTATTATTGATGAAGGTGGTACATCGTGGATCATTTTGTTAAGCAAGATGAACATGTAGTTTTGAATCTAAAGTGACAATTCATCAACCCATTGGGTGAAGATAAATGGACTCGCACCCTTCACCAACATCGATCAGAGTGGTTGGCATCGCAACAAGTATTTATGAAATAAGGTAAATATCTTTGACCCACAATATATCTTCTTATCAAAAGATGAGGTCATCTATTACAAGGGACAAAAATAAAGGTCGTCCTCTTCCATTTATAGATTGAAAATGGGTCTCTTCCTTATGAAACTTGAAAAGTGAGTCTTTCTCATATAAGAACATCAAAAAAATATGTTCTCTCATATAAGAACAATAAAGAAAGGAACTAGTACTGTGGACAATAATGATCTCATTTGATCTCATTTTTTCCTTTGGGCAGAGTTAGCATGTAGGGAAGGTATGTCAGTCAATTAATCTTGAATTTGCTATACTCAATATATGTCTTAGATGTCTGCAAGTATAAGAGCATGCTACTCTTGACGTCTAAAATAGATGATATACAAGTCGATCACTCCATATGCATGTGCATCTTGTGCTCATCCATCAATCTTTTATAGTCTATATATGTGTGTATGTATGTATATGTATGTATATATGTATAGGGTTTGTGTATATGTATGTATATATGTATAGGGGTTGGGAAAGTTGCACCTGAGGGTGTAGCCAATTAGCTACACCCGATCATTTTTTTCATTGGTTTTTTTGTGTTTTTGAAATGAAACCTAGGGGGGTTTAAATCACCATATATCACCATGATATCGCCAATTTGAATTAAATTTGACACTTCTATCATCTCCATCAAGACTATTCATAATTATTGAAATCAACCCTATCTAGATGGAAATGTTAGGAGTGTTTGTTTTACATGAAATTTAAAACACATATTCCACTCAATAAACTAAGTTAATTCTCATAAGTTTCCTTCGAAAAAAATCAAAAACCAATAAAAAATAGATGATTGTCGTTAGTTGGCTGCACCCCGGTATAGGTTACCTTTCCACACACACATATATTCACTTTCTTCTAACAACAATACTCATATTTTAAAAACAAGGAAACCTTTATTGTTGGTGGCACACACTACCCAATGATATGGTCTCTTTATACTTTAGCACATGACCCATTGAATGCTTGTGCGTACCTGAAATTCCAACTTGCTCGGGTCAAGTGCCCCATTGTTTTTCCTTTATAAGTGACTCATGGTTTTTAAGGGAAAAATACTCATTGTTTAGATGCATGGTGGCTATAAAATATAGTAGATTATATTGAAGCAAGTTCTTAACTCGTGTTCCCGAAAATATAATTCTATGAATATAGTAACATATATTTTAATTCCTTAAATAGTATAGTTATATTGCGTCTTCAAAACACGCTACCAATGTCACATTTTGTAAATGTGTTACATATACCACTTTTTTATAAAGTTCCAAATGCCCAATTAATAACACATTTACGAAATGTGTTATCAAGACTGTACATTCTTGATAACACACTTCATAAATGCAATATATAATATCCATTTCTTGTGAAGTCCTAGCATATTTATAAATAACACTATTGACACATTTTTAAATACATTATAGATATATAGTGTATTCTGAAGATGCAATATAACTACACTATCCAAGGAATTAATATATATGTCACCATATCTATGGAATTATGTTTCTGAAAACACTAGTTAGAAAGTTGCTTTAGATTGTATTGGTGCATTTAGCTATTACATAGGTATAAGAACCAATTCATGGCTTCCATAGGCCACATATATTGTATATGTATGCATACTTTGTGTAAATACACCCTCATACCAATTTGGTTGCATGTATAGATGCTGGAGGATGTGGTTACCGATCTATTTGATTGTGATCAATCCCTACCTGTTACTATTGGATCATGGGTTAATCCTCGTCATTCCTATGAATACCTGAATGTAACAGATACTTGGTTTATTCTAAATGGCAATGGGTACACGCGAGAAACTCGGTTATTACATCCATGCAAATATTACGTCTATTATAAGTAGATTGATTTTATATTAGATAAATGATCAAGAAAGGCACAAAATCGATTATTATATTTTTTTATAAATTTCACTTATCAGCTTTAAAAATCACAACATGTTGTTTTTGTCATCACTCCTTTATGGATATGTTTGTTTACACATTAGACATGGTTGCTTGGTTCGACATTGTTATACAATTTTGTCACAAATCTAATTATATATTATTTTGTAAGTATTCAGATAAAATATTGTTTATGGATTCCAAGGCAAAATAATATACACTCGTGGATATGTGGGCTTGAGTGAACGTTGCCGAAATGAAGTGGGTTTGCCAATATATAGTGACGCGTTACTGTTGAGAGGCGACGCGAATATTGGAATGGAGTGCAAATGCAAGGCACAAGGGCACTAGAGAGGAGAGTAAATACAATATCTGATTTATAGGGATGCAAATGAGTATGTAAGTATATATATATATATATATATGAATCTGATTCGTGATTCGTATCCGTTTATTCATATATTGTCGTCCAATACATGTAAATCTAAGCAAATATATGCAATAATTAATCTCTACTAATATCTGTATCTAATCCGCATCCATTCATATCCGTCAGTTTATAAAGATTTGGTAATACATTTTTCATCACTACAAGGAAAATAAGTTGTGACTACAGAACTATGCCCACGGATGTAGGGTTTGTGTCCACGGAATTGGGCTCTAGCCACAACATGTCGTTGCTAGTAGTTGTAGCTACAAGTCTCGTCACGAGAGTTCTCTAACCACGAATATGTCGTGGCTACTACAAGTGACCACAGAACTTATCGTGTCCACAACTCTTGTATGAAGACTTTGACCACAGATTGTAGCTACAAGAAACTAGTAGCCACGAAATTATCGTGGTCACAAGTTTTCGTAGCTACATCCGTGACCACATCGTATTTTTCTTGTGGAGCATGTTAACTATCCACATTCATATTTTAAAACAGACAAAAAATAATGCAACACATATATCTTTCCGCACATCTAATTATTTGCAACATTTTGAATCCATGCGAGTAATGGAATCTTCCAATCTTCGGGTATTCGCTCTTCCATATGGATTTTTTCCATATGGATTTTTTTATGGAGTCCGAGTCATGGTATACTAATACCGGATCCGGCATTTTCAAACTGGTACTTCTGTGATTTTAGGGTCAAAAATGCAAGGATCAAGTTGTTGTGCCTGTTGTAATCGTTCAAGCTGCTCGATCTTGATCGAGCGGTTCGCACGATATTGCACAGTATGAGCCCACAAAAAGTGCAAGACCGTACGAACCCCTCGATCAAGATCGAGCGGTTGCAGCAGAATCTGCTGCACTACACGTTACAACAGACGATCCCCAAGTTGGGTGGGTACCTTCTGACCTTTATATGTTGAATACCCCTAGTTGCATGGTTACCTGTATTCGGAGTTGTATTGGATTCAGAATGGTAACTCATGAGCAACACAGCGACGAACAGATGTATCCAGAGATAGTATCTGAAAAAACAAGAATCGTGTAGACCTCATGGAAGTAGTTCATGGAAAATGGATCTAGACTGCGACTTGTTATACCATGGTCGGGCATAAACACAAAAAAACATCCTATAGTCCCACAACAACAGAACAGAAGATCGATTGAGTAGGCCGCAAGAAACTCAGGTGTGAAGTGTGAACAAGATGATCAAACTTGAGCCATTCAAGTCCCACACTGAAAAGGAAAATACACTGTAAATGGGGATTGCGAGGGCATCCTTTGGCCCCACTGCACGCCATTTCCATTCGTCTCAACGGGACACTACTCTCCAATGGAGATGCTCTGCCTTTGTTATAGTTCACGACTCCTCCTTCCCAATTTAAAATCTTTTCTTGACAATCATTTAGTGGCCCATTTGTGGAATAATGGGTCGTTTTCACTTTGAATAAAAATACGTCTGAAATAGTACTGACAAGATGTGGTGGAAATGGGATATATATTTTAATTAAATTGCTTCAATGGGGATAATGAAAGCGGGTAAATTAAGCATTATTCTGGCCTTTCAATGCCCTAATTTAAACATAAACATCACAGAGTTCCTTCAGCCACAAGCAATAACAACAGAAGCAAATAAAACTGTTCAACATCGAATTCAAACTGGTAGTTATAACTGACTAGCCAGATGATTGAACCGAAGTTGAAGTTCCAAACCCAATCGAGCTTAGATATCATTTAGCAAAGTACAAAACATTTGGACAGGAACAGGTCTACATCGGAGCAGCCAACTCCAACAAGTATATATGCTTTACAGGCTCACTGACTTGCAAATGTGGGCAGAGGGTACAGACAGACCTCCTTTTTCAAGCACCAGCAGTATCCTTGTTGCTTGCAGATATAATGCAATAAAATGGAGAAGAAGCACAGGAGGCCCCTTAGTTTCTCTGTAAAACAAACTTGACTGAAATTCGTCTCGTCTACGCCAAGCTATGTTTACAAGCAAGCTTCTCAAACAAAGCGCATTTTTACGATGTCAAGCATACGAATGATTAGCCGTTGCGGGCTTTAGTAAAACCTGCTAGATGACTCTTTGCTAGATAAGCAGTGTGCAATGAAGTAGACTTGGAATGTCCCCTAAAAAACCTATAGAAAGGTGAAGCCACTGAATTGATTGGGGCATTATAGAGGATGTTTCTTTTTCAGCAGTCCAGCACAATGATTCTTTCAGCTTGATCCATCATAATGGAGAGATCCCCATCTCATCTTCTTTAGTTTCATTTTCGTCCCCTTGTTGGAACTTCGACTGTTCCAATGGGCTTCACCATTTGGAAGAAATAAAGACAAAAATTTACATCAACTGCGATACTGAAATAGTTAGAGTTTATAACAAAGAAAAAATCATGTTAATATGGTAAAACTATATGTTTGGTAAAACAAGAAAAATTCGGAAGACCTTTTACAAGTGTAATAATAAGATTTATAAAAATATATTGTTTGTCAGATGATATATGGAACACATTTGCAGTCAGTAGACATATTTTTGGATGATGTTAGAGATAAAATTCCAGAAAGTAATGTTTAGGATAAAATCCTAAAACAAAATAACAGAAGTTTTGACTCAGTAAAAACTTATCATAAGAATAAATTTTGTTGAGTTGTTCATGTTTTTGTTGAGAGTTGTTCATGTTCTCTTCCTCCATCGACCACCAACTATAGCCAGCCATCCTATCCACTATTCTTATATAACAACCTTGTAAACTCGACCACTAATATTACCTACATATGAGTTAACAAGAGCAAGCATCTTCCTCACGTCACCACAGAACTCCCCCCGTATATTTATGTCTCAACACCAAATCTTCCTCCCTTGATTATATCTCAAAAATAAGTCTATTTACATCATAATCTTGAACCCGTGATACCTTATTTCCCAGTCTAACAACTTCATATTTGCATTTGTCTTTCTCGCCTTTTACTTATGTGGTCACTTCACAAAATTAAGTTATAGTAACTTTTTTTTTCAAAATCTTTCACTTAGCCGTTGTTAAATATATAACGGCGATATTATTCATTGTGAGATGAATTTTCGTACTTGAAATTAGCGACAAATAGTATATATACGCCGCCATATCATTATTAACGGTCCGCATAGCAATGCTTATCCGTTTCTATTTTTCAAAATATCAACTAATCGTTGTTATTTTTTTAGTTCAAAATTTAGTGATGATTAATTAGAAGTTTGAAAGATATGAACGGCTAAACGCCGCTACCTGGACTGTCGCTAATGATATAACGATAGATATGATATTAGTTGCTAATTTCAAGTATGAAAAATCATTTCGCAACAAATAATATCGTCGCTATATATTGAAATAATTCAGTGATGGATTTTGAAAAAAAAGTCACTACAGCTCAAATTTGTTGTAATAGGTATATTGCATAATATCACGTAGACTTAGTATATAGGCAAGTTTCTCCTACATAATACCAAAATTCTAATTCATCTATTAGTTCTTGCTGATTATGGAACAATAGACCACTCCATCAAATTCATTTCCATAAACTACTTATTATGAATAACATAACTACTACTACTTCTTTGATCCCACAAATACATTGGTCATATGGATAGAATAGATATGTCCTACATTAGCATCGTCAGATTCCACCACTTTTGCAGCGACCACTACCAAAATATCATCGGACGATCGTTCGACTTGGATAGCTTGTGATAAGATGTTACCTAGCTGGTTGGTTGCACTCTCTCCGAAAAATTTCTTCTATTAGTTATATTCATGAATACAAGTCTGGAAATCTGGAATACATTAAAGGAAACACATGATCAATCTTCTTCAACTCGGTAATTTCAGCTTTTAAAGCAATTTCAGAATCTTCATAAAGGAACCGAGTCCGCCTCTACATATAAGTATCCATCTACATCGGAGATCCGTTTTGCATTGGGAGTAGTATATTAACTTCCCAAGGTTAGGGTTCAATGTCCTCTTTATTTTCTTCTTTCTCCACGAATAGTGAAACTGGTCTCCGTCCCCCAAGGATATATACCGGTTATAGGTGAACCTTGTAATTCTATGTGTTTGTGTGTTTGATTGTTTAATCGTATTTGTGTGAGTTTGCTTCTACTACTCGCAAAATTTAATAATACAGGCTCTAACCTAAGTGAGATCTTTTTCGCACTTTCAATCTGTAAAGATACTCCATCCTTTCATGAGTTACGGAGTATTCTTTGGTCACAAGAGATACAGCTACAATAAAATCTTGCATGTTATGAACCACATAATATATCAAGGTGATGATTCCACGTAAGTAGTGATTTATCTCAAGCTCAATTTGGGAAATCTATGAAGGCGATGATCAAATACAAGTTCGAAAGACCATCATATGCATACATCCCTTTCCACCATTTTCTTTCCAAATCATTCTTGCAGACATGAAAATATATTATTTTTCTTCTCGTACATCTAATTCCTTACTGTCAGTCTGGCATATCTGACATGATAAAAACTGTTACTTTGAATTGACAATTCCTCTTTTTGCATAAATAATCATCAAACAAGGCTGTTCGTGTTACGGGATAAGTTGACAATGGTCTATATTATCTACCAAATCAATAGTGTGGTTTTTATATTTCTCAGCGGGCCTTTCTTATTGCTCATGCCAACTTTGTTTAGTGGCACTCTCGTTTAGGACACCCTCCAGATAAGGTTGTTCGACAAGTCCTAAATCATTTAGGTCAAATATTTTTCAAATAAATGTAGCTATTATCTCTTAGGAATAGCCTTGTGGTTATATTTACCATGTTACTGGAACAAGAAGCAAGTTTCCTTTAAATTTGATTTTGAGTAATGTTTGGGTACCTTTCCTTATTTGTACTATTAATAGATGTAGTTATTTTTGTTGGTCACTTATCTTATTCTTTTACTTTTTACTCGAGTGCTTGATTATTACTTTATAGAAGTTTTTGGTTGTGCATGTTATCCTCTAATGTGTCCATATAATAGTCATGAATTTAATTTTTGAACAATTAAATGCATATTTATGAGATATTTCTCCAATTATCATGGATATCACTGTCTCAACTCCATCTCAAATAAAATCATTATTGCAAGGCATCTACAACTTGTTGAAGATGACTTTCCATCAACAGAAAATTCGATTCTTGGACTGTTAGTTTCCATCAAAGGAGGTATTTATAATCACTAATTCATAAGAAATGTACCATTTCAAAGCAAATGTCTCTTCTGTCGCACGATCTACAAGCAATGGCCCCAATATTCCTTTGAATCGACCTTGTCAACTTTGATAGCGAACACATGACGATAGCAAATAACTTATTGATCTTCTTCCACAATAGTTAGTGGCAAATACTAATATAGACAATGATGTTGAACCCACCTCCTTCATCCATGCAAATAATAATCTAAATTGTAAATGACTCCTTTCACTTCATGGAATTGACAAGGCTCCCTGTCCCATCTCCCTCATCTTTTGCATGAGATCGAGTGGGTAAGTAGATTGATCACCTAATACCGATCTCCCCATGGAGGGGATTGGCACAATGCAGCCTTTCCATCAGTTATCCCTTCAACCTCCCTCCCACACTTCTGCTCGGAGAGTCAGGCTTATTCATCAATCTGTGGAACCTACATCAGATAAGAGAGCATGCTTAGATGAAGAGATTGCCCGAGCCTCTATCCAACCAATTAACTCATAATCACCTGCTTGGGTTGGACTTCCCAAAATGCTTTCCCAGCACATCACCCAAAGCCCATGGTCTACCCAACCTTCCATGATTAGTGGCATCTTCTTCCCAGGTCCAAAACAAGACAGATTTCCCTATTGGTTCAGCACGAACTCCTTTTGACTTCACTTTAGATTAATATTGATGGCTTGATTGGAAAGCAAAGCCATGGCAACATATTTTTTGGTTCTTCAATATCCAAAGGCGTATGTTCTCATTCTGCCTAGATTCGATATTGTTAGTCATATCGTCTCGACCAAAATGGGGTGTTTCCTCTACTTCCCACATGATTCTATACCGATGATGACCAGTGGTATTCCTACCTTTCCTCATCGTGCATGTAGGATGGAAAATCATAGGGGGGATAGGGGCTTGCATAGTATTGAAGATACTAGAAAATTGATCTCAACCACACGGTGAGGACAATTTTTGAATGTTGTGTGGCAGGTATGAGTGCATATGTAGAAAAGGAGGAAAAGACCTATTAAATTGATCCCCCGGTTGTTCGCAAGATCAGTTTGAAAGCCAATGATTTGAGAGCTATATATTCAGGGATGTGATCCCCTTAATACATAATATGAGAAGTCTTAGTGCATCATGGTAGGGATGAGATGCCATGGTTGGGAGGATGGACCCCAGGGAAAGATGAGACTCCAAGCATGGTAAGTGTATAAGATAAAGGAATGGCACAAGAGCGAGATTGAGGGAGAGGGGGCTCTAACATTTCTTTCTAAAGGCTCAACTAACTCGGCCAAGCTGGGTATGACGCGAGACCTAAGAGTCTTATATCTAGTTGGGAGCCACAACTTGCGTCCCTTGAGATGAACTATGTCAAAGTATTCAAGTTGACGGGTGGGACAACGGAAGATCAAGCTGATAGGGGCATAAACAAACTTTGCAGATGACCAAGGCTTTGTCTCCCATCTTCTATAGAGGGATCAAACTCGTAAGACAAAGTGTTATTATCTAAGGCTACCTCTCTGGCATAAATGCAAGGAGGATATATGGATAATATGATATCTTGTAGAACATGATTTGGTTCTACAAGCGGTTCGATAAAAACGAAGAAATTTCGAACAAAAGGATCAAAACTCATTGATATGAAAAGAGAGAAAAACAAAATATTGTAATCACAAGCGAGGAGCAACTACCTCGTAGAGCTCAAATATGTATAATATAATAATGTATAATATATCAAACATTTATAGATTATTATATAAAATGAGGAAAAAGAGAACTTAATGGGGTCTGCTATTTTGTAGGGTGAGTATGCCAATATGATCTTAAGTGGTACAAGGATTTGCATTTGGAATTAGTTGGGCTTCCCTCTGTCGGAGCTAACGTCTTGGCCTTTTTGTGCAATAAACCCCTCCCAGCCAAAGACGTGTGATAGGTGATCTCGCAGAGCTGGGCGATCTTCTATAAGGACAAAATCCTGGATAAGTTATAGTATTTCTCTGTCTGTGTGAGTGGTAGCTTGTGAGAAGGAGCATTGAATCTTTCTGAGCCTGTTTGGTAATTGGGTTGGGTTGGGTTAGGGCCCTTGTGAATAGTAAACTGAGTGGATGATTGGGATGGTTGGAAGGAGGGGTACACCGGTGTACACCAGTGTACACCACCAACCAAATTGGCCCTCTGAGAGCGAGAATGTCTCATTAGTCGAGTCTGCCTTTCTCTACTACTATTTCGAACTTAGGGTGGACTATTCTTGAGAAAAGTTGTTTGGTATTTTGACAGAAGGCTTCATCTTCTCCATAGAGGTCTCACAGACGAAAAGAAAGAACTGGGTCAATGGTGCTCTACCTAGCTGCGACTCACATCCCTCTTTGCCATGTGAAACCACATAGAGACTGATTCACCTTAGTCAAAACATAGCATTACTATAGTAGTGGTTCTCGATTTACATTTATAAGAGATCCTGACCTTTTACTTGAGCCATCATTCCAAGTAAATATTAAATTATTCTACTATTGTATGCATATGACATCTTGTTGCTGGCTCTAATAATGAAGAGAGCAATCTCAAGGCATTATTGTACAAGGCGTTTGATAGAAGGATTTGAATCTTGCAAAGAGTCCTTGGGATGGAAATTAGCATAAATAAGAAGAACAAGAAGTTGAGATTATCTCAGTGAAATCAATTAGAAGGTATTAGAGATTTTTAATATGAGAAATGCAAAACCTACTCAACACACACTTAGAAAACTTCTTTAGATTTTCAAGGGGGTAAAGAATTGAATGAAGGAGTACGACTGCATGTCCAAAGTACCCTACCAATCTGCTTATGATTTTTTGATGTATGCTATCATTCTCATAAGATCAGACATATCCATGTAGTGAGAGTTGTGAGTAAATTCATAGTTAATTGTGGAAAGTAGCATTGGGAAGCTAAAGTGGATTCTAAAATGTCTGAGAGGTACCTCTAACATGACATTGCATCATAGAAACATTGATATCCCTGTTTTAGACTCAAACTTTGCAGGACATATTGACGACATGAAAAGAATAACATGGTATGTTTTTACCCTAGGGAGTAGCAATAGAACTCCCAGGCTTGTCTACGCTTCCTGTGTTGTAAGATCAATTCATCCCCCATGGTCTAATAATTAGGGGGCAGGGTGGCATGAGACAAATTCTTTGTAGTCCCAGGTAAAATAATATGGTTGAAGGGTGCGGTGAAATAACTAAATAAATAAAGTGAAGGTTGTCAATAACAACAATCAATGTGTAATTCATCTCCAAAGAATTCTGTCTTTCACTCAAAGATCAAGCACATTGATGTGGAATCTCATTTAATTTTGTGTAGCTAATTTATGGATAATTTAAATTAAAAAATATCTATATATTGGAAAATCCTACTAATCTATTTACCAAGTCCATTACAGTGGAGTAGTGGAAGATACATCTAGTTTCTATTAGGCTTCAAGCATAGAAGATAAAGATGCGCCCACCTTGGTCAAATTATTATGATATAAATATATTTAGTATATTTATTATATGTATTCCATCTAATACATGTATATTTAAGCTAATATATAGAATATTTCTAATATTATTTATATGTGATAATTATGCATTTTATATTCACATCCATTTTTAAGGACATGGTAACATAGTTTTGTATCGGTTAAGATATGCATCTACATATATATTTGTATTTATAAATGGGTAAGGATGTGGTAACAACTATATCTGAATCGTGCTCGATCGTTTGCAATCCTGCCTTCTGATTGAGTGAGAGCTAATGGGGAAGGACTGCTGAGAAGTTGATCTTTACGCTTGGTTTAGAGCTGATGAGGGGGATTGCTGAATACCATCGGTATTTTTTATTGCAATATAGAAGGGACCTTCGACCTCTCCACATATTGTACTCAACAATTATCGAAGAAACAATATAAAGTCTACATCGAGCAAATGGAGCAAGCACATTATCAAACCACTATAAACATTTGTCTTATGTATGTACGTGTTTTTCTTATTTGATCGTTATTCTATTTACATAGTGCTTGATTGGATTCATCTCTGATACCAAGTAACCTAAAAAGGCAGCATTACCTCATACTTTCATATTATGAATTTTAGTTGTATGTATGTATGACTTCTATTGGGTATCAGATACATATAGGTACATTAGTACATAATGCTTCTAATTGTTTATCATTTTTTGTTGTAAGATTACTCTAACCAAACATGTACAATTAATAGAAAGGTTACTAATGTTGACAAGCATATGAAAGGAGGTTACTCCGGCTCAGCTTAACTTTATTGCTGATATAGAGTAGAAGAATATAAAGATCTAGCATACTTAACTTGGTTAGGTATGTTAAGGCACTCCCTGCCTACAACATATATGGGCTTACCCTTGGCCTCCTCCTACGGGATGGGTACTTTTGCTAGGGCATTGGAAGATAGGGTGAGGGCCTTGCTTTGTGGCTAGAAAGCAACAACCCTCTCCTTGCCCGGCCATTCACAACTCTTAAATTCTATCATTGCGGGGGTGGTTCTCTACTGGGATGCGGGGACCCTCATCCCGCTTGGTACGGTTCGATGGGTGGACAAAACGTGTGCGGACTTTCTTTGGTGCTACATGCGACATGATGGAAGTCGGTGCACTGCTTGCCTTTCGAAAATGGATGGTGGTCTAGGATTGAGATCACTGCAACGCTGCGTGGTGCTATGATTGTGTTATGGTCTAGGAGGATTCTCACCTCTGAGAACTCTATCTAGGCCATCTACATGCAGTGAAGATACTTGCATACACTATATTTTTGGGATGTGCCCGTTGAAGATGATTTTTCACGGGTATAAATATGTCTCACATAAGGTGGAGATACAATTGTTGTGACGACCCATAAGAAACCCTGCTTCAGACAACAATTAATCCACAATTCAGAATCAAGCAATGAAAATAAATGCAAAGTTAAAATATATTATAACTCTATAAAAGATGTGTATAGTGCAAGTACGCGTAGAGTGTCAAACACAGGGAACAAGCAGGATAGATCGAGGCAAAAATGCATAAAAGTGATTGTAATGTATTTGTCTATATAAGTGCTATTTTTGTGGGTTTTTAATCTTATATTATTTTATTTTTAATTTTATATTTTTATAATTTAATTTTTAATTTTTTGTTTTTTATTTTCTTTTTATATTTTTATCCTTTTTGCCTTTTCCTTTTTCTTTTAATATATATAAAGCTATATATAATATATATGCAATATAAGCTAGGGTTAATATAAAAACTAAAAAAATTAGGAAAAATAGAAAATACAATCTTTTTGGATTTTATATATTTTCTACTATTTTTTTATTTTTTAGGAATTTTTTCTATTTTTTTATATTTTTAAAATCATAATTATCTAAAATAAAGATTTATAAATATCTAAAATTAAACTCGAGATAAAAAATAGAAAAAGTAGCAAATTTTCTCCAAATTAATTTTAATATAAATATAATAATCAAAATAAAATTGTGAAATAAAAATTTTATTTTTGTGATTTTTAATATTTTTTATATTCTTATAAAGGTTTTAGGGTTTTTTCTATTTTTTGAGTTTTCTTTTATATTTTTTTAGTGATTTTTGGTCTAAGGTTGTAAAATACATAAATAAATAAGACATGCATTTTTTTTGTAAATGTTCAAAAAAATTTTATATTTTTTTATGAATTTTCTTTTACGAACATGGACAAAATAGATGTTTTTGATTTTTTATAAATAATAAAAAGCTTCAAAATGCAAAATAAAAATTTATCGTGAATGAGCAATTCAACAAGAAGCTATGTCTATTTTTTGGATTTTATTTGAGTTAGTTTGCTATTTAAAATAAATAGAGACAACAAAAAGAAACTACATTATTGGTAAGGGCATAAATGGAAATAACGTAAACCATATGGGCATGATTGTAATTTTCCCAAAAAGTTATAACTACATTTAAAAGCTTCAGGATCGAACAGAAATATGCAAAAGTACGCTGGTCCCCTCGTAAAATGCCCACACCTCATGTACGCCAGGCACATGAGGTGATGTGGGTGGGGGCTTGAATGTAACTATAGAAAACACGGGGCCTAAGTGCGAATTTAAAAAAATAAAAATAACAAGAAATAAAAGTTTCCGTATTAAACTTTAAATACAAAAATGCGGGGTTAAATTGCAAAATACCCCTGCACTGAGCGGGAACGAACAACAGATACTCTTCACTTATGCCATGTGACATCCCCTTGGTCTACAATACCCCTTCACTGTGAATGGCGGAGATTAGATCTCCGTGCTCGATCGGACAGTGCTGGCGAAGCGAATCTGAGGGTTGCTGCACGTCAGAAGATCATCAGAGATCTAACAACTCAGGAAGGCCCTGGAATAACGGGGCTGAAGCTTTGTTCCTCCAAGCTTTGATCGACAAGGGTGTGGGCGTCAGACATCCAAACTCTCCGCAAAAGGGCCCAAAAGCTTCGTGGAGGCTTCATCTGTCATCAGGAAGGTGCAAAAATCTCCAGCGATGGCCGGAGGTACCGTGTAAGGTTGAAGAAGCTCGTGAGCTTCAGGGACCTCGGGCAAGTTCCCAAATTCATCTTCTACATCTTATTCTGTCTTCAAATCTGCACAGGGACAAAAAACGGTCGAGGGTAAAATGCCTCGACCCGATTAAAGGGGGATGGAAGTGGGTGGAGGTGAGCGGTGAAGTCTCCGGTGAGTAGAGGAAGGGGAACTCCAAGGTCCTGCTCCAGGGGGCAAGGTGAGTAGGCTTGTTTGGGCATGGAGAAGCGTTGGAGGAAGGATATGGAGGTGGTCTGGTGTGGCGAAGACGGGCAGAGCATAAGGGAATGGGGTTCACCGGAGATAACTCCGGTGAACCTTGAAGGTGGCGATTAAGCAACTAGAATGTGATTAAAAGCAGAAATAAAACCTAATGTTACAAATAAGCTAAGAAATGCAACAAATAACGTACCTTACTTGGTCGGAGCTAAGGAAGATGTATCTCAATGGCAGGCCTCGTCGGAGATGGGTGGAAGCTCCTCCCCCTTCGCCTGGGCACTCTCGAAGTAGATGGAGAGGCCCTTGTCACGGGCCTCGATCATGAGAAGACCAGAGGGGCAGAAGATAGGGCAAAGAGGGTTCAAAAATCGGAGGGAAGGTCAAGGTGCAGTTTTGTACAGGTGACGAGCATCTCCAAGAATCGATGAAGACCGAGTGAATTAGTGATGCTCGTCCCAAGAAAACGTTAGGGTGTGCATCATCGATAATTTGGGAGAAAGTCGAGAAGGAAGCATTGCGAAATAGTGTAAGGAATAACCTTGAAAAAAATCACGAAGATGGGAAAAAACGAGGTGTCAAATGACTACAGACCTCGGTCAGAGAGTTGGCCGAGGTCAACAAAAGGGAGAAGCTGGTTGGTCTACGTGGACCAACCAGCAAAATCCCTGAAAAATTTATTTATAAATTCGATTAAAAATAATAAATGATTTTATTAATTTTAAGTAATAAAATGAAAATATTTATGAATTATTTTATTATGATTTTTATTTATTTTTTCGAGGTTTATAATTACAAGTTACTTTTTAAGGGTACATTATAGGTATATTCATCTATATATTTAAGTATTTTTATTTTTATTTTGTATTTTTGATTTTATTAATTTAATTTATTATTTTATAAATTTATAATTTGATTTTATAAACTTGATTGTATTTTATTGTATTTTTCTGATATGTTGTATACACTTAAATAATTAGGTATATTTTCTATATATGTATAGATATAAGTATTTATTTTCTTTAAGTATTTTATTGTAATATTTTCTTGATGTTTTTATTCCAATTTTAATATGTATATATTATAAATAATATTTACGAAACTATAAAAATATAAATTATAAAAATAATGAATAATATATAAAATAAATATTTTAATCGGTATAAGTATACAATAGGGGTTGAAAAACCTAGCTTTCACACCGTAACTCTAAAAAATATGAAACCATCTTTATTAAATAGCTTATTTTTAGTTTTTATTTGAGATATATGAGTATGGAAAGTTGGGGTTTTGGAAACTTATCCTGAGTGTATATTTTTATCTGTGTATTAGTTTTGTATGAAATTAATTTTGTAATGTTCTATATTTTATTATCTACAACTTTCATGTACAAAGTGTCTTTATTTGAAGTATAAAAAGTGAAACTAAAAATAAGTCCCAAAATGAATAAAAATGAATTAAATAAAAGGGTATTTTATTGTATTTTGATCCCTTATCTCCCCCTATTTCATTCCTTATCGACCTAGTCATCGAGATGCCTAGGTCTCGAGGTTTAGGATCATAACATATTTTCAATATTTATTCTTTTTCTTTTATTTTATTTATTCTATAATGTTGGCATCAAAAAACGTATTTTATACACTATTTACGCAATGATGCGTGAATGCTAAAATGTCTAAATTAAGGGTATTTACACGCATTTGATAGGGTTTTTAAGGCAAAATGATAGAATAAAGATGATGAAACGGAGATTCATCACTGCCTCCTTCGAGAAATGACTCCTTGCTTTGGAAGGCGGTGTTAGGCGGTCGTGACTCCATCCGGGGCGCGATCTCCTCCGCTAATGCTTGCCACCGGTGGATCCGCTCACCCAAGGGATTCTCATTCAGGGAGGCTGTCGACTTGGTCAGGCCTCGTGCAAATATGGTCCCTTGGGCTGGCGTGGTGTGGAGCAAGAGTTTGGTCCCGAAGCATTCCTTCACGTTATACCGTGCTGTCCTAAATCGTCTACCGACTTTGGATAGGCTCGCTCGCCACGGGATTTGCCAGCCTGGTCCATGCTACCTTTGCAGGGATGTAAGCGAGTCTCGCGATCACATCTTCTTTGAATGCTACTTTTCCGCCGACACCTGAGCTTTGGTGCTTTCGGGCCTGGGGCTTCCGCAGCTGCCGTGCACTGCTCTGAGTTAACTTTGGAGTGGATCTTGAGCTTTATGGATAGGGACTCGCGTCGACTTTGATGTGCTGCCATAGCTGCTACTTCATGAGAAATTTGGAGAGAACGAAATCAAAGATGAGCCGCGGGCTGCTTCTCCACGCCATAAAATGTGGCCTGCTCTATAGTGACCACAACACAATCTCTGTTGAACTAAGTCAGGAGCCGATTCTGCCTTCCCCGGATCCACTACTTAGTTGCAAGAACTTCTGTTTGGTGAATCTGTTTGTTAATCCCCATTCTTGTAAACTTTCTCCTATTTTGTGACCTCTACACTCGTTTTATACATCTAAATACAAAGAAAAATCTTACCCAGAAAAGAAAATAAAGATCTAAATAATGAATTGATCACTTATATAAAAAACAATGAGCTGATCCAAGGCGCTGAGAACAATGCACCATCTTCCTCGCTCCTCGGCAGGGTTTGTCCGAGCACTTTCCTTGTCTCGCTGCAGCAATGCCACGTCTCAGTCCCACCCCTTCCCTCTCCCGCCACGTTCCCCATCACCCTCCGCCGCTTTCCCTCACTCCTCCACTCCCCTCTTCCTCCCTCGAACCACATCTCCACACCCTCCGCGATGGACCTCCCTCCCGACGCGATCGAATGGGAACAGAACCAAGAACAGGCGAGCCCCTGTGGCGCCGGCGTGGCAGAGAGATACCACAGCTTGCTTAGCTCGGGGTGGTGGCTGGGGAAGAGGCTTGCCATCGCCGGGGTCGCGATCACCTCCGCCCCGGTGGTCATCCCGCCTCTCTTCGTGCTCTCTGCCATCAGCCTCGCGTTCTCCCTGCCCGTCACGGTCCTCTTCGCCGGCTACGCCGCCACCAACAAACTCATGGCCTATCTGCTCCCTCCTCCGCCGACCCAACTTCTGCTGGAGAGTGGAGGGGAGTTCGGGGAGGCAGAAAGATACGATCTTGGTGGGGCTTGGTATGCCGGTGCTGATGAAGGCAGGTTGTTCGACGAAATGCTTGAGAGAGAAGAGAGTTACCCATTCGTGGGCGATGAAAAAAATGCATTGAAGGATATGCCAAGAGAAGTCGAGGAAATGGAAGAACAGGCGGAGGAGCCGATCTTGGAGAGCCCTGAAGAGGAGGGGTTGGCGGTAGATGTTTTGGAGGAACCTGTGGGTCCAACTGAGGTGGAGGTGGTTGATAAAAGCAACGAAGAACCAGTGGAGGCTTCAGAAGAAACGAAGAGGCGATCCTTCGCGGAATATGGCGATAATGTGTTTGAGAAAATGCCAAAGAAATATAAGGTGACGGTAGACGAAGTGAAGGAGCCAGTTGCAGCTATGCCTGAAGGGGAGCAATCGGCTGTACATGCGACGGAGGAACCAGAAGGTGTAATTAATGTGGAGGTGACTGATGCCGAGAGGGAGGAGCCAAAGTCGGTGGAGGTTCCAGTGCAGGTTGCTGCTGCTGTTGTCGTACCTGATACATCTGTAGAATATCATCAGGAGGGAGTTGTCGTTGATCCGTCTTGCCCGAGATCAGATGCTGCACCTGAAATCGAGAAGCGGATTGCTCCCACCATAGTACCAATCGACATAAAGGAGGTTCCAGATGAATCTGTCAAGAAAGTTGATGTCTGCAAGCCTGGAGAGGTCAGTGGAGATGACATTGTTTTTTGCATAAAGAAATGTTGAAATCTTGGGTATGATATGCTTATAAATCGTGCAACTCTAGACAATCTCATGAATATAATAAGACTAGAATACCGAATTCAATTTTATTTATCAGTTACTGAGTTCACTTTTTAAAGAAATCAATGCACTTATCAATGTATGAAGTGCCGATCTGTCTTGGTTATACCTGAATTTTCTATGTAATTGCCAGCTGCACCCTGTTTTGAATATATCTGAGTTTTATATTATTTGATGCCCACTTAGTACAATATGAACGGCACGAGCAAGAGAAGAAGATATCCAATATTCAAGATTGTTCATCGTGCTAGATAGGTGGAACTAAAGTGAATGAACAAGCTAGACCATGCATGTGCGCCTTCTTTGTAAAGACCCTCAATTCTATATTGAGGGTTCAATTGATTAGTTTAGAATAAGAATGTAAATGGAATGTTTTTTCATTAATGGGGAACATTTTGCTTATATAAGGGATGGGGTATGCCAAAAGTACAGAAATATACCCCTAAGGGGACATGCTACAAATAGAAATCACAACGGATCCATGATGCAAGATCAAGAAAACCTAGTCCTCATACTCATTCTTGAACATAGATGTGTATCATGCTTATCTTGAAAGTGCGTCTAACCAAGGGAGAACAACTCGGGATTTTACGAATATATCAATAGTCTACTCATTAAAGAGAAATGACTCAGTATGGACATATCTAATTTAGATCATATCTTGAGTGCAATTACAATGATGTTTTCTCATGGAAGGCTTTGTTTGTAATAAATCATGAAAGGTTTTGTTTGTAATAAAAACCACAGTTGAATTGTTATTTATCACATTTTACAATAAAATATGGGATTTGGGTCTGGAGGATGAATATCTTTGAGCACATATATAATCCACATCAATTTAGTGGTAGCTTGGGCAATTGCCTTGTATCCTGACTCATCACTAAGTGAACAACAACAACTTGCTTCTTGCTCCTATAGGTCACACGATTATCTCAAATGTAGGCAAAGAACCTAGTCATGGACTTTCTATCATAAGAGGCATCATGCATAATTCGTATTAGAGTGAAAGGCCTTCAATATTATCATAGTTGCTAACTAGTGCAATTGGCATGTCTTATCCATGAGTTGGCTATATTGAATGAGTAAAGGAAATATCAAGACTAGTAATGGTGACATACAATAACTCCCCCACCCGCACCCCTATTGTCTTGCATCATTGTCATGCATCTAATTTTGATGTGCATTTGGTTCCATAGGAACTGAAGCAAGCTTCGTCCATGGTATCCCATTCTCTTGCAATGCTTCCGCTATGAAAGCATCAAGCCTCATGCATTCTAACTAAGGTTTGAAAAAATGAAAGGCGGAATGAGGCGTTTTACTTGGAGGTGAGGTGGGACGTAGCCTCGAGGCGGTCGAGGCGTAAACCTCAGTTTGTATAGGAAAATAATTTAAAAATATAATAGATACATTTATTGATGAAATAATCTAATCTGCCATATGAAATATAACATTACAATATATGATGAAATTATGAAGATAAGAACATTAAAAAAAGGTTATGTCAATTCCATAAACCTTTCTACTAAATTTTTATCCAATCAAAAAGGAAATCATTGGCTATAACTATCACTAAAATGTTTGTCAAAGAGGAAATCATTGGCTATCGTTGTCATTAAATATATCCGAGATGTTAATATGAATCATATAATTTAAATCCTAATCGTATGTTCTACTGAACCTAGTTGAAGAAAGGTCCGATGTCCCCCTGTGCCACCATGCCCTACCAATATCCGGTCAGCGATCCTGGGGAGGGGGGGCTTGGGGTTGGGGGAGGGGGGGGGGATGGGGGCAGGTGCCCCCTTCCCCACGTGGGGGTTGCAATAGAAATAAGATAAATTATTTTCTTAAAAAATGCTCGGTAAATCCCTAACGCCTCAGGTAACACGCTACCTCACCTTGACCACCTCGAGCATCTAAGGCGCTCACCTAAGCCACCTCGAGGCTTTTTCTTACCGCCTCGACCGCCTCGAGGCACATTTTTTCAAACAATGTTTCTGACAACCTCAATGCTAAGATAGCAAAGTTGTCCGAAGTCCTTTCTAACAAAATGATCCATAGAATTCTTTTTCGTAGTTGAAATTCCACAAATGTCAGCTCTAGTCATCATGATAACATTTGCGTATACGCTATACTAGCATCACAATGGTCCATTTTTCTCTCTTCCTCACAAAGAGAGAATCATTCACAATGGATGGGCTAAAATCAATTCTAAACCGATCAACTTTTGAAACAAAGCCCTTGGGCTATGTTTGAGACCATATATGATTTTGTTAAGCTGACAAACCTTGTGATACTCCTCCTAATCCCACAATTAGCGGATTGTTACATATACACTTCTTCACGAAGATCATTGTCATAAAAACATTGTTCACATTAAATTGGTGTGGAGCCAATAAAGTTGAAAAGCAACATAAATCAAAATCCACATGATTGTTAGATGAGCCATTATGAAGAAGGCCTTGAGCCTATCCATATAATACGTTTGAGTGTAGTCTTTGGCAACTTATATGGCCTTGTACATTATAATTTGATCTGTTAGTTAAGTGCTTGGTGATGGAGACATACGTAATATAAATAAGAATGACATCTTTGGGATGGTTGACTAAGGTCCATATGCCTTGAGAAAGAAGAACCTTTATCTCTTTATTTATGACGGTGTTCCATTCATGAACCAAGTGATCCTCCTAACGGGTTGAAGGGCATCGATGCTTGAGAACCGTTCCACAAAAGCCATGCAATGCAGAGATAACTTTGGAATATAGGCAAAATTGGAAATAGTTTTTTTATTTTACACCACAAACTCTATAAACTTTGTTAATTACCTTCTCAACACCCTGCAAACGTCGTAGTTATCACCTCAACCTCGTAGACTTGCTAATTGACACTACGGACCCTGCGCGGTAAACTCCCATCCATTTGACTATTAAAATGAACAGGATTGCGTACAAAAATATATATCACCCTTATTGTTTATCATATTTAGAAAAGTATACTCTCCTCTCCTCCCCCTCACCCTCCTCACCTCCCCTCCGCCTCTCACCTCACCTCCCAGTTCGCCCCAAGCTTGAGGATCTCGCTGGTCATCTGCTCGCATGAAGGGATTGGGGCTTCGTGCTGAAGAAGATGGCGGTGAAGAGTTTCTGCTATTGTTTGTTTAGATCTTCTGTTCATGTGCAAAATGAGCCTCGATTGATGTTGTGCTTTTGATTCTTGGATCTATTGTTGAGATATGTGGAAGAATGCATGGCTGTGGACTCTAGATTTCTTCCATGCCCCACTTTTGGTGTGCGAAACTTCTGCCACAAATCCATAAAGGCCTTCAATTGATCCCTGAAAAGGCTAAAGCATGACTCGATTCCAATGAATCAGTATGAACTTGTATAATATTTCATATAGTAAAGAACCCAATGTAGAAACCTCTATAGGAATATATAATCAGATCAAATAACTCTCAGGAACCTTGGGATTCATCGACTGGGCGAGCTGAACGAGATGCTGTTGATGAAATGGGTGGCCAGAATATGGGGGAATGGGGAGGACCTTTGCTGCAGTCTCCTCCGACGGATCTATGGGGCCGAGGGGGCGGCGCCTGAGGGGGTTGCGGCGGTTGGTGCGCATGGGCGGAGGCCCTCTCCCTTCTGGAGGGCCATCTAGTCGGCGTCGCTCTCTCTCAACTTCCGGACGTTGTTCAGGCCTGTGCTGGGGGATGGGCTTCGCTTTGCCTTATGGAGGGACGACTGAACGGACGAGGGAGCGCTATCCTTGCGCTTCCCCCGTCTCTTTGCCTTGGCGGCGGACCATGATGTTAGGGTTGCTTCTTGTTGGGTGGATGGGAACTAGATGCCGGCTTTCCGCTCGAACTTCTCCGACCAGTGCATGGAGGAGTTCCTGCAGTTGCGCTTCGGGATGCTTTGGGGCCCTCCATGGCTCACTGGATCTGGCGCGGTGGTCCCTTCTCTGTGGAGAGGTCTTACTCAGCGATCTGCAGGCCCCCTCCCTCTCTTTCGGCGGAGCTGGTTAGAGATTGCGCTTTCGTCTGGGGGCTTGGTCCTTTGGCGAAGGTTGCTTTCTTCTTTTTGGTTGTTCAGGAGGAAGAGACTGATGACGCAAGACCGTTGTGCTAGGTTACTCGGAGCGGTCTCTAACAGGTGCCTGCTGTGCGATGGGGGGATCGAAACTCCAGAGCATCTCTTCTTTTCCTGCCCATTTGTGTTACCTGTTTGGGCAGATCCGGACCTGGGATGGGTAGGTAGGGCGGGTGTTGAGGATTTCTGCAGGGAGTTGACAATGGCCAAGCACCGGCTAAGGTTGGAGCTGCTGCGGCCACTGGCGTTGACCTGGTCTATCTGGTTTGCTAGGAATGAGCTCCTTTTTTCTAATCATAGATTTTACAAGGAGAACGCCTGTATCAGTGCTTTGGGTTTTTTGCGCTCGTGCCTTGTCTAGAGCACCTTTTTTTGTACTTCCTTTTGTACTTCTTTTACTTTTCCGTTCTTAATTTTTAATATACGTATGAGGTTGATGCAGCGTGACCCCAAATTATGGGGCCACATTTATTTAATTAGATAATTATCAATTTTATTTACGTTTTTAGTGGTCGTATCGGTCTAATTAAATAATTGAGATCGCATGTGATCTCAACGTTTATTTCGTAGAGTTTAATTGTAATTCGAGTCAATTAAATTAATTAGAGTCTAATTAGGATAATTAGAGGTCAATTAGGATCAAATTAGTTGTTAATTTGATTATTTACTATTTTTGTAAACCCCTCTCTCCTATATAAAGAGAGGGTAGTCCATCAGTTTTAGGGGTCCATTATGAATTAAGAATTTGAGTTGATCTCATTTTATCCCCCCTCCTCTCTCTCCCTCCACGCGATCTCCGCGGTTCTTCCTCCTTCAACCCCGCGCATTCCGGCGTGTTTCTCTTCTCAACCATTCTCTTCTTCTACCAAAAAGCCACCAAAAGATATTATTATTTTATTCGCCGTCGCCGAAATTCAATCCGCATCAATTGGTATCAGAGCATGGCTTACAGATCGTCCTCACGATCTGTCGATCCATACAAAAGCTCACGCAATCATCATGCAACGAAGGGCCATCGTTCATCGGAACGAAAACAACGATTCAAAGAAGCTTACGACAAGGGGGTGATGGGCCTGCTATTTGATTTACAGTCCAAATGTCAAGATCTCCAGTCCAAATGTCGAGATATGGTGGCTAATTTCGAGACTCTTATCGCGGCCAAATCAACATCTTCCACTACCAAAGCCGCTGCCCAGATCTGTGACGAAGAAAATCACGAAAATATTGCCGTCAACGACGATTTATGCGCAGTCCAGGCAGTTTCAGGAGGCAAAACAAACGAACTGCTTGCTGCCCAGTCCGTATTCGAGCAGCAATCACCTTTGGCAACAACTATCTCACCGTCGCCGACCACCCCGGCACCATTCCCACCACCCCAGGTAACTCCCCCTTCCCTTCTCACCTCGCGAAACCCCCCCTCCCGGCCCTCTTCCCCCAACTGCGCCAGCACCGACACGCGGATCCCCCTTCCCCACCCCCGATTGCAATCGCCCCCCGCTGACAATCGCGCGGAGCCCCTGCCCCGATCCCAATCGCCCTCTCCTGTTCTCGATTCCAATCGCGCGGATCCCCCTTCCCCTCCCCCGGCGCGCCCCCCGAGTCCAATCGCCCTCTCCCGTTCCCATCTTCCCCTCTACCCGCATCCAACCCACCCCTTTCCCCGCTGCCTCGCCCAACGCCGCCCCCCCTCTTCCAGGCGCACCACCTCGCAGGCGACCCCTTCCCTCCTGCCCCTTGCACGCCGCCCCGCCATCAACCCTTCCCCTCCAGCTCTAGCCCCTCGTCCAGATCGAGCCACAACCCCCCGCCAGCCCTCTATTCGCGCCTGCACCACCAACTGCCCAGTGCCGCATCGCCAGAACGGCTCCCGCCTCGCGGCGCCCCAACGACGCCGCGCGCCACAAGCGCCGCATCACCAGCACGCCGCTCCCCTTCGGCCTTCTTCCTCGCGCGCCGCCTCACCAACGCCCCCCGTGCCTAAAAAAGGTGCTCGAACCCTAACAGAGCCGAAATTGGTGGCACGCGACTGCCCGAGAATGAGGAAACTGATTTGGGGAATTTACAAAGAGCCCCCCCCTGACTTGAGTTTTTATTTAAAGGGAAAAGATAAAAGCCCCTTTCTCAATATAGGTTCAATTGAAGGGGTACGAGAATTGCACCCCTACCCCTGGTGGCGAAAATTTTTAAAGAAAAGGGCTGAAAACCAGAATTATGGGGATTTTCCTTATCCAAATAGGACTAGGGCATTGGGTTTTCCCTATATAAGGACCCCATGGCTCTACTTCTTAGATACATCTCCCCTTCTCCTCTCCTTGTGTTATTGCTTTATTATGGCTTCTCCAAGGACCATCTTCTCCATGCCACACCAATTTTTCGAGCATCACAGGGGGAAGTCAACAATCGCGACGCCGCCGCCGCACGCACCGCATATGTTCTTCAACCACGGCAGCCGCGCCTCTCCCGCCCACACATGGACCCCGTCGTTCGCACCTCACATGTTCTTCCAGAAGGCAATTGAAGCCGCAGATCCATCCTCCAAGCTTGCAGTTCACGCAATTCGTCAGGAGCCGAATTTTTAAAGCGGTGGAGAGTTGATGCAGCGTGACCCCAAATTATGGGGCCACATTTATTTAATTAGATAATTATCAATTTTATTTACGTTTTTAGTGGTCGTATTGGTCTAATTAAATAATTGAGATCGCATGTGATCTCAACGTTTATTTCGTAGAGTTTAATTGTAATTCGAGTCAATTAAATTAATTAGAGTCTAATTAGGATAATTAGAGGTCAATTAGGACCAAATTAGTTGTTAATTTGATTATTTACTATTTTTGTAAACCCCTCTCTCCTATATAAAGAGAGGGTAGTCCATCAGTTTTAGGGGTCCATTATGAATTAAGAATTTGAGTTGATCTCATTTTATCCCCCCTCCTCTCTCTCCCTCCACGCGATCTCCGCGGTTCTTCCTCCTTCAACCCCGCGCATTCCGGCGTGTTTCTCTTCTCAACCATTCTCTTCTTCTACCAAAAAGCCACCAAAAGATATTATTATTTTATTCGCCGTCGCCGAAATTCAATCCGCATCAGAGGTGAACACCTAAAGCGTCTCCCCCTTTTCTGGCTTCCAAAAAAAACTCTCGTCAGGAATTCAAAATATAAGAAAGACATACCCTTACTGCTATAATCGTTTAGAATGCACAACTATGAAATTTGATCAAAAGTTCAGCATTCATGAAATCTGGGGAAGAACTTTTCAAAACATAAATGAAGGATTAGATGAGAGGAAGAATCAAGACATAAATTGGTTGAAAACAAAGAAGAGTAAGAACAAACAGAGGAATTAGAGGAAGAATAAAGATAAATCAGTTAAAGTCAAAATCGGAAGTTACCTGGAGATCAAAATGGAGTAGTTGAAACAAATATATTTGATGAAGGTGGTTGCCTGTGGGTTGATGGTGTATGACCTTCATGTGATGGCTCAACAGTTCAGTGCAGCTCCACAAAATGGAGAACAACAGAAGAATAGGAACAAACAGAAGAATGAGAGAAAAAATCAAGACAGATCGGTTGAAATCAAAATGGGAAGTTACATGGAGATCTAAATGGAGTACTTGAAACAAATATATTTGATGAAGGTGGTTGCCTGTGGGTTGGAGGTGTATTACCTTCGGGTGATTACTCAATAGCTCAGCACGGCTGGAGCTAGACGTTGCAGATGCTGCTGCGATACAAGGTGGACTGACACCTTGGATCCTCCTCCGCCCGACCTCCCTCGTCACCCACCGGAATTCCTACAATGTTGTCACCGCAATTCCACCAGAAGTCACATATCCTTATGCTCTTCTACCTCATTCTTCTCTTCCTCTTTGTTTTGATTGAACAAAACCCCTCACAAACCATCACCCCATCATTACTCCCTCATCGCTCCTAAAGTCTCATCTTCCAGACCACATCACTTCCGGTTAAGTCGTGGCTGAAGCTCTTAGATTCCATCCCCCATCATACGTCAAGAACCCTATTTCATCCACTCCTTGTTCTTTGATTAACCATCGGTCGAACAAAGCTTGCTCGAGCCTTAAGCTCTTTGCAAGACTTGTAGTGCTACATCCCAATAAAAGTCAGACCAAATGAAGGATCACCATTCAAGCGAAGGACCTCAATCCAACAACAATAGCTCCACCTTCGTCGAAGAAGGATCTAAAGAGTTTTTTAGCATCAGTTGCTTGCCTTAAGTTGGAGTTCCTTCGACTATACATCAGATCTGGAGCTCTCCATTGATGCCTTTATCACTCTGTCAATTAGCCTTTAGATCCCATCATCGGAGCTTTGCATATGAACATTGGAATCACGACCACCATTGTAAGGACCACTCCAGTAGTTGAAACGACCTCCTCGTTCTGATGAGGCCATAATAACGATATTCTCCACAGGTTGTGGAGTCTGCATATGAACATTGGAATTCACAATCTGCTGCAGACGTCCAAATATGACTTTGATGAGAGGAAGTGTGTCTGATGTAAAGAACTCTTCCTTCACATTCTGGTATCTTGGATGCAAACACGTAAGAAACTTGTCTACTTGCCATTCCTCTCTTTGTCACATGTTTCATACAACATGCCAGCTGGAATATGGAAAGTTCCTCGTACAATCTTGAAAGAAGATGATAGTACTCCACCAACGTAGACTCGTAGAGTCACCCTGTGATGCGGACCAAATCTGCATGTAGATGTCATCTACACATGACTTGGCCATTGCTGTGAGTATGTTTGCGCCAACTCTTCCCAAGTCTCCTTGGCGGTCTCCTTAAATAGGAGATTCACGTCGATTTGTGGCTCTTCACTATTGGTCATCCAATTCATAATCAGATAGTTGTTAGCCTGCCATGATTCAAAATCCTTGTCATCTTCCTTCGGGGAACCTTCGTTAAAATGAATATCTTCCTCTGACCGCTGATGGACACCTTGAATGGTCGGGACCATAGCACATAGTTGTCAGTGTCCTTAAGTTTGATAGAGGTACCCTGCATTATCACATTGGATGTCAAAAAGAGGGTCTTTGTCTCGATGTTAGACGTAGTCATCGTGGTCATAGATTAGATATAAGAAAGAAAGTTAGGAGAACTTCTAATCGCACATCAATTGCATCAATGATACTCAATTAGATGGGCTGTTGGTGCCCCGACGAAACCCTAAATAGGGGCTAGGTTTGTTTCTTGGCAGGAGCCCTAAATACGGGCTGGTGGATATCTGGACTCAACTGCAGAGGTACAGATGAGCTGACGAAGCTGCAGTCCCGGATGGCCGATTGCGGCGTGAACTGAACAGGGGGAAGGTTTTCGCGCTGGTTGAGAAAGGGGTCGAGGGTGCTTTTGGGGGACTTGTATTTGGTTGGCAGTCCGATTCCTTCGATCTGTTGGGGACTTATCGTCTCCTTGTTCTCCTTGACGGTGAAGTTGCTGCGGAGATGGCGAGCGCGAGAGGGAGTGGGTGCGACGAGCGCGGTGCGAGTTCTCGGGCGTTCGCTGGGAGTTCAAGGGCGGCCGACGCGGGTGTCCCTGACGAGATTCTCCGGGGTGCGTCGCAGTTCGAAGGGTGCTTGGTTGGTGGTGCGAAGGTTGCGGTTGTCGGTTCGAAGGCTGCGGTTGATGGTTCGAAGGCTGCGGTTGGAGCCGCGAAAGGCAAGGGCGTCGTCTTCCTCGGTGAGTCCACTTCGGTTAAGGAGGATGCTGCAGCGGGCGAATGGACGGTGGTCTCTCATAAGAAGGCTGGCAGGCGATGCTTCAGGTGTGGGGAGCGGGGGCATCTCGCCTCTGCTTGCCCCCTGCCTCCACGTTGCTTTGCTTGCGGGGCTACGGGGCACCGCCGTGCCTCGTGCAGGTGGGTGCGACAGCGACATCGCCGCTCGGTCCAGTCCGGGGTGCTTCCCTCTTCCTCCTCGGCGCGTTCGATGCATGGTCCTCATCTCGTTTGCTCCTCGTGGCGGGAGGTCCTGCCTCGCTCATACGCGCAGGCGGTGGCCCCTCGTTCTCTTCCGACGCCTACGGTCTCTTTGGTTAATATGGAGCGCGTTCAAGCGCATGGGGAGGCCGCGGGGAGCGGCTCTGCGCTGGGTGCAACTTCTTCCGCGCACGGGGCTGCTTCATCGTCTGTTATCTCTCTTGCTAAAGGCTTGCATGTATCGGCCCCATCTCCGATTGCTTCGGATGAGGGCCTCGGCTCTTCTCGTTCGGTGCTTATAGGGTTTGCTCGTCGCCCCGACGTCGCTTGGGAGTTGGTGAAGACGCATGTTCTTGTTTCTTTGGGCCCTTCGTTTCTTGGGGACTTCTGCGTGCTGGATGCCTCTCACTGCTGCGTACGCGGGCTCTCATCTCAGCTTCGGGATTACTTATTGACTCAAGGCTCTAGCGATGTCGTTCTTTGGAGGCCATCTCGGGTGGCTGATGGAGCTTCTTCTTCGACCGAGGTTTGCATGGCTTCCATTACAGGTGTCCCATTCCTTTCCAGAACTATCCCTGTGCTTAACAAGGTGTTTCATCGGTGGGGATCAGTCCTCTCCATCTTCGTTGACGGCCTCTCTCCGATGGCCGATTGGTAATCCTTGAAGGTCCTCTTTGAATCCAGTCCGGGTTTCCTCCGCGAGGCGAATGGGCGATCGTTCTTTGGGTCTCTCAAGATTGGCAGTTGGAGGTTTAAGCCTGAACTTACAGTTATTCCTCCTTCTACGATGGTTTCAGCTTCTCCGGCGTTGGTCGACGCCCAGCTCCTCCATGTTTCGCCGGCCATCGTCGGTCCGGGCCGCAACGACGCTTCATCTCCGCCGCCTCACGTGGCACGTGACGCTTCACTTTCGTCTTGCCACGTGGAGCCTTCTGTGGTTATTTCCGAGGAGGCGCCATGCACTCATGATGTTGTGGGATTCTTCGAGACGCCCGTTCAGGTTCTGCTGCTATGGCACGTATCTTCTGAACTCCCTGTCGCGGGGGTTCCCGAGATCGATTCGCCCTCTGCCTTCCCTCGGTTCGGATCCGCCCCAGGTATGCGTTTTGGCTATTCGGATCTTTCGGCGGATCTCCCCTTTTCGCGGGGCGGAACTTCGGTTCAACACGGATCTTGGCCGAGGCCCACTTATAAGGATACTCATTCGTCTATGCCCGACTCCTTTGTGATTCAAATTGAGGCTCTTCGCTTAGATGCTAACCCTCCTCTGGTTCCTTCGACTCCGATGCGAACCCCCCCTGTCTTGCTTGACGCTTTCTCTCCTCGGACTTCGGGAGCTCTCCTTTCAGGTACAGGGTTGGACTCTTCTTTCAGACGCTTTGGATCAATATACAGTAGGCGCAATCCCTCTATCCAAGCGGCTCGGGTGATGCAATCCTGCTCTACTCTGCGGGAGGCCGTGGCTGAGGCCGCGGGCGTTCGCAGAATTGAGGGCGGCGAGGGAGGCCCGGACGTTGATGCACAGTGGACGAATGTCCAGGGGTCAAATGCCGGCAGTTATTGATTGGTGGATCTCTTTTCGCTCCTCCGCGTTTTCTGGGCGTTTTTCTATGGTTCTCTTAATGAAGGTTCTGTCATGGAATGTTCGAGGCCTCGCGGACTTGGTCAAACGTAGGTCCCTAGGCTCCCGTCTCTCTGAATGGGGTTGTGACGTTGCTTTTATTCAAGAAACTAAAATGGCGGCTATTGATGACTATACGTGGCGTTCTTTTGGTACCAGTCCCTTTGACGAATTCCGTGCGATCAACGCGGTCGGATCCGCCGGGGGCTTACTAGTGACTTGGCGATCTCGCTCGTTCTCTTTTAGCTCTATGCTTGTTGGTCGTCACATGATTTCGATCGTTTTGGAACGAGTCAACTCTTCTGCTCTGATGGTTTTCTCATGCATATACGCGCCGACTTGCCATATTTTGCGTCGGGAATTATGGGACGACATGCATGAAGCTGCTAATTCTTTCGCGGGGATTCCGTGGATTGTGGGGGGTGACTTCAATGTCACCATTCACTCCTCTGATCGGCCTCGCGGGAGGGGAGGCCGCGACCCTGGCTCGCAAGATTTTTTGGACTTGATTGATGATTTGGCGCTTGTAAACTTGGTCCCGAACGATGTTTCCTACACGTGGCGGAATGGCTCTTCTCGCTCTCGGATTGACCGCTTCCTCGCTAAGGGCTTGGCTATGGACTCATTCCCTCTTTGCTCTGTCGGTTCGCGGCCCCGCGCCTTCTCGGATCATTCGCCTATTATTTGGGACTCTGGTGATGGCATTATCCCTCGGGGGCTTTTCCGCTATGAAAAAAGTTGGCTATTGGAACCAAATTTCAAAGATATCGTTCAGAATCATTGGTCCCAGATCCCTGTCTCGGGCTCGGCGGCCTCCAAACTTTCTCAGAAGTTATCTTCTCTTCGGAGGGTCCTCGCTGACTTCAAGACTTCCACCAGGCATTCGCGGCGCGCTGCTCGCGTCGAGGCGGAGGAACTTATTTTGCATCTCGATTCCGCAGAGAACGAGCGCGAGCTTACTGTGGTCGAGCTTCGGGAACACACTTCTGCCCTTGCTCGGGTTCAGGAGGAGGATAAGAAGAGAACTATTGAATGGCGTCAACGCTCAAGGGAAAAATGGATCAAAGAAGGCGACGCCAACACGGCTTTCTTCCATCGGGTGGCTAGCAACCGAAGGCGCTTTAATTCTATTCGGTCCATCTCCATCAATGATGAGGTGTTCATGGGGGAGTGCGGGATGGGAAACGCCATCACAGACCACTTCAGACGTGTTTCTTCTGCTCTCCCTTCTCGACGGTGGCTTTGGCTCGGGGCGGGGGCTCCCTATATTTCGGACGAGGACTCTGCATTCCTTATTCGCCCTATTTCTTTGGAGGAAATTAAGGTTGCCGTCTGGGGTTTGAACCTCGATTCTTCCCCGGGCCCGACGGTTTTCCCGTCGCCTTTTACCTGGACTTCTGGGACGTTGTATCGGGGGACGTCTTCGAGGTCGTCTCCGAATTCTGTAATGGTAATTTCGGCTTCGATCGTATCAATCGGGCAAATATTGTGCTTATTCCAAAAAAGACACCGGTGCTTCACTTTGACGATTTTCGGCCTATCTCCGTATCCAATGCTATTTATCTTATTGTGGCCAAAACTTTGGCAAACCGGCTAGCTCGGATCTTGGATGGCCTTATCTCGCCTGTTCAAGGGGCCTTCATTAAGGGTCGGCATATTACGGATTGCATTCTCGTCGCGTCGGAAATTGTGGCTGATTGGAAGAAGGAAAAAAGGAAGGGGCTTCTTTGGAAGATTGATTTTGCGAAGGCGTACGATTCTATTGATTGGCGCTTCCTCTGGTCCGCATTGCGTAGGCGGGGATTCCCTAATCTTTGGATTGCTTGGATGCGCAGATGTGTCTCCACGGCCTCGCTCTCTGTGCTAATCAACGGCCGGCCGATCAGTGGCTCCTTTCAACCTCGCAGGGGTGTGCGTCAGGGCTGCCCCCTGGCGCCCCTCCTCTTCGTTCTTGCCTCGGACGTGCTGACGCGTATGATTGACCGCGTCATTGCTGCGGGCCTCACTTCGGGATTCCGCAAGGGGGAGTTTTGCGTGCCTTTAATCCAGTTCGCGGACGACACGATTTGCTTCATTGATGGGGGTCCGGATGAGGTGGCGGGGATGGATCATACTATGGCTATTTTATGTGAGCTTTCGGGGATGTCAACTAACGCCGCCAAATGCATTGCGGTGCCTTTCGGCATGTCGACGTCGGAGGAGGAGTGTAGCCGTTTGCTTGGCTCTCGGCTTGGGGAGCTTCCTCTCCCTTATCTTGGTGTTCCTCTTTCGGTTGGGCGGGCTCGTTCTTCTGCTTGGCGGGCGATCACGGAGCAGATGGAGGCGCGTCTGGCGGGGTGGAGGGCCGCCTTGCTTTCCCGGGGTGGTCGTCTTGTCCTTCTTAAATCCGTCCTTTCTTCTATCCCGATCTACTTCCTATCGGTTCGTAAAATGCCCGTGGGAATTCGCGTACGCTTGGAAAAATATATGCGGCGATTCTTATGGGGTCGTTCGGACGGAAGCGGCAGAGGTGTACATTTGGTCGCCTGGGACGTGGTGACCATGCCAAAGAGGTCCGGTGGTCTTGGCGTCCGAAGCTTGGAACGCATCAACGACGCCCTACTTCTGAAATGGGTGAGTAAAATCTGGGGCAAGGATGATTCTTTTCTTTGTAACGTCCTACGGGTGCTTTTGGGCAGCGACTGGTTCGGCCTTATACGCGGGGCTTTGCGTATCCACTCCTCTCATTTCTGGCGCTGTGTGTATGATACGTTAAGGAGGAACCGTGCGCTTTTCACCCCGGTGCTTGGAACGGGTGCCAGCTTCAAGTTTTGGCTGGACGACTGGTCGGGGGGAGGTCCCTTGCAGGCGCGCTTTCCGAGGTTGTTTGCTCTGGCGTCGAATCGGCTTGCCTCTGTCGCGGATTGTTGGACCGACGGATGCTGGTGCCCTACGTTCTCGGGCGTTCTTTCGGATCAGCGCGTGGTGGAATTCGCCTCGCTACTGGAGGCTCTTTCCTTGTCGGCCTCTCCCTCTGCTCAGCGGGACCATTGGACTTGGATGGATGGGGTGTTCTCCACTCGCAAGGCATTCAGGGCCCTGCTCTCTCCCAACCCTGCTTTGGCCGCTCCCCTGGTGCGCGACTGTGCATTCTTCTGGGGGCTGCGCTTGCCGGCACCCATCGCCTTCTTCTTATGGGTGCTTCGTCATCGGCGGTTGATGACCCGGGATCGATGCGCCAAGTTCCTTCCCCACTCTAGCGTCACGTGTCATCTTTGCGGGGATGTAGAAGAAACGGCCGATCACCTATTCTTTCAATGTATCTTGGTTGCGAGGATTTGGGACGATGTTGCTTGGGCTCGTGCGGACAATATCGAAGACTTTTGTGGCATCCTTTGGTCCAACAGGACGAGGGCTAGATCTGATATGTTGGGCCCCATCGCGCGGCTTTGGTCCGTTTGGCGTGCAAGAAACGAGGCTATCTTCTCGGGGATGCATTTTTATAGGGAGAACGTGACCATTTTGGCTACTAGATTATTATCCGACTGGTGTAGTTAATTGGGTCACGACATGTGTTTGCCGTTTGTCTACCTTGTATTATTATTCTCCCTTCCGTCCTTCCTCCCCTCTTACCCCCTGTAAGTATCTCTCGCCTTTCTCTTTAGTTAATATATATTGCTGGGGCGAGCACCAACGAGTGTGTCCCCCTTTTTGAGCCTAAAAAAAAAGTTGCTGCGGAGAGCGGATGGAGTTCACTTTTGGGTCACTAATGTCTACGACTTGTGTCGGTGAGAGGATGGTTGCTTGGTTGCGGACTTGGCGAGTGTTGCGACGGAGGTTGGAGCTGGAATTTGGATCATCGGTGGCGACTTAAATGTCACGTTGTTTTCGTACGACAGGCTGGGTGGGCTGATCGTAGAGATTCGGGGTCTAACGATTTCATGCATGCGTCTAGCTCTCTGGGTCTGTCTGTTGTTGACGCGGCGGGGTGCAAATTCACTTGGAGGAATGCGAGGTCGAGGTCCAGGCTTGACAGGTTCCTGACGTCGGTTGAGGCGGGGGAGACTTTCCCGCTGGCGAGGGCTTGGGCTCTTCCGAGGACGCTCTCTGATCACACTCCTATTCTTTGGTACTCTAGGGAGGAGAGACCGGCCCGGTTCTCCTTTCGTTTCGAGAAGAAGTGGCTGTTGGAGGAGGGTTTCCGGAACCTAGTGATTGATCATTGGCGGGGGTATGTGGTGATGGATTCTGCGATGTCGCGATTTGCGGCTAAACTGGATTCCCTAAGGTGGTTGCTGATGTCGTATATGGGAAGGATGTCGCCAGGCGGCGGAGGGCCGTCAAGGCCGAGGCAGAGGCGGGGATCAACAGGTTGGATGGGCTGGAAGATGAGAGGGGGCTGACTCCAGAGGAGGTTGAGGAGAGGGCAGCGTGGTTGGAGGCGGTGTTTCTGGAGGACAAGAAAGAAGAGGTTCACTGGCGGCAGAGATCGGGACAGAAATGGTTAAGGGAAGGCGATGCGAACACGCGCTTTTTCCATTCCGTGGCATCCGGGCGAAGGAGAAGGAGTTTCCTGCATGAGGTGGAGGTAGGAGGGGTGAGAGTGTCGGGAGAGAGGAACATTGGTGGCGCCTTGCGGGAGCACTTCGTGAGGGCTTCGCGGAAAGTGCGGGAGGATAGTGGCTGGGGATGGACGGGTCTGGGTGTTGGTTCTTTGAGTGGACGCCAGGCAGATTCGCTGGTGGCTGCGTTTTCAGAGGAAGAGGTGCGTAGGGCTGTTTGGGGTCTGAATGTGGATGGGGCTCCTGGCCCTGATGGCTTCTCTATATCCTTTTACCGGGAGTTCTGAGATCTGCTGAAGGGTGACATTTTGGAGGTTTTGGATGAATTCAGGAGTGGCAACATGGGTTTTGAGAAAGTTAACATGCCTTGATTTTTTACTGCCGAAGAAAGAGACACCCGTGGGGGTGGGGGATTTCAGGCCTATCTCTATTTCTAATGGCATCTATCTCATTGTCGCTAAGGTGCTTGCGAGGAAGCTTAAAGCTGTATTGAGCTCTATGGTCTTACCTTCACAATCTGCTTTCATTCCAGGGCGATGTATGGCAGATGGAATCGTCACTGCTTCGGAAAATTGTCTTGAGTGGAAGAGGTCCAGGAAGAAAGGGGCTGTTTGGAAGATTGACTATGCCAAGGCCTACGATTGTGTCAGTTGGAAGTTCCTGTGGGTCTCGTTGCAGAGGAGGGGGTTTTCAGAAGAGTGGATTCGTTGGATCAAGAGATGCGTCACTACCAGCTCGTGCTCTGTATTGGTCAACGGAAGGCCGGAAGGAGGATGGTTCCAACCGCAAAGGAGGGTGCATCAGGGATGCCCTTTGGCTCCTCTGCTTTTTGTGTTGGCGGCGGACGGTCTTGCGGTTTCTTGAAGGATATGGAATTATCCTCAAGCGCATCACGGAAGCATGATCGTCGTATCGGATACGACGAGGAACGACTAGTCGTACTAGTTGTTCGGTGCAGCGGAATTTAAAAAATTTATTCGATGAAACCACATAATCCGAGAACCATTCTCAGATTGTTTCATCTATAATCACAACAAGTATAATGCAATACCTCTTGAAGCGTGATTGATCAAGTCTCTATAGAAAGAGACCTCCTGTCTCAAGTCCGATCGTCGGCGAGACCGCTTGCGAGCGCGGGGATGAACCGCGTTGTCCTCGCAATCCAAGAAGATGATCCAAGCGTGGTTGCTCCTGATCTCATCGCACGAGATCAAACGTCTCCTTCGTGAGAGGAACTCTCCAAGAAGACGGAGAACCGAAGAACGTCGAAGCGGCGGCGCGGTGGCGAAGGCGACGACGGTTCTCTCCTCTAGGGTTTGGTGGTCGGCCACCAATTAGAGGGAGAGAGGGCTGACGTGTGTAGAGAAGAAAGAGAGAGAGAGAGCTCCAATATTGCAAGTCATTAGAGAGCATAGAATGCCTCTCTATTTATAGGGTTTTGGGATCCATGGATCTCAATCCATGGGACACATAAAATCAATGGATGAGATTGATTTGTGTCAATCCAATGGCCAAGATTGTTGTTGTCAAAAGCAACAAATTTAGGTTAAAATATATTTGAAAAAATCAAATATAATTTAGTCCTAAATCAACCCAACAAATAAGGAGAGAATGTGCATGGAGATTTCATCTCCATGCACCTTCCATGTTGGACGGCCACCCATTCCATATAGGAATGGTGTGCCGCCCACTATGGGAGTCCAAGGAGGCAATCTCATGGATTCCCATGAGATTGCATATCTCCTTGATTTTTTCTCTCTTATTTATTTGCAACAAATTTATTGGGTTTTATTCTCCAAAAAAATAATTCACAATTATCTTTGAGAATATTGCATTCTTGCCATGGAAAAAATTGTGAATCATATTCACAACCCAAAACAACATATAATTCATATTGTTAATTAATTACACAATGTGTATCCAATACACATAATAATTAATCAACACATATAAACTATAATTAGCTCTCTCTAATACATTATAAATCACATTTATAATATATTATGAATAATTGGATATTTCTATCCACATTATTCTTATCCACATTAATTAAATCACATTTAATTAAATTGGATAATTTCTTCACACATCAAGATGATTAAATCATATTTAATCATTATTTCTTCATTGCTTAGATCTTATGGAATTATTCTTGAACCTTCAAGAATAATGCAATCTCTCCGCAGATACTTGGAGATAAGGACAGGGCGATTGTATTGTTCCACGTATAGTGGCATGGATATTGAGATCATATCTCAAATCCAGATCGCGGGCCTCCCATAGATGCTTGATTAAATCAAGACCGTAAATCTAATCTTCTCATTGTATCTGAATCACATTCAGATCAATGTCCAATACTTGGACCAATATCAGATCACTTCTCAACTGAGAGGAGTCACTAAAATCCAGACCCGTTTCATCACTCCCTAGGAATGGAAGCGTCATGGTTATACAACCGTTTATGATCAAATCACCCTCAGGTATTCCCAATACCTGTACATCCTGCATACTGGAAGACTCAGATTAAACCCGAAGTATCGGATTAACTTTATACTGTCTACTTCGTGGTTTTATCAGTAAGTTTCTCATTCGATCATTGGGAGTTGGTATCGATCATACACTTTCCAAAAGTGTATATCATACCTAGGTCTTGATCATATACTAAAAGTATATATCAAACCTACACTACAAATTCAGTCAAGCTTCCAAAGCGAGACGACCATGCGCATGGAATTTGATTCTTCCCAATATCTCATGAGTGAGCTCATGTCTTCCGGTTCAGTAACTGAACCTGTATGATCCCTTTGAGAGATCGTATTACTCATATGCCCTTATATGCACACCAGCGCGCCGGTGTATAGACCTTGATTAGGTCATCAACCTATTGGTCTGTCAAATGTACATACTTGGACATATAGCAACACATCTGTCTCCGGTCAGAGGATGCGTGCCTATATCATGACAGCATATGATATAGGACTTTGGTTATCTCGATCTCGTTAAGTCAACTCTTTGACCTAACTAATCTGACACCTCCGAATCTCTATTCCTATGCAGAGGACCTGCATCAAGAGGTCGGTCAGATATCAGCCTTCAGAGATAAGGATTGCCATCTCCTACTCAGGCTGGAGATCATCTCTTAACAATCATTTGACGGTGCTTGATGAGTCCTCAATCTAACTCTTTAGATATTCATCCAAGCACCAGCCTCTATGATTCAATAGTTGAATCAACAGCTGTATGATTATTAAGATGGCCATGGTACATAACCCTAATTGTACTAAGGGACCTATTATACAAATTATTCATTCTTCATTTCAGATCAGGGAATGATATGTGCAATAACATTTATTGCATAATGGCTCGCCGTGGGCTCGCATTTCCAACAATCTCCCACTAGCCCAAAGAGCCATTAATGGGCTAATCATTTAAACTCACACTCATGTGACAATCATATGCTATTTAGAAAATAGCTAGGTAAGCTGATCAGTCACTCTGTTCCCGCGAGACTACGCCAAGTCCTTTTACGGCACTTGCATATCCCCAGTAACAGTGCTCGCATCCAATGCGAATGTTGCATCTTATGCAACTAATACTCAATCTTGTTAGTTATAGTGTCCTTGACACTACAACTTAACAATTATCATAACCAGTATTTCCATAATCCTTATCAGAATATCCTTATTCCTGGAGATCACTATCTCTTAAGGTATCCACAGTTAAGACCTTTTAGATCTCTATCTATAAAGTCTTAAGTTTTTGAAGATAAGACTTTGAGATCACTATCCCAAAAATCTTGTCATCTATGAAGATTTTGTCATTACTGCAACCAAGTGTTTTATTTCCATAGTAGGATTAGCAACAGTTTACTACTCCTACTGCATGGCAGCCATCTGGCTTTTGTGCACATCTAGCACACACTTGGCTTCTCAGAACTGATGCCCAAAGGCAAGTAGTTCTAGCATTCACTTCCTCAACTCTTTGAGGTGCTATCCCTTTAGATAGGTCAGTACCATATCTTAAGGGATGGAAGCCATTACTGGAATTTTCCATAAAATGGAATATGTCCAAGATGTACTATAAATGTCACAGTCCCATTATCCTCTTCTATTTGCTTCTGAACAACTTCAGAACTAAGATCTGAGAGGCATCTTTGAAATCATATTTCAAGTTATGGAACAACCAGATTATAAAACACTAATTATTATCCTTATATCATTTTTAAATGATTAGGATATCATCTACATTTAGCACGATGAACACAAAAGCACTCCCACTAAGCTTCATATGGTTCATCAAGATTCTATCCGAAATCGTAACATTTATAATTTCATCAAATCTTATGATCCAACTTCAAGAAGCTTAATTGAGTCCATAGATGGATTCCTTAGCTTGCACACCTTGCTTTCCTCAACCATGAAGCCCTGGGGCTACTTCATAGGAATATCCTCAAAGAGGCATTCGTAGAGGAATGCAATGTTGACTTACATCTTGAAGATGCAATAGTCAAGTTATGTAGCTAAGGTTAGCAATATTATGATGGTTTTAAGCATGGTCACCGAAGAGCAAGTCTCATTGCAAGCAATGTCTTCTCTTCCAGTGTGTAGCTTATGGCTACGAACCGTGCTTTGAAGATCTCTACCTTCTCATCAGGTTCCCTGTCTCTTGAAGATCCATTTACACCTTTACAGGTCTTACCCATATAGGTGGATCCTCGAGGGTCCATATACAACACTTGTATATGAAGTCTACATTAGACTTTTATTGCTATCCATCTATCCATGCTATGATCTTCAGAAGCTTCATCACATGAAGTTCGATCATTGTCAGATTTCTCTAACACATGGAATCCATCCTCAAACTCATTTGAAGAGGTATTAGTGTTTCATCTTTAATTGTCCTTTTAGTTTCCAATTTCAGGAGTCTCATTATCTTCTCAAAGAAAATGAGTTCCTATACTTCATTTTCATCTTGATTCTCAAGAGTCTCAACCTCTAAGAATCACATTCTCGGAGATGAGATATTTTAAGAATCTCAAGGTCATAAAGTAGGTATCCAATACCATCCTTTATTTTCCTAATGAAGCAGCACTCTCAAGTGCTAGATTCCAAGATACATGGAACCTTATTTAGGATATACATTGTAGTCTCTACTACACATATATACCTGGAAACTAAGGGATAATTATGCTAAAATTCAACATTGATAAGATCATGTTACACATGATCCAATTGTATCTACCTATAACTCTTTTGAGTTAAGGTGTGTTAGGAGGATCGAGATAGAAATGATATTCATATCTCCATAAGGTATTCTTCGAATTTATCTAGTAGGTACTTGCTACCTAGATTAGATCAAATTCATTTTATCTTCCTTCAAACTTTGGTTCTAAACCAAAATTAATGAAATCTTTGAACATTTCAAAGGTTTCTTAGGTGAAGAGAAGAAATCTCATATCATACAATCATCAATAGATATCACATATCCATAATGTTTACTATGATACAGATGATCTGCATACATCAATATGTATGAGATCCTGAATACCTTGACATCTTACACCATTCCCAAAGAAGGGTGTATTGGACATTTTACTTTGAATACAATATTCATAAGTATGTAAGTTTTGAAATTTTAGACATTCTAAAGTTTCATCTCTTACTAGTCTATTGATCTAATCGATAGACAAATGTCCAAGGCTCGATGCTAGATCATTGTCAAATGATCTTCATCCTCCTATTGATCTTAAGGTTTAATTTCAGTATTCAGAAATGTTAATGAACCATTCATTAATTTTTCTAATTTATGCGGAGTCCACTAGATTTTAGATTACTATCTGAAATATCTTCATCATAACTCTTTATGATAGTTCTATCTCAGAATTCATGTTTATTTCCAACATTTAGAAACAAACAATGCGTGTATTCTTATATCTAGGTCATAGAGACATTCTCTACGACTAAGGGCTCTCCCACTGAAATTAACAAGTCTATTAATCCGACAGAGATTGTTGCAACAATTGCATCAATATTCATGTGGACAACTATAAACCTTTAAGACCAAATTTTCCAGTCTTCTAAAACATATGCAACCCATTGCAAATGTTATCAGAAGATTGAGATACAATTATTTGACTTTATCTTGTTCAATAAGTAAGTCAATATCAATGATTTATGTAGATTATTCTGATGCTCCATCCGAGTCCTTTTCTAAGGATTCTAGACAGACTTGATAGTCATACTATCAACACGTCAACTTATTGCAGTATTGGCACTCATCCAACTCTTTGGATGTCATATGGAAGTCACAGAAGTCCAGTCAACTCTTTGACTTTCCTTCTTTCTTGGGTCCAACCCATGCTTCCATTGCGCTCCCTTTATCTATAAGCAACCATTGCTTAAGACTAAGGATCTCTTACAATAAATTCAAAAAGAATTCAAAATAAGAGTATTTCAACATTTATTTATGCTTCATTAAATTCATACAATATGAATATTATGAAGCTTCATGAATAACTAGAGTATAAAAAGCAGAATGATGACACTCATCATCTACATCCATTTAAACTCTTAAAACATTGGTTCAGGTAGGTATTCAAACATTTTTTGAATACATCATCTCTTATAGAGCTACCATTCTGCATGATGCAGAGAACCATGTTACTCATGATTAAATGTCAAGAGCACATATGTATGCCAGAAAATCTTCATTGATTTTATAAGGATTATATGACAATTATGATCATCATCAACATGTCAGTTCCAAAGTACATTTGATGATACCAAGACTATAGAGACATACAAACCCTAGGGTTGTAGTCCTATTATCTATTTAATTGTCATTCCTCATTAGTATGAGGAGACTTGCATATTGCAACCACATACATTATGTGTTCAATTGCAAGTACAATATCTGGATCATGAGTCCAATCCAAGATATTTCACTGGTTACTATTGAGTATATCATTGAGTGGGTTTTAATGAAGGATTATCTGAAATAAGAAATTTGCATAAATGTATGTATTTATATATACATATTTTACTTTGATTTAGGAATTTTTATATCAAAGTTGTCTTGCCTTGTCAACACTGAAAGTTCATTCCCTTAATCACTTTCAATGTAAGAGATATACTTACCATTATTTCTCAAGCAAGATCTGGGATCTCCTTCCTTATCTTTGTTGCATCCCAATAATATGAGAACCTACAACTCGGATAAAAAGAAGCGGGAACACATTCCGCCTTGCAAGTCCAACTTGCATCTCCCAATTCGGTCTTTAACACCCGGGCCCACCACCCCTAAGGCGATGTTGACCCGTCATTAATTGAACCAACCGTCAACAAGAATACAACTCGCTATGCGCAATCCAATATCGCCCCAATAATATGAGGACCCGATATTGGGGTCACTACGCATACGTCCTTACTCTTTCGAGAAGCGACGAGCCCGATCCAGATGCGCTTGCATACAGGAGCTGTCACTTCGGACAGGCGTCTCCCACATGCAATCCCTGACGACGGAACCCTCCGCCTTGACGGGAGACCATGGATGTCACTTATGTGATCCTCCATATCATATTCAAATTTTAATTAATTATCGTGAATCACATTCACATAATTAATTCTTCCAAGGGAATTATTAGCTCTAATCTTATTAGAGTATTTCAATTGGACATAATCAATTTAATCATATTAAATTAATTATCAATCCAATTCAATCAATCAAACTTGATCATTTTTACTTGAATACATATATGGTAATATCTCAAAATACGTATTATTTCGAATTTTAATAATTAGAAAAATACATCTTAATCTCTCAGACATTATCCCGGCCCTACCCGCTGTCATGGCCAGTACCGACGAGAGTGGGACGGACCACATACGTTGCAACCCGCAACCCCAATGCTCTCCGACTAGGCACCATATCCGCCTCGGGAAAGGATAATGCCAAATTGATTAATTTGTACTTGAGATGATCATCGGTTCTTCAACCGAAATTGTACCATATAATAATAATCAAAACATTTTTGATTATAAGGAAATTTGGTAGACAAATTCCCAAATCCTATTCAAGCATCAAGTTTGAAAGATTGTGGTTTCCAATTATGATTTAGATCACATCTTAATCAATTATTGGTTAAGGCAATGTCATTTAAGGGAATAATTATCATCAAATATTTCACAAATATTTATGCACAATTATTCTAGGAAATTAAACAATTTAATTTCACTAAATGATTAAAAGACAATCACCAATCAAACATTAAGTTTGATGAATGTGTTTCCAATTAAGATTTAGATCAAATCTAATCAATTAATTGGATGAGGCCAAGTCAATTATGTAAATAATCATCTTCAAATATTTCACAAATATTTTTCATGATTATTTCACGAAATTAACAATTAATTTCACTAATTGACAATCACTTGGTTCTTGATTAGGACTGTAATTTCAGCAGTGACCCCTTCTTACTAAAATTAGCATATCTCAATCATATTAAATCCAAATTAGACAAAATAAATTTTCATAGATTGCTAATTTGATTTAGGACAGAATCCAAGTGATGTTACACGCATTTCGAGGCAAGTCTAAACAGTAATTAACATTTTAATCACGTTCAGATCTACAGTTCCCGCAACAGTGCATACATGTTCATTAAAACAACCATATCTAGAGCATACGAAATCCGATTTACGTAAACTCAGATCCTATGGTTTCCTTATTTAATGGGGAACAAAATCCAAGTATTAAATTCGTGTTTAAACAATTTAAACAGTGCCGAATTTATTTACTAAACAGATCTGCGAAATCAAATGCGATAAAAACTTTCGCGACCTTAACGAACCCAAGTCGTCCTCGGTTTTTCGAATCATATTCGAAACCGTCGACCTAAGGCTCTGATACCACTTGAAGGATATGGAATTATCCTCAAGCGCATCACGGAAGCATGATCGTCGTATCGGATACGACGAGGAACGACTAGTCGTACTAGTTGTTCGGTGCAGCGGAATTTAAAAAATTTATTCGATGAAACCACATGATCCGAGAACCATTCTCAGATTGTTTCATCTATAACCACAACAAGTATAATGCAATACCTCTTGAAGCGTGATTGATCAAGTCTCTAAAGAAAGAGACCTCCTGTCTCAAGTCCGATCGTCGGCGAGACCGCTTGCGAGCGCGTGGATGAACCGCGTTGTCCTCGCAATCCAAGAAGATGATCCAAGCGTGGTTGCTCCTGATCTCATCGCACGAGATCAAACGTCTCCTTCGTGAGAGGAACTCTCCAAGAAGACGGAGAACCGAAGAACGTCGAAGCGGCGGCGCGGTGGCGAAGGCGACGACGGTTCTCTCCTCTAGGGTTTGGTGGTCGGCCACCAATTAGAGGGAGAGAGGGCTGACGTGTGTAGAGAAGAAAGAGAGAGAGAGAGCTCCAATATTGCAAGTCATTAGAGAGCATAGAATGCCTTTCTATTTATAGGGTTTTGGGATCCATGTATCTCAATCCATGGGACACATAAAATCAATGGATGAGATTGATTTGTGTCAATCTAATGGCCAAGATTGTTGTTGTCAAAAGCAACAAATTTAGGTTAAAATATATTTGAAAAAAATCAAATATAATTTAGTCCTAAATCAACCCAACAAATAAGGAGAGAATGTGCATGGAGATTTCATCTCCATGCACCTTCCATGTTGGACGGCCACCCATTCCATATAGGAATGGTGTGCCGCCCACTATGGGAGTCCAAGGAGGCAATCTCATGGATTCCCATGAGATTGCATATCTCCTTGATTTTTTCTCTCTTATTTATTTGCAACAAATTTATTGGGTTTTATTCTCCAAAAAAATAATTCACAATTATCTTTGAGAATATTGCATTCTTGCCATGGAAAAAATTGTGAATCATATTCACAACCCAAAACAACATATAATTCATATTGTTAATTAATTACACAATGTGTATCCAATACACATAATAATTAATCAACACATATAAACTATAATTAGCTCTCTCTAATACATTATAAATCACATTTATAATATATTATGAATAATTGGATATTTCTATCCACATTATTCTTATCCACATTAATTAAATCACATTTAATTAAATTGGATAATTTCTTCACACATCAAGATGATTAAATCATATTTAATCATTATTTCTTCATTGCTTAGATCTTATGGAATTATTCTTGAACCTTCAAGAATAATGCAATCTCTCCGCAGATACTTGGAGATAAGGACAGGGCGATTGTATTGTTCCACGTATAGTGACATGGATATTGAGATCATATCTCAAATCCAGATCGCGGGCCTCCCATAGATGCTTGATTAAATCAAGACCGTAAATCTAATCTTCTCATTGTATCTGAATCACATTCAGATCAATGTCCAATACTTGGACCAAGATCAGATCACTTCTCTACTGAGAGGAGTCACTAAAATCCAGACCCGTTTCATCACTCCCTAGGAATGGAAGCGTCATGGTTATACAACCGTTTATGATCAAATCACCCTCAGGTATTCCCAATACCTGTACATCCTGCATACTGGAAGACTCAGATTAAACCCGAAGTATCGGATTAACTTTATACTGTCTACTTCGTGGTTTTATCAGTAAGTTTCTCATTCGATCATTGGGAGTTGGTATCGATCATACACTTTCCAAAAGTGTATATCATACCTAGGTCTTGATCATATACTAAAAGTATATATCAAACCTACAAATTCAGTCAAGCTTCCAAAGCGAGACGACCATGCGCATGGAATTTGATTCTTCCCAATATCTCATGAGTGCGCTCATATCTTCCGGTTCAGTAACTGAACCTGTATGATCCCTTTGAGAGATCGTATTACTCATATGCCCTTATATGCACACCAGCGCGCCGGTGTATAGACCTTGATTAGGTCATCAACCTATTGGTCTGCCAAATGTACATACTTGGACATATAGCAACACATCTGTCTCCGGTCAGAGGATGCGTGCCTATATCATGACAGCATATGATATAGGACTTTGGTTATCTCGATCTCGTTAAGTCAACTCTTTGACCTAACTAATCTGACACCTCCGAATCTCTATTCCTATGCTGAGGACCTGCATCAAGAGGTCGGTCAGATATCAGCCTTCAGAGATAAGGATTGCCATCTCCTACTCAGGCTGGAGATCATCTCTTAACAATCATTTGACGGTGCTTGATGAGTCCTCAATCTAACTCTTTAGATATTCATCCAAGCACCAGCGTCTATGATTCAATAGTTGAATCAACAGCTGTATGATTATTAAGATGGCCATGGTACATAACCCTAATTGTACTAAGGGACCTATTATACAAATTATTCATTCTTCATTTCAGATCAGGGAATGATATGTGCAATAACATTTATTACATAATGGCTCGCCGTGGGCTCGCATTTCCAACAATCTCCCACTAGCCCATAGAGCCATTAATGGGCTAATCATTTAAACTCACACTCATGTGACAATCATATGCTATTTAGAAAATAGCTAGGTAAGCTGATCAGTCACTCTGTTCCCGCGAGACTACGCCAAGTCCTTTTACGGCACTTGCATATCCCCAGTAACAGTGCTCGCATCCAATGCGAATGTTGCATCTTATGCAACTAATACTCAATCTTGTTAGTTATAGTGTCCTTGACACTACAACTTAACAATTATCATAACCAGTATTTCCATAATCCTTATCAGAATATCCTTATTCCTGGAGATCACTATCTCTTAAGGTATCCACAGTTAAGACCTTTTAGATCTCTATCTATAAAGTCTTAAGTTTTTGAAGATAAGACTTTGAGATCACTATCCCAAAAATCTTGTCATCTATGAAGATTTTGTCATTACTGCAACCAAGTGTTTTATTTCCATAGTAGGATTAGCAACAGTTTACTACTCCTACTGCATGGCAGCCATCTGGCTTTTGTGCACATCTAGCACACACTTGGCTTCTCAGAACTGATGCCCAAAGGCAAGTAGTTCTAGCATTCACTTCCTCAACTCTTTGAGGTGCTATCCCTTTAGATAGGTCAGTACCATATCTTAAGGGATGGAAGCCATTACTGGAATTTTCCATAAAATGGAATATGTCCAAGATGTACTATAAATGTCACAGTCCCATTATCCTCTTCTATTTGCTTCTGAACAACTTCAGAACTAAGATCTGAGAGGCATCTTTGAAATCATATTTCAAGTTATGGAACAACCAGATTATAAAACACTAATTATTATCCTTATATCATTTTTAAATGATTAGGATATCATCTACATTTAGCACGATGAACACAAAAGCACTCCCACTAAGCTTCATATGGTTCATCAAGATTCTATCCGAAATCGTAACATTTATAATTTCATCAAATCTTATGATCCAACTTCAAGAAGCTTAATTGAGTCCATAGATGGATTCCTTAGCTTGCACACCTTGCTTTCCTCAACCATGAAGCCCTGGGGCTACTTCATAGGAATATCCTCAAAGAGGCATTCGTAGAGGAATGCAATGTTGACTTACATCTTGAAGATGCAATAGTCAAGTTATGTAGCTAAGGTTAGCAATATTATGATGGTTTTAAGCATGGTCACCGAAGAGCAAGTCTCATTGCAAGCAATGTCTTCTCTTCCAGTGTGTAGCTTATGGCTACGAACCGTGCTTTGAAGATCTCTACCTTCTCATCAGGTTCCCTGTCTCTTGAAGATCCATTTACACCTTTACAGGTCTTACCCATATAGGTGGATCCTCGAGGGTCCATATACAACACTTGTATATGAAGTCTACATTAGACTTTTATTGCTATCCATCTATCCATGCTATGATCTTCAGAAGCTTCATCACATGAAGTTCGATCATTGTCAGATTTCTCTAACACATGGAATCCATCCTCAAACTCATTTGAAGAGGTATTAGTGTTTCATCTTTAATTGTCCTTTTAGTTTCCAATTTCAGGAGTCTCATTATCTTCTCAAAGAAAATGAGTTCCTATACTTCATTTTCATCTTGATTCTCAAGAGTCTCAACCTCTAAGAATCACATTCTCGGAGATGAGATATTTTAAGAATCTCAAGGTCATAAAGTAGGTATCCAATACCATCCTTTATTTTCCTAATGAAGCAGCACTCTCAAGTGCTAGATTCCAAGATACATGGAACCTTATTTAGGATATACATTGTAGTCTCTACTACACATATATACCTGGAAACTAAGGGATAATTATGCTAAAATTCAACATTGATAAGATCATGTTACACATGATCCAATTGTATCTACCTATAACTCTTTTGAGTTAAGGTGTGTTAGGAGGATCGAGATAGAAATGATATTCATATCTCCATAAGGTATTCTTCGAATTTATCTAGTAGGTACTTGCTACCTAGATTAGATCAAATTCATTTTATCTTCCTTCAAACTTTGGTTCTAAACCAAAATTAATGAAATCTTTGAACATTTCAAAGGTTTCTTAGGTGAAGAGAAGAAATCTCATATCATACAATCATCAATAGATATCACATATCCATAATGTTTACTATGATACAGATGATCTGCATACATCAATATGTATGAGATCCTGAATACCTTGACATCTTACACCATTCCCAAAGAAGGGTGTATTGGACATTTTACTTTGAATACAATATTCATAAGTATGTAAGTTTTGAAATTTTAGACATTCTAAAGTTTCATCTCTTACTAGTCTATTGATCTAATCGATAGACAAATGTCCAAGGCTCGATTCTAGATCATTGTCAAATGATCTTCATCCTCCTATTGATCTTAAGGTTTAATTTCAGTATTCAGAAATGTTAATGAACCATTCATTAATTTTTCTAATTTATGCGGAGTCCACTAGATTTTAGATTACTATCTGAAATATCTTCATCATAACTCTTTATGATAGTTCTATCTCAGAATTCATGTTTATTTCCAACATTTAGAAACAAACAATGCGTGTATTCTTATATCTAGGTCACAGAGACATTCTCTACGACTAAGGGCTCTCCCACTGAAATTAACAAGTCTATTAATCCGACAGAGATTGTTGCAACAATTGCATCAATATTCATGTGGACAACTATAAACCTTTAAGACCAAATTTTCCAGTCTTCTAAAACATATGCAACCCATTGCAAATGTTATCAGAAGATTGAGATACAATTATTTGACTTTATCTTGTTCAATAAGTAAGTCAATATCAATGATTTATGTAGATTATTCTGATGCTCCATCCGAGTCCTTTTCTAAGGATTCTAGACAGACTTGATAGTCATACTATCAACACGTCAACTTATTGCAGTATTGGCACTCATCCAACTCTTTGGATGTCATATGGAAGTCACAGAAGTCCAGTCAACTCTTTGACTTTCCTTCTTTCTTGGGTCCAACCCATGCTTCCATTGCGCTCCCTTTATCTATAAGCAACCATTGCTTAAGACTAAGGATCTCTTACAATAAATTCAAAAAGAATTCAAAATAAGAGTATTTCAACATTTATTTATGCTTCATTAAATTCATACAATATGAATATTATGAAGCTTCATGAATAACTAGAGTATAAAAAGCAGAATGATGACACTCATCATCTACATCCATTTAAACTCTTAAAACATTGGTTCAGGTAGGTATTCAAACATTTTTTGAATACATCATCTCTTATAGAGCTACCATTCTGCATGATGCATAGAACCATGTTACTCATGATTAAATGTCAAGAGCACATATGTATGCCAGAAAATCTTCATTGATTTTATAAGGATTATATGACAATTATGATCATCATCAACATGTCAGTTCCAAAGTACATTTGATGATACCAAGACTATAGAGACATACAAACCCTAGGGTTGTAGTCCTATTATCTATTTAATTGTCATTCCTCATTAGTATGAGGAGACTTGCATATTGCAACCACATACATTATGTGTTCAATTGCAAGTACAATATCTGGATCATGAGTCCAATCCAAGATATTTCACTGGTTACTATTGAGTATATCATTGAGTGGGTTTTAATGAAGGATTATCTGAAATAAGAAATTTGCATAAATGTATGTATTTATATATACATATTTTACTTTGATTTAGGAATTTTTATATCAAAGTTGTCTTGCCTTGTCAACACTGAAAGTTCATTCCCTTAATCACTTTCAATGTAAGAGATATACTTACCATTATTTCTCAAGCAAGATCTGGGATCTCCTTCCCTTATCTTTGTTGCATCCCAATAATATGAGAACCTACAACTCGGATAAAAAGAAGCGGGAACACATTCCGCCTTGCAAGTCCAACTTGCATCTCCCAATTCGGTCTTTAACACCCGGGCCCACCACCCCTAAGGCGATGTTGACCCGTCATTAATTGAACCAACCGTCAACAGGAATACAACTCGCTATGCGCAATCCAATATCGCCCCAATAATATGAGGACCCGATATTGGGGTCACTACGCATACGTCCTTACTCTTTCGAGAAGCGACGAGCCCGATCCAGATGCGCTTGCATACAGGAGCTGTCACTTCGGACAGGCGTCTCCCACATGCAATCCCTGGCGACGGAACCCTCCGCCTTGACGGGAGACCATGGATGTCACTTATGTGATCCTCCATATCATATTCAAATTTTAATTAATTATCGTGAATCACATTCACATAATTAATTCTTCCAAGGGAATTATTAGCTCTAATCTTATTAGAGTATTTCAATTGGACATAATCAATTTAATCATATTAAATTAATTATCAATCCAATTCAATCAATCAAACTTGATCATTTTTACTTGAATACATATATGGTAATATCTCAAAATACGTATTATTTCGAATTTTAATAATTAGAAAAATACATCTTAATCCCTCGGACATTATCCCGGCCCTACCCGCTGTCATGGCCAGTACCGACGAGAGTGGGACGGACCACATACGTTGCAACCCGCAACCCCAATGCTCTCCGACTAGGCACCATATCCGTCTCGGGAAAGGATAATGCCAAATTGATTAATTTGTACTTGAGATGATCATCGGTTCTTCAACCGAAATTGTACCATATAGTAATAATCAAAACATTTTTGATTATAAGGAAATTTGCTACACAAATTCCCAAATCCTATTCAAGCATCAAGTTTGAAAGATTATGGTTTCCAATTATGATTTAGATCACATCTTAATCAATTATTGGTTAAGGCAATGCCATTTAAGGGAATAATTATCATCAAATATTTCACAAATATTTATACACAATTATTCTAGGAAATTAAACAATTTAATTTCACTAAATGATTAAATGACAATCACCAATCAAACATTAAGTTTGATGAATGTGTTTCCAATTAAGATTTAGATCAAATCTAATCAATTAATTGGATGAGGCCAAGTCAATTATGTAAATAATCATCTTCAAATATTTCACAAATATTTTTCATGATTATTTCACGAAATTAACAATTAATTTCACTAATTGACAATCACTTGGTTCTTGATTAGGACTGTAATTTCAGCAGTGACCCCTTCTTACTAAAATTAGCATATCTCAATCATATTAAATCCAAATTAGACAAAATAAATTTTCATAGATTGCTAATTTGATTTAGGACAGAATCCAAGTGATGTCACACGCATTTCGAGGCAAGTCTAAACAGTAATTAACATTTTAATCACGTTCAGATCTACAGTTCCCGCAACAGTGCATACATGTTCATTAAAACAACCATATCTAGAGCATACGAAATCCGATATACGTAAACTCAGATCCTATGGTTTCCTTATTTAATGGGGAACAAAATCCAAGTATTAAATTCGTGTTTAAACAATTTAAACAGTGCCGAATTTATTTACTAAACAGATCTGCGAAATCAAATGCGATAAAAACTTTCGCGACCTTAACGAACCCAAGTCGTCCTCGGTTTTTCGAATCATATTCGAAACCGTCGACCTAAGGCTCTGATACCACTTGAAGGATATGGAATTATCCTCAAGCGCATCACGGAAGCATGATCGTCGTATCGGATACGACGAGGAACGACTAGTCGTACTAGTTGTTCGGTGCAGCGGAATTTAAAAAATTTATTCGATGAAACCACATGATCCGAGAACCATTCTCAGATTGTTTCATCTATAACCACAACAAGTATAATGCAATACCTCTTGAAGCGTGATTGATCAAGTCTCTAAAGAAAGAGACCTCCTGTCTCAAGTCCGATCGTCGGCGAGACCGCTTGCGAGCGCGTGGATGAACCGCGTAGTCCTCGCAATCCAAGAAGATGATCCAAGCGTGGTTGCTCCTGATCTCATCGCACGAGATCAAACGTCTCCTTCGTGAGAGGAACTCTCCAAGAAGACGGAGAACCGAAGAACGTCGAAGCGGCGGCGCGGTGGCGAAGGCGACGACGGTTCTCTCCTCTAGGGTTTGGTGGTCGGCCACCAATTAGAGGGAGAGAGGGCTGACGTGTGTAGAGAAGAAAGAGAGAGAGAGCTCCAATATTGCAAGTCATTAGAGAGCATAGAATGCCTCTCTATTTATAGGGTTTTGGGATCCATGGATCTCAATCCATGGGACACATAAAATCAATGGATGAGATTGATTTGTGTCAATCCAATGGCCAAGATTGTTGTTGTCAAAAGCAACAAATTTAGGTTAAAATATATTTGAAAAAATCAAATATAATTTAGTCCTAAATCAACCCAACAAATAAGGAGAGAATGTGCATGGAGATTTCATCTCCATGCACCTTCCATGTTGGACGGCCACCCATTCCATATAGGAATGGTGTGCCGCCCACTATGAGAGTCCAAGGAGGCAATCTCATGGATTCCCATGAGATTGCATATCTCCTTGATTTTTTCTCTCTTATTTATTTGCAACAAATTTATTGGGTTTTATTCTCCAAAAAAATAATTCACATTTATCTTTGAGAATATTGCATTCTTGCCATGGAAAAAATTGTGAATCATATTCACAACCCAAAACAACATATAATTCATATTGTTAATTAATTACACAATGTGTATCCAATACACGTAATAATTAATCAACACATATAAACTATAATTAGCTCTCTCTAATACATTATAAATCACATTTATAATATATTATGAATAATTGGATATTTCTATCCACATTATTCTTATCCACATTAATTAAATCACATTTAATTAAATTGGATAATTTCTTCACACATCAAAATGATTAAATCATATTTAATCATTATTTCTTCATTGCTTAGATCTTATGGAATTATTCTTGAACCCTTCAAGAATAATGCAATCTCTCCGCAGATACTTGGAGATAAGGACAGGGCGATTGTATTGTTCCACGTATAGTGACATGGATATTGAGATCATATCTCAAATCCAGATCGCGGGCCTCCCATAGATGCTTGATTAAATCAAGACCGTAAATCTAATCTTCTCATTGTATCTGAATCACATTCAGATCAATGTCCAATACTTGGACCAATATCAGATCACTTCTCTACTGAGAGGAGTCACTAAAATCCAGACCCATTTCATCACTCCCTAGGAATGGAAGCGTCATGGTTATACAACCGTTTATGATCAAATCACCCTCAGGTATTCCCAATACCTGTACATCCTGCATACTGGAAGACTCAGATTAAACCCGAAGTATCAGATTAACTTTATACTGTCTACTTCGTGGTTTTATCAGTAAGTTTCTCATTCGATCATTGGGAGTTGGTATCGATCATACACTTTCCAAAAGTGTATATCATACCTAGGTCTTGATCATATACTAAAAGTATATATCAAACCTACAAATTCAGTCAAGCTTCCAAAGCGAGACGACCATGCGCATGGAATTTGATTCTTCCCAATATCTCATGAGTGAGCTCATGTCTTCCGGTTCAGTAACTGAACCTGTATGATCCCTTTGAGAGATCGTATTACTCATATGCCCTTATATGCACACCAGCGCGCCGGTGTATAGACCTTGATTAGGTCATCAACCTATTGGTCTGCCAAATGTACATACTTGGACATATAGCAACACATCTGTCTCCGGTCAGAGGATGCGTGCCTATATCATGACAGCATATGATATAGGACTTTGGTTATCTCGATCTCGTTAAGTCAACTCTTTGACCTAACTAAACTGACACCTCCAAATCTCTATTCCTATGCAGAGGACCTGCATCAAGAGGTCGGTCAGATATCAGCCTTCAGAGATAAGGATTGCCATCTCCTACTCAGGCTGGAGATCATCTCTTAACAATCATTTGACGGTGCTTGATGAGTCCTCAATCTAACTCTTTAGATATTCATCCAAGCACCAACCTCTATGATTCAATAGTTGAATCAACAGCTGTATGATTATTAAGATGGCCATGGTACATAACCCTAATTGTACTAAGGGACCTATTATACAAATTTTTCATTCTTCATTTCAGATCAGGGAATGATATGTGCAATAACATTTATTGCATAATGGCTCGCCGTGGGCTCGCATTTCCAACAGTTTTGTTTCAGCGGGCGGTAGGGGAGATCTGGTGCGAGGGCTTCCGGTTGGGGGACATCTTCGTTCCTGTGTTACAGTATGCGGACGACACGCTGATCTTTCTGCGGGGGGAGGGGGGGGGGACTGAGGAGCAGAACCACAATGCGGCTATTTAGGTGGATATATTTGGGTGCCTGTCGGGTTTGCAGATTAACAGGCAGAAGTCTGTTCTGATTCCATTGTGGATGGATGATGAGGAGGGCAACAGACTCGCAGAGTGGTCGGAGTGCCCTCTGGGGCGATTACCGATTTCCTATCTGAGACTGCCTCTGGTTGACTGTAGGCTGAGGAGGTCCGACTGGGATTGTGTTCTTCGGAGAATGGAGGAGTGACTGGAGGGCTGGAAGACTACCACTTTGTCCAAGGGTGGGAAGCTTACCCTGCTGAAGTACGTGCTTTTAGCCATTCCGGTTTTTTTCTACTCGACGCGATTGATGCCTGTTGGGATTAGAAGGAAGGTGGAGGCTATGATGAATTTTTTTTCTGGTCAGATGGGAGGCAAGCGACGAGGGGCTTACACTTGGTTGCTTGGAAGGATCTTGCTGTACCTGTTGCAGAAGGGCGTCTAGGTGTCCGGGATGTGGAATTGATGAACAATGCTTTGATTGTCAAATGGGTGGTTCAGATTTGGGGATCCTTTGACTCGTTGGTTTCAAGGTTTTTGAGGAAGATTTATGGTATCACAGGTGAGTTGGTGGCTGCAAGGAAGCGAGGTGAGTCTCTGTTATGGATGGGGATCCGTGCCATGCTTCCGGGGTTCAGGTCTTTCCTTTAGTCGAGGTTGGGAATGGTCAGCTTTTCTGATTTTGACAGGATGACTGGACGGGGAGGAGGTGCTGGCCCACCGCTTCCCTAGGCTGATGGTATTAGCAGAGAACAGGGGGGCGCGGGTGACGGAGGTGGCCGACACTGGGTTGTGGGCTCTGAGGTTTTTTTCGATTCTGTCGGATCAACGGATGGAGGAGTTCTTCGGACTGCTATCTGAGATTCCCTCTCCTGGGGAGATGACTGGTGAGCTGGATCATTTTGGGTGGGCGGATGGAAAGTTCTCGGTAAAGATTGCCTATCAGAAGCTGAGTGGTGGAGGAATGGGGCGCGATGAAGACCTCTGTGCGGATATCAAAGTGATTTGGGCGGCCAAGATTCCTTTTCGGGTTAAGGTGTTCCTTTGGTGTTTAAGGGGAGACCGTCTGTGCGACAAAGTAAGAAGGGGGAGACTGCTGGATGTGACAGATCTGAAGTGTGATAGATGCGAGGAGGACGTGGAGAATGCGGACCACATTTTCTTCGGTTGCAGGTATTCGGCACACGTCTGGAATTCTTCGGGGCTGAATTGGGTCCGGAAATCCGGCTTGGAACAATTTTGGAGATCTATTCGATCAGTGGGACTTGGGTCCTCAGGTGATGTCTCCAGGCCTTTCGCCGCTCTTTGGGCTATTTGGCTTGGCAGGAATGATAGCATTTTCAAGGGGCAGCGGTTTTACTGTGAGAATGTACTGGCGCATTGTAATGCTTTGTACAATTTCTGGATATTCAACTGATGTATTCGATATTAATGAATATTTTGGTGTGGTGACTCCCGCCTTGGGAGGGCTCCCCCTTCTTTTTATTCAAAAAAAAGGCCCAGGCAGAGGGTTGAAGATGCTCTGACGGAAGGCTGGGGCCCTAGCGGAGGGCTGGAGATGCCTTGAAGTGAGGACTGGAACTGTGATGGTGGTCTGAAACCACCTGGCAGAGGGTTGGAAAGGCCCCTGGTGGTGCCCTGATGGCCTGGAGATGGCTGGACGGCCTTATGCGGCACTACCCAGGCTGCCTGGGGCCGCACGAGAGCTTGCGCTCGATTGTTTATTCCATAGGCTATCGGGGTTCTTATATAGCGTGAAACCTTAAGGAGCAAAATAGAAGAATTACAAAGGTATCCTCGAGGGGTTACAAAATAGAATAAAGCGATTCTAACAATAATTCTAACATTTCTGATGCTAGGTGTCTAATGCTACTGGTTGAGATTGTCTCATAATGCTTATTGGGATCACATCCTAGTATCGTTGCTTAGGATTAACTCTCGTTACTGTTTCTTGAATTCACCTTTTAGGTCACTCCTACTGTTGTCCATCCTTTTAACTACAAGGAATAACATTCCAGCTCACCGACCTACTTCCATCACAAGATGTGTAATGAAAGGGATATAGTTTCTTTTGTAATAAATTGATGATATCAAGCTCCAACTTGATGGGATGTATGCTTTAGATAAGTAAGTTGATTCGTAATTCGACTTCGATCACATTTGTCTCTTGTTTTTTGAAAGAAAAAGGGCTGCCACCGTACAGGTGAGTGTCTAAAAACTTCACTGTTAGAAAATATGAAATACGGAAGAGTAGTACCAGAGATAATTAATAAATATGAAAGAACACCAGGATTTTTCGTGGAATCTTACTCCCTAAGGAGCGGGATGAAAACACGGAAGAATGCCTCAAAGGGTTGATGTGTCTATTGCACTTTCTCATCTGATACAGTAGGTCTGGGGATTCTTATATAGTCTCCACATATCCTCCAAGTCCCACCACTGATAGATGTGGGACTAAACACTGGATGTGATATATGGATTCTGGAGGAATCCATTTACCCATCTACACAAGTGACACATATACTCCAAAACTCCCCCTCAAGCTGGAGCATGCAATGCTCAGCTTGGACAAACAGAAAGAAATTTTGAACTCACACTGTAAGACACTATAGACAATATCAACTCAACGCAAACACAACAGTCGGTTGCTGTCGAGGATGTTGCTTCTCATGCCATGCAAGTGAGGAGGAACAAACGGGTTGGAGTGTGAGTCGAACTGGGAGCACATGTCAGAATCACCAAAACTGAAATGAGTCTCCTCGTCGGAGTACTTTGGCCCCCTACATGTAGAAGACTGAATCATGTGGACAACTGCTCCATCTCTGAAGGGCCGAACTGAAAAAGCCGTGGAGACATCCTCGTCGAAGTCTACATTGCCGGAGAATAGAGTTTGAACATGTCTCCTCGTCGGAGAACTGCGTCTCTCACATACTAGGTCAGAGAATGTGATCTCTACTCTGGAGTCCCTATGAAACCACATGAAAACCCTAACCCACGTGGCATAGGAAATGCGATCTCTACTCTGTAGTCCCTATGGATCACATTGAAACTCTGAGATCAAAATCAAAGATGGGGACCATACAAACAATGACAAACATGTGCACATCAAATTGAAGACTCGGAATCTGAACATCGAGTCTGAAACCGAACTGTAGAGTCTGGAATCTGCTTGGCCTAGAGAATCTGAATCCGACCTGTAACTCTACACAATACTCCCCCTTTCTCCCATACTTGTAGGAAAGCAATGATATCGATAAGGTTGGGAGAAGACAAGAAAATGTGGGGAGGAACTAAGAAATCACATAAGCCGTCACACATTTTTTTCTCGCTTTTTCATTTTTTCCCACGTACGTCTTTTCTTTTTTACGTGTCATTTTTTTTAAAAAACCATGCAACCTTTTTTTAGCTTTTCACTTTTCTTCCTTTTTTTTGAACTGATGGCCCACTAACCCAAAAGAATTCAACCTTGCCCCTCTTTTTTTTTTAAAATACATTGCAGTAGGAGGGGCTCGTTGGACCTCTTCCCCCCTTTTTTATAACTTGCAGCCCGCTTGGAGATAACCATATTTAGGGTTCCCCCGATTGGGACCATTGCTCGATAGCTACCACCACCGATCACCTGAATAAGAAGGAAGCATGTGATGGGAGCAACATCGCCGATGTCGCGCGAGGAAGAAACTCGAAGCGGCTGGAGATGTCACTGCCTTCGGCTGGAGAGGATGATAGATCATGCTGCTTGGGGATCATTGGAGGAGAGGCGGCATCGCCATGGAGCTTCGCCTGTTGGTGCGAAGGGGAGGCCTCGTTGCCTGGAGATGCGTGCGATGGGTTGCTTGGAGGGGCTAGGAGTTGCGCGGTGCTGCCTTGAAGATGAGGGTCTCACCGTCTGTGTTGCATGCGTGAGATCTAAGAGGAGGTGCGCTGCCGCCGTGCTTGGAGGAGTTCGGCACCACCATCACCATTTTTTGCGAGATCTGGTGATGGGGCTTGCGCAAAATTTGACCCGGAGATCTTGGGTTTCTAGAACCCTAGGTGGATTGAACTGGAGATGCACAACAACACGCTTCTCCTGGAGACAGTCTCTTGTCCTCAGAAACTTGAACTGAAATCCACATAATAAACTTTCAGAACAATAATCAAAATAAAATCTGGAGTGAAAACCCCAAAACCAACTTGCTGGAGATCTTGAAATTAGGGTTCCAGCAATTGAACCTTAGGAACAAACTTTGCTCAGAATTAGGGTTTCGTAAGAATCCCAGAACCCGATCAAACCTTGCAGAATTTGGCGATGATCAAAATGTCGACAAAGAATTAAGGTTTCAAAAGAAACCCTAGAACAAAATTTCGAACACGTATAATAATAATCTTCAATCTAGAATCTCACATGTTCAGGTAATCAAATCTCTAACTGTTAACGTAAACAATAATAGTAGTATCTGTACTTTTCTTTATTTTGTTTTCGTCTTAGTATGCTTTATGTAATTTACCCATAGGCTACTCTCCTATATAAGAGAGCCTAAGGTTCATGGAATAAACAAGTTATTCATTTTTCCCAACATGGTATCAGAGCGACGGTCCTAGACCGGAGTTCTTAAAACCCTAACCCTAATCCCACCCCCACCCGCCAGCCTCTTCCTCGTCGATCGGCGCCGCCTCTCCTCTCCGATCGGCGCCGCCTCTCCTCTCCGATCGACGCCGCCTCTCTCTTCTTCTCGGGCTGCACGCATTGCGCCATCTTCGTGCGTGCGTGCGGTAGCGAGCACACGAGAGTGCGGTGCTGTGCATCGCCTGCGTGCGGTGCATCGCCATCACCAGCGCACACTGCGCACCTGTGCACCTTGCGCCCCTACCTCTTCTCTCGTGCGCACATAGCGCCCTAGCGCATATTCCAGGGGCATCCGTGGTACCCTAGCGTGCATCCCAACACGCCAAACAGTGCGTGTATTGCGCATACTCATCCAGCGCACCAGTAGGTCGTACGGGAGCACGCATCAGCCCTAGAGCACACACCCTCGTCTACATGGGTTTAGTTGCTTGAGGTCTATACGAGCAACTAAACCCGTCTATGTCTTTGTAGACAAGTTATATTCTCTATCAATCGTTCCAGTCTTCAGTATCAAGTATGTCTGAAAGTAAGGCAGATATCCCATCTAGTGGCGCATTCCGTGGTCCAGCGCCGATTGTCAAGATGGACGGTACCAACTATGAACTGTGGGCAATGCAGTTCATGAGTATGATGAAGTCTACGGGTAAGAAGCACATTCTTATCGAACCAGAGCCTGCTGAGAAGACTGGAACCTATGCCTCCTGGGAGGCTGATGACGCATACGCCAAAGTTTGGCTATCTGGCACGTTGGCAATTGAGATTGCCAATGACATCCTCCATCAACCCACGGCGAAGGATATGTGGGACATTCTGGCGGCTACATATTCCCAGGCAAAGAACGAGACAAAGATTCTGCAACTCCAGCATGATATCTTCACCATCAAGCAGAATGGTCGCCCCCTTCATTCTCTCTATACGTCACTGAGAGGGATGTTTGAGAAGCTATATAGCTTCATGCCCTTGACAGCCACGCCAGAACAGTAGAAGACATATAGGAACGCCACTATGGTGGGAGTGTTCCTAGCTGCACTTGATCCTGAGTACGAGGCAGCACGATCACAGATTTTGGCCGACTCTACAATTCCTCCAATGGAGGAAGCCTTCCATAGACTGAGTCGGATTACAATTCCCTCAACTGCTGCAAGTCAGAATTCTTCAGCCATGGCAGCAACCATAGGTCGTGGCCCTCATTACCAGGGCCGTGGACGTGGACCCCGTGGGAGGAGTGGCCGCACTAGGCCAACATGCACCTATTGCCACCGAGTTGGACATAATGAAGATACATGCTATTCAAAGCATGGATTTCCTGCATCTGCACGAGCTGCTGAGCAGATAGAGCCCCCATCTGCTGCTACCTTAGATCAGCAATTTGAAGATCTAGTTGCCCGTCTGAGGGGCATTATCCCACCATCGGGTCCAGCACCGACTACAGAGAGTCATTCTGATGCAGCTGCTTCTGCCTCTACTTCTACCAGTGCTTCAGGTAGTATACTTGCATTTCACAGTAGTAGTCCTGATACGTTGCCATGGATTATGGACTCAGGCGCTACACATCACCTATGTGGCGACCAGAGTCTACTTACATGTTATACCCAGATCCCTCCGGGACGGACAGTTGTCATTGCAAATGGCACACATTCCCCCATCACTGGTCAGGGGGAGATTAGATTGACACCGTCTATGCAGCTCAAGAATGTGCTACATGCATCTGATTTTTCAATGAACCTATTGTCAATTAGTCAGATTACGAAGGATCTTCATTGTCGGGCAATTTTTGATTCATCTTCTTTGATTTTTCAGGACATCCATACGGGCAACGTGATTGGTCGTGGCTATGAGGAAGGAGGCCTTTACCGCCTGAATCAGACCCCATTTGCTGGAACCACATCCTCTTCTTCTGGTCAAGTATCTCCTTTACTGTGGCATCTGCGTTTAGGTCATTTACCGCTTCAAAAGTTGCGTCGAGTAGTGCCGTATAGTCTTCCTCACACATCTGTTCAGTGTGAGGCATGTCAGTTGGGAAAGCATCACAGGTCGTCCTTTCCCAGTCGTCCTGGTCGGAGTAGTACCTCCAAGTTTGAGTTATTTCATGTTGATGTCTGGGGTCCGAGTCGTGTACCTGATCATCAGGGACACAGATATTATATTGTATTTGTGGATGATTTTTCTAGAGTGTCGTGGGTGTTTTTGATGAAAAATAAATCTGAAGCCGGAAATATAATTATTCACTTTCTGAATGAAATCCAAAATGTTTTTTCTACGTCTGTGAAAAGTGTAAGGAGTGACAATGCTTTAGAGTTGTGCACTAATTTTCTTGCTAATTACTACTCATCAAAAGGAATTGTTCACCAAACATCTTGTGCCCATACATCTCAACAGAATGGGATTGCTGAAAGAAAACACCGTCACCTCCTTGATGTCACTAGATCTCTACTTATACAGAGTCATGTTCCATATTCCTACTGGGGTGATGCAGTTCTTACTGCATGTTACCTAATTAATCGGATGCCTTCGTCCATCTTGAATGAACAGATTCCGTTCTCACTCATTTATCCTGACAAGGATTTGTTTACTCTCACTCCTCGTGTGTTTGGGTCGGTCGCGTTTGTCCATAAGTTATCACCAGGTACTGACAAGCTCTCTCCTAGGGCTATCAAGTGTGTCTTTGTCGGGTACTCCAGAACTCAAAAGGGGTACAAGTGCTTTGATCCTTTGCGTCGGCGGTATATGATTAGTGCAGATGTTACATTTTTTGAATCTAGCATGTATTTTTCAGCATCTGGAGACAATCAGCTTCCACCTACACCACATGATGCCATATACATGACACCACTACCACCTCAGATGCCATCATCAAAACCTCCACCACCACCACCACTACCACAACAGCCCATCTCACCATTCCCGTTCCATTATACCTGCAGGCCTCCTCCACCAGCTCCTGGTCATGACTCGTCTACTAGCTCGCCTATGGTATGTAATGAGAATATTAATGTTGATGGATCTGACGACATTTCTGAGCAGGATGTGTTGCAGGAGCCAGATGAGCCTACAACTGATTTGGATGTTCCCATTGCTTTACGGAAGTCAACGAGGAGTTGCGCCAAATATCCATTATCAGCTTCTGTGTCTTTTGAGCGGCTATCTGGAGATTTCAGGTCGTTTGCTATGACACTTTCAGCCATAGATATTCCACGGAATCATCATGAGGCTCTGCAGGATAGTAGATGGTGGCTTGCAATGGAGGAAGAAATGGCCGCACTTCAGTCCAGAGGAACTTGGACTTTGGTTCCTATACCTCCAGATGCGAATCCAGTGAGCTGCAAGTGGGTGTTCACAGTGAAGCAAAATGCAGATGGATCCATTGACAGGTACAAGGCACGTCTGGTGGCGCGTGGCTTTACACAAACATATGGGGTGGATTATCTTGACACCTTCTTGCCAGTGGCACGTCATTCCACCCTAAGGATCTTGTTGTCAGTTGCAGTTGCTCGAGACTGGCCGCTCCATCAGTTGGACGTGAAGAATGCATTTCTATATGGAGATTTGCAGGAGGAAGTATATATGCAACAGCCACCTGGTTTTGCTGTTGAGGGGGAGTGCTCCAAGGTATGCAGGTTGCATAAGGCTATATATGGCCTTAAGCAGAGTCCCAGAGCATGGTTTCAGAAGCTCTCGGATCTCTTCGAGAAACAAGGATACAAACGCTCCAATGCTGATCATTCCTTGTTTGTACAGAAAACAGTGAGAGGTATCATTGTCATTATGGTTTATGTTGATGACATCTTGATTACAGGAGATGATGAGCAGGGCATAAGGCAGGCGAAAGAAATGCTGGGTAGTGAGTTTGTCACTAAGGATCTTGGGGTCCTTAGATACTTTTTGGGGCTTGAATTTGCCAGAAATTCCTATGGGCTAGTCATGTCACAAAGGAAATATGTTACTGATCTGTTGAGTGAAACAGGTATGCTCGAGTGTCGACCTGCTACGACACCAATGGACCCCAGCATGAAGCTTTATGAAGACAACACAGAGGAGGTGGACAGGAGAAGATATAGAGAACTGGTAGGCAAACTGTTATATGTCACGATCACTAGGCCAGATATATTATTTGCAGTGAGCCGTGTGAGCCAGTTCATGGAACAACCAAGCCAGATGCATATGGATGCAATACATATGATACTTAGATATCTCAAATCTTCTCCAGGTGCAGGTCTACTATTCAAGAGAGGAAAGGGGATTATTATCTCAGCATGCACAGATGCAGACTATGCAGGATGTCCCAAGGATAGGAAGTCCACCTCAGGGTATGCTGTCTATGTTGGAGATGCCCTAGTCTCATGGAGGAGCAAGAAACAAACTGTGGTAGCTAGATCTAGTGCTGAATCCGAATATAGGGCTATGGCCAGGCTACTACAGAAATGATGTGGGTGAAAGCGGTGCTGACAGATCTATGTTTAGATGTACCACTTCCTATGAACTTGGAATGTGATAATCAGGCTGCTTTGTTTATTGCAAACAATCCTGCATTCCATGAGCGGACCAAGCATATTGAGGTGGATTGTCACTTCATACGTGATATGATTCAGAAAGGATTTATTGCTACATCTCATGTTACTTCAGAGAATCAGACTGCAGACATATTCACCAAGGCATTGCTACGAGGTCCATTTCAGAAGTGTGCTTCCAAGCTGAGCATGATTGATATCTATGCTCCATCTTGAGGGGGAGTGTTAACGTAAACAATAATAGTAGTATCTGTACTTTTCTTTATTTTGTTTTCCTCTTAGTATGCTTTATGTAATTTACCCATAGGCTACTCTCCTATATAAGAGAGCCTAGGGTTCATGGAATAAACAAGTTATTCATTTTTCCCAACACTAACAGAACATGAACATAAATCTTCAAGAATAAATCCGCGAGAATCGAATCCACTCTGATACCATGTTAGAGAATATGAATTGCTGAAGAGTAAAATCAGAAATAAATAATAAACATGAAAGAACATCGTGATTTTTACGTGGAATCCTACTCCCTAAGGAGTGGGATGAAACCATGGGAGAACACCTCAAAGGGATGATGTGTCTATTACAATTTCTCATATGATACAGGAGCTCTGGGACTTCTTATATATCCTCTCCAGACCCTCCAAGTCCCACCATTGGTAGATGTGGGACTAAACACTGGATGTGGTAAATGGATCCCATCTACACAAGTGACGCATATACTCCAACGTTCACTATTTGTCTCTTGTTCATTTCACGGATTTACTTATGTGAGTTAGTATGTGTGTGTAGAGGGGCCTTTCCAATGAGCTTAGAATTCATAGCGAATTATTCAGCCCTCAATCTTAGCCTTTTGTTTTGAATCTTTCACTATTATTAATTACAAAAAATCACTTGGTGGTTTTAAAAAAAAGCATTTTGTTTGTCCCCATGTTTACACGTCCACGAATAAGTAAGAAAATCACGCCTTTTAAGAATATTTTGAACTTGTGTGAAAAGTAATATCTATTATAATTATTTAATTACGTGCTGCAATTTCGTATTTATTTATTATGATTCTTTTGATATATATTATGACTTAATGTGCATGGTATTGCAATTTATATACTCGAATATTACAATTTCAAGATTATTTCTTGCAACTTCGTGTTATTTTTTAACTGATGTTCATTTTTTACAACTACAGTCTTCACTTTACAACTTCATATTAACTTTCTGCAACTTCATTTTCTTTTTTTATAATTCCTTTGTTTGATATCATTTTTTACGCGTGTTATAATATCAACAAATTTGACATCCTCTTCACGGCAAAAATGTAAAAAATAATAATAGAGTTGTGTCCACTGCTAATAGATGTGTAAAAAAATCAAGAAAGAGTATTAAAATAAATAAATATGTCGGTGGAAGAGTTTTTCTACTCAGCTGTTTTTTTTCTAAGTTTTTGAGGAAATAAGAGATTGGGAATTAAATAGGCTCAATCACCTTCCTATTATGGTTTGAGAGAATGGAAAAAACTAAATGGTCGACATTTAATTGACGAGCAATTAAGGAAACATGTGCATTGATGGGTCTCAAATATCATTAATGATAATAATATAATCTCCATCACTGAATGGAAATATAATGAAGTGGATTGCACGCTCATCAAATTTCCTAATGAATCCTATGCCCATTAGAAAATTCTACTTTTTGTACTTGAGAAGAATCAAATAGCCGGCTATAGGCCATGTGTTTGTGGAGTTGTGCGTGCATTACGCTATATCGCACCATGTTAAATCTTGGTGTTTTTGTTGAGGGAAAATAATGAAGTGCATTCTTGCCCTAGGATTCTCTTATACAGAGGGACTCGTTGGGTAAATTACATAATGAAGATGAAAAGAAAAGAAAGTACATAAAAAAGATAAATGGTAGAAAATATCTCAACACTCCCCCTCAAGCTGGAGCATAGATATCAATCATGCTCAGCTTAAAACAATATCTCTGGTAAGGCCCTCTGGCTAGGGCCTTGGTAAGTACATATGTTGTCAGATCTCCTGAGCTAACATGAGTAGTGGAGATAAGGCCATTCTGTATCATGTCTTGAGTGTAGTGACATTCCACCTCGATATGCGTAGTCCTCTCATGGAAGGCTGGGATGTTGGTGATGAAGAAAGCAGCCTGGTTGTCGCATTGGAGGTGCATGGGATGAGCCACCTCAATAATTAGGTCAGTAAGAATGGATCTGACCCATATCATTTCTGTGCTAGCATATGCCATGCACTGTATTATGATTCTGCGCTGGATCTGGCAACCACCATCTGCTTCTTGCTCTTCCATGGCACCAAGGAACTCCCTATGAACACTGCAAAGCCAGAGGCATACTTCCTGTCTTTGGAACACCCAATATAATCTGCATCTGCACAAGCTGTAATGACAAGAGATGTACCTCTGCTGAATAGAAGACCAATGGCAGGTGAGGCCTTCGGATACCTCAGAATCATATAGACATTATCCATATGTGTCTGTCTAGGATGCTCCATGAACTGCTCACTTTTCTCACTACAAAGTATATATCAGGCATAGTGATGGTCACATAAAGAAGCTTCCTAACAAGCTCCCTCTACCTCTTGTCGACCTTCTTAGTGTCATCATCATAGAGCTTCATGCTCGGGTCCATAGGAGTAGTGGCATGCCTGCAATCTGTCATGCCTGTCTGGCTGTCTCAGAGAGAAGATCTGTAATGTACTTCCTCTAGGTTATCACAAGACCTCGCTGGTTCCTGACAAACTCCAATCCCAGGAAGTAGCATAGGTTACCAAGGTTCTTGATCACAAACTGCTGACGTAGAAAATCTTTAGCATCCTGGATTCCTTGCTCATCATCTCCTGTAATAACGATATCATCAACATGCATAAATATGACAGTTGTACTTCTCTGAGTTCTCTGAACAAATAGTGAATGATCCGCAATCTATCTCACAATCCCCTGTTGCTCTATCAAGTTCGGGGGCTTCTGGAACCATGCTCTTGGACTTTGCTTAAGACATTAGATCACCTTGTGAAGCATGCAAACCCTTTAACACTCCCCTCAACAGTGAAACCAGGTGGCTGCTGCATGTAAACCTCCTCCTACAGGTCACAATAGATAAAAGCATTCTTCACATCGAGCTGATAGAGGGGCCAATCCTGTGTCACTGCAACATATAGATGTATACACAACGTAGAATGCCTGCCGCTGGAGAGAATGTATTTTCATAGTCCACCCTATATGTCTCCGTGAACCCACATGCCACAAGTCTCGCATAGTAGTGATCTATACTGCCATATGCTCAGTGCTTCACCATGAACACCCACTTGCACCCAACAACGGATGCACCCGTTGGAGTTGAAACAAGGCTCCAAGTGCTATACGACTATAGCTTGATCATCTCCTCCTCCATGGCAAGACGTCACTGACTGTCCTGAATGGCCTCCTGATACGTCTGTGGTATCTCCACGCCTGATGGTGACATGGTAAATATCCTAAAGTTCTCTAAAAGTATGCTTTAAGAAGCGTGGGCTGTAAGAGGATACGAAGCATAAGTACGTCTCTGCTTTCACAGGCAATAGGCACATCGAGATCATCTGCCATCTTCTGAATCTGTAAGTTTCCCTCTTGAGAGGGCACCTGCTCAGTAGTGCCATTAGTTGAAACAATGTGCTCATTATACACATGAGACGGGCTGGATGATGGGGAAGAACTGTGAGCAGGGGGAATAGAGCGAGACCTACGAGTAAACACATGTGGCAAAAATTGAGTCAAGGTGGGTGGTGGTCCAGGTGCAGCCACAAGAGCAGGTATAGGTACTGGAGGTGGTGGTGAGGGAAGTGATGGAGGTGGTAGAGTGGGTATAGGAGGTGGAGGTATGTAGGCCTCCTCATCAGAGTCAGATGGGACTAGTTTGTCACATGTAGGAGAGAAATACATAACAGACACAAAGAATATAACATCAGTACTGATAAAGTATTTCCGCTGAAGTCGATCAAAACAACAATATCCAATCTGAGTACGAGAGTAGCCATCAAAGATACACTTGACAGCTCTGGGGGAGAGCTTATCGCGACCATGCGGAAGATTATGAACAAAGGCCATGGATCCTAACACACATATTGTAAGGGAGAACAAATCCTTCTCGGGAAATACAATCAAGAAAGGAACTCTTTCTTCCAAAACATAGGATGACATATGGTTCACTAAGTAGCATGCAATGAGAACCACATCACCCAAACAAGAGTGAGGAGCATGGCTCTGAATCAGAAGTGTTCTGATCACATCGAGTAAATGATGATGTTTGCGCTCGGCAACACCGTTCTGGGGGAGAGCTTATCGCGACCAGGCGGAAGATTATGAACAAAGGCCATGGATCCAAACACACATGTTGTAAGGTAGAACAAATCCTTCTCGGGAAATACAATCAAGAAAGGAACTCTTTCTTCCAAAACAGAGAATGGCATATGGTTCACTAAGTAGCATGCAATGAGAACCACATCACCCAAACAAGAGTGAGGAGCACGTCTCTGAATCAGAAGTGTTCTGATCACATCGAGTAAATGATGATGTTTGCGGTCGGTAACACCGTTCTGTTGAGATGTATAGGCACACGAGGTCTGGTATATAATGCCAAGTGGTCTGAGAAACTTGGATAGATGTAAAGTGCAAAACTCTTAGCATTATCAGAATGCAAATACTTGATAATAGCAGAAAAAGTATTCGTTATCTCATTAATAAACAATTTAATGACGGATCTAGCCTCAGACTTATTCTTTAACAAGAAAAATCAACAAAGTCTAAAACAGTCATCAACAACAACCAGATAAAAACGGTGTCCCCGATGATAAAGGGCATGACTCGAACCCCAGATATCTTAGTTAAGGAGCTCAAACAACTGAGAATTGCTTTGACTCTGACGAGATGGAAACGAAGAACTATGATACTTCCAAGCTAGCAAGCCTTGCACTGAAAGGCAGATCACGTGGAGATTTGTGAGAGGACATGGCACAACTTTTGCAGAGGAAGGTGGCTAAAACGAATGTGCTACATGTACAATGAGATTGGTCTAGTAGGAATAGTAGAATTACAAGCATGAGGAGGCTGGACTAATATGTAGAGCCTTCACTATTCACGGCCACATCCAATCATCCTGCTCGTGAGTATATCCTGAAACAGAAGAGAAGAGGGGTCAAAAAATGGCACGACAATGCAGATCCTTTATAATCTCACTAATAGAAAGCAAGTTCATCTGGAAATCAGGAGCATATAAAGCATTCTACGACGCATGCATGGAGTCACCTCCCCCTATCCTGTGATGGGTAAGTGAACTCCATTGTAATGATGACCCATCTACCAAGGGTATAGACCTGTAAGATCTGAATTGGGCCATGTCTCTACACAGATGACAAGAAGCACCAGAGTCCATGATACATTCTGTCATATCTGCACTACTACAATCAGTAGAAGCGTATGCGATACCTGTGGAGCTTAAAGAGGCCCTAGCTGCAACTACTGTATCTGTAGATCCTGTAGTGTCGATCAACCGGAGTCATCCTTCCGGTATAGAGAGACAATGTCATCATGGTGTGGATCTGCCTGAGGAGCTATAGTGTCTGAATGCTCAATCTGCTATGCCATTCGAGCAGATACAAGGTATCCATGCTTCTGATAGCATGTGTCCTCAGAGTGTATTGGACGACGACAACAGGTGCAGAGACCATGCTGTCGTCCACCACCTCTGTTATAGGGACTACACCTTCTGAACTGAGTAGAACATCCTCTGCTACGAGAAGCAATCATCGTTGAGGAAGGATGTGTGGTGGCAACTTGTGGAATAAGAAGCCTGTTGAGACATCTGTAAGCCTCTTTCATAGGAGGTATGGTTGCCCCTATAAGGAACTGTGCTCGTGTTGCCTTATACTCTGGGTCAAATGCAACCAAGAAAACTCTAACCATCGTGGAGTTCCTGTATGCCATCTGCTGCCCTGTGGAGGTCATCGTCGTCATGAAATTGTGAAGCTTCTCAAACATGCCACGAAGCGAGAAGTAGAACATGTGCAATGGATGGACATTCTGCATTGCCTTGTATATGTCAAACTGAAGCTGAAGAATCTTGGCCCCGTTCTTCGCATCGGCATAAGTGAATGCCAGAATATTCCACATTGCCTTGGCGGTGAGCTGATTTACAATATCATTGGCTATATCTATGGCGAGGGTCCCAAAGAGCCAAATAGATGCATACACATCATCTTGCTTCCACGAAACATTGTCCTCAGTCTTGTATGTCAGCTCAGGTTTTGTTAGAATGTGCTCCTTGTTGTTGCACTGCATAAGAGTCAGAAACTGCATAGAACGCAACTCATAGTTGGTCCCATCAATCTTCACGATGGGAGTCAGGTCCTTGAAGGTACCAAACGGAGAGAAGACATCACCTTTATTTTCTGACATAATGAAAGAAGGTCGAAAACGGAACTCGACTAGGGAAGTAGATCGAATCGAGCAAGTCTACACGATCATGTGAAGGATTGGTTGAAACTTCAAGCCGTCCTAGGATTGAAAAACAAGATTTATAGGTATGAAATCTCATTTTCCGATCAAAATCAAACCGTTTTAGAGTGCACTTTGGCAACAGAGAGTAGAGAAAACCACCAAGGAGGCCGTTGGCTGCGTATGAAGTTGTGTGAGGAGTCGCTACGACACACAACAACATGCCGACGGTGGTGCGCGGAGGTGCGGCGGTGTGCTGGGGCCCTCCGTAGTTGCATAGAGGAACGTCGGCGTGCTGCGCTGCTCACGGTGCTGTCACTGGATTGTCTCCAAAAGGGAGGCGGCAACGCACGGTGCGATTGCGAGGAGGTGCAACGACGACATGCGACCCAGAGGAGGCTACGGGTGGGGTCTAGGGCACGATGGGGTACGAGAACCTGATCTAGGACTGTTGCTCTGATACCATGTTGAGGAAAAATAATGAAGTGCATTCTCACGAGGTCGTAGGGTTCTCTTATATAGAGGAGAGATCCATTGGATAAATTACATAATGAAGACAAAAAGAATAGAAAATATATGAAAGAGATAAAAGATAGAAAATATCTCAACCATTCTGATGCCATGCTTTTGTTTTATTACATTCTATATTTTTCAACACATGTAAATGGCATTTTTTTATTATCTAATTATCCATCAAATGTCTGAATATTCGACTCAATATTCATAGGGCTTTAGTTGTGAACCCACCATGCATGAAATGGAATTTCTGAATATTCGACTCAATATTCATAGGGCTTTAGTTGTGAACCCACCATGCATGAAATGGAATTGACTTTTTTTGAACCTGTTGAGTCTTGTCTGATCTTTAAATTATTCCAACACAACTTTATTTTATGGCTCATGAAATTGATATCCATATAATTTGTTCACTTGTGTATGTCTCCTTTGTTCTTGTATAATGGTACCAAAATGCTAGTTGCTTGGTACTTTTATTACTTCAATAAATAATATTGAATAGCTTTGTAAGTCAACTACCACCATCCTCTCCCTATATGCTATTAACATCTAGGTGAATATTGTTGAGTAAAAAGAATGAGTTATATTATGAGAGGTCCTAGGGTTCTCTTATATAGGAGAGGAATCTATTAGGTAAATTATAAGAAATAGAAAATAAGAAAATAATATTAAAAAGAACTAATATCTCAATACTCCCCCTCAAGTTGGAGCATAGATATCGATCAGACTCAGCTTGGAGCAACATCTTTGATAAGGTCCTCTGGTTAGGGCCTTTGTAAGTACATCTGTTGTCTGGTCTCCAGAGCTGACGTGCATAGTGGCGATAAGACCCTTCCGTATCGTATCACGATTGTAGTGACAATCCACCTCTATATGCTTCGTCCTCTCATGAAAGGTTGGGTTGTTGACAATGAAAAGAGCAACTTGATTATCACATTGGAGATGCGTGGGAAAATGTACCTCTATAGTCAGGTCAGTAAGAACAGATCTAACCCACGTCATCTCTGTGCTAGCCGGCGTCATGGCCTTATATTTCGACTCAACATTTGTTCTGGCAACCACAGTCTGCTTCTTACTCTTGTATGAAATAAGAGAATTCTCTATGAACACAACAAAGGCTGATGTAGACTTTCGATCCTTTGGACACCCAACACAATCTGCATATGCATATGCTGTAACTGAGAGAGATGTGCCTCTGCTAAAAAGAAGTCCCATACCAGGTGAAGTCTTCAGGTATTTTAGAATCATATGGACTGCATCCATATGTGAATGTCTGGGTTGCTCCATAAACTGACTCACTTTGCTCACAACAAAAGGATATGTCAGGCCTGGTAATAGTCACATATAATAGCTTGCCTACAAGCTCTCTATACCTCATCTTGTCGACCGCCTCAGTATCATCATCATAGAGCTTCATGCTCGGGTCAATAGGAGTAGTAGCAGGTCTGCAATCTACCATGATTGTCTATGAAAGAAGATTTGCCCTCTGGGTCATCACAAGACCTCATTGGTTCCTGGCAAACTTCAGTCCAAGGAAGTAACGTAAATGATCAAGATCCTTGATCACAAACTGCTGACCTAGGAAGTCCTTGACTTCCTAAATGCCTTGCTCGTCATCCCCTGTAACAATGATATCATCAACGTAAATAAGAATGACAATAGTACCTCTCTGGGTCCTCTGCACAAACAAGGAGTGATCGACAATCGATCTCACAAACCCTGCTGCTCTATCAAGCTGAGCGCTTCTGGAACTATGCTCTTGGACTCTGCTTAAGGCTATAGATTGCCTTATGTAGCATGCAAACCTTCTGACACTCCCCCTCAGCAGCAAACCCAGGTGGTTGCTGCATGTAGACCTCCTCCTGTAGATCACCATTGAGGAATGCATTCTTCACATCAAGCTGATAAAAGGGCCAATCTTGTGTTACAACAACAGAAAGTAGAATACATAGAGTAGAATGTATGGCAACTTGAGAGAAAGTATCCTGATAGTCCACCCCATATGTCTGGGTGAATCCACGTGCCACAAGTCTCGCCTTATCGCGATCCACACTGTCATTTGCACGGTGTTTTAAGGTGAATACCCATTTGCATCCCACAACAGATGCATCAACTGTAGCAGAAACAAGACTCCATGTACCACGTGACTGTAGTGCAACCATCTCCTCCTTTATGGCTAACCTCCATTGACTGTCTTTTAGGGTCTCTTGATATGTCTGTGGTATCTCCACGACTGATAGTGCCAAGATAAATATCATGAAATCTTCTGACAGCCTGCTCAAGGAAACTGGGGCTGCAAGCAAGAGGATAAATAGCACACTTACGTCTCGACTTACGTAGAGAAATAGGCACATCAAGATCATATGCCAAGTTTGTAACCTGTGACTGTGAGCTCCCCTCTTGAGAAGGCACCTGCTTATCCTATATAGAATCCTACTGCAAGACAACTCAGTAGTGCTATCAGTAGAAACAATGTGCTCATTACATACCTGAAGCATACTGAATGACAGAAAGACCTGTGAGCAGGGGGAACCGAGCGATACCTGCGAGTAAAAACATGTGACAAAAACTGAATCATAGGAGCAAGTGGAAAGGCAGGATTAGGTGTAGGTTAGTGGTGGTGGAGCGGGAGTATAGGGAGGTGGAGATACGACAATAGGAGATGGAGGCATGTATATCTTATCGTCAGAGTCAGATGGGGCTAGTCTGTAACATGTAGGAGAACAATACATAACGGACTCAAAGAAAGTAACATCAACACTGAGAAAGTACTTCCGCCTTAGCGGATCAATGCAATGGTACCCCTTTTGGGTACGAGAGTAGCCCACAAACATACACTTGACAACTCTAGGAGAGAAATTGTCACGACCTGGAGATACATCATGTATAAAAGCAACAGATCCAAACACACAGAGTGTAAGGGAGAAAAGATCCTTTTCGAGAAACAAAATCGATAAAGGAATCTTCTCCCCAACACAGACGAGGGCATGTAGTTCACCAAATAGCATGCAATAAGGATAGCATTGCCCCAATAAAGACTGAGGAGTACGACTCTGTATCAATAAGGTTATGGTCACATCAAGTAAGTGACGATGTTTACGCTCAGCAACACCGTTCTGTTGAGAAGTATAGGCACATGAGGTATAATGAACAATGCCACGAGATCTAAGAAACTCAGAAAGTTGTAAGGTACAAAATTATAAGGCATTGTCGATGCAAAGATATTTGACATTAGCAGAATATACATTCTTTATCTTATTAATAAAATATTTGATCACAGATCCAGCCTTAGACTTTTTCTTCAAAAGAAAGACCTATGAAAGTTTAGAAAAACCATCAACAACAACCAGATAAAAACAATGTCCCTGATGATCGGGAACACCACTCGGACCCCAGATATCTAAATGAAGGAACTCAAACAACTGAGAACTGCTCCGACTCTGATGGGTCGGAAAGGAGGAACGATGATGCTTCCCAAGCGGGCATGCCTCACACTGAAAGGAGGATCTCATGGAAATCTGAGGTAGAACATGGCATAGCTTCTGCAGAGGAAGGTGGCCAAAATGAATGTGCCACATATATGGAGAGACTGGTCTAGTAGGTATAGTGGAAACGCCAACACGAGGAGGTTGGACCAATTTGTAGAGTCCCTGCTTCTTACGGCCACATCCAATCACCTTGTCCGTGAGTATATCCTGAAACACAAGCGACAAATGGTCAAAGATGACACAATAATGCAGATCCTTAGTAATCTGACTAATGGAAAGTAAATTCATCTGAAAGTCAGGAGTATATAAAACATTCTGAAGATGCATGGACGACGTCAAATCCACCTCCCCCCGTCCTGTAATAGGTAAGTGGTCGCCATAGGCATTAACAACCCATCTACCAGGTGGTATGGTCCTGTAAGTCCTCAGCTGTGCTCTGTCTCCACAAAGATGATGAGAAGCACCAGAATCTATAATCCACTATGTCATGTCTACACCATTACTACCAGTGAAAACATAAGTGATACCTGAGGAGCTTGAAGGGGCTCTGACTGCAACTGCGGTATCTGTAGTGGTGGTTTCTGTAACGTGAGTCATCATCTCTCGGATGAGAGATGCAATATCATCTAGGCGAGGATCGACATGGGAATCAAGTGTATCTGATGGCTCAATCTGTTCTGCGGTGCAACCAGTAATGGAATAACCATGCTTCTAGTAGCATGTATCCTCTGCATGTCTCGGTCACGACAAAAGGTGCAAGGTCCACCCGGGCGTCCACTGCCTCTACCATGAGGGGTGCGTCCTCTAGTTAGTGTCATCACACCTCGATCACGAGACACGCACACACGCATCATCTTGCTTCCAAGAAGCATTTGCCCCATTCTTATCCGTTGGCTTTGGAGTTGTTAGGATGTGCTCCTTGTTGTTGCACTGCATAAGGGTGAGAAACTGCATGGACAACTCTTAATTGGTTCCATCCATCTTAGCGATGGGAGCCGGGCCCTTGAAGGCTCCGTATGAAAAAATGTTACCATTGTTCTCTGACATGATAGGAAACGGCTGAACAATGGAACTCAACTGGGTAGACCGATATGAACAAGTCTACACGATCATACGGAGGATTGGTTGTACGTTTAGACTCATACAACTATCCTCATCAATGTCCGATGCATGCTAAAGCCGAAAAACGCGATATATGGGTCTGAAAACGCGTTTTCCGGTCAATTCAGATCGATTCAGACTGCCACTCGAGATGCTGAGTTGTACGAATGCATACGGGAGGTCCTGCAGCTGCCTGGGGGGCCTGGGGGAGGGCCTAGGTGGCCTGGGGCGGTCTGATCGTTAGCTTGGGTGGCCTGGAAGCAGCCCTGGATGGGATGTACAATGGGCTGGAAGCCCAAGGCGGCCTACGGTTGGGGAGGGCTTGGGAAGAACAGAGGAATGGTCTTGGCAGCGCCGGAGGAGGCCTGGCGGCCTGGGCTGCGGCGACGTGGAACAGTGCGGCGGCGGTGGCGGGAGGGGGGTGGGGTGCCGCGGTGGCGGCGACGGGAAGGGATGGGGCAGGTAGGGCTAGGTTTTTGGTGGGAATCGGATACGGGAACTCCGGTCTAGGACCGTCGCTTCGATACCATGTTGAGAGAAAAGAATGAGTTGTATTATGAGAGGCCCTAGGGTTCTCTTATATAGAAGAGGAACTTATTGGGCAAATTACAAGAAGAAGAAAAAAGAAATAAAAAAAATAAGAAAACAGTAATAAAGATAAACTAATATCTCAACATATATCATCTGCTCAAATTGCTTTTCCAACCTCGTCAGTTCTTCGAATTCGTCCATAATAATCATGATTTATACGGGATCTAGAGTTTGCAAGCCCCGGGAGGATGATCTTGGCAGCACTACTCAAAAGTTGAAAAGATTGTTCAAGTTCTTTGATATTCAGATACATAGCTTTAGCTACCTTGAGAATATCTCTTAAACCTTCCCACTAATTGCCTTCTTTTCTTCCTTTGCCTTGTGCTCCACTTACTTTTCATCTGGTCCTTATTGGAGAAAGGCATGCAACTCTTCCTATTTTACTTGAAGTTTTTCTTGTATTTCTCCATGCTGCCATCAAGCTTCCTTGTATGCTGGTTCACCTCCCTTACAGACACACACACACACACCTAAAATCTCTTTAGCAATCTTTCAAACACAACTTGAGGCATCCCACATTTTTTTCGATACTTCGGACAGGATTCTTTAGCTTCCACCAGCATTTTCTTTTTTAGAACTTTTGTCAAATTAGGATTCTGCTATATACTTGTTTCTTTATGTCTTGTTACTTTGTACAACTGTTTGCTTCTTGTATATATTTTTCCTTCTTTGCTAATTAAAACTTGAATATGGTAAGCTTCGGATCTTTCCGAAGGAACATTTAGGATATGATTTTTTACACAATAATTTATACTGTATCACAAAAGAATGTGTATATACATATGGATACTAATCTCTGTATACAAATGTGGTGCAATTCACCTGAGGAATGCTGCACATTTCCACAAAAATATTTCCTAAAAAGAGCAGAACTATTTGCATTTTTTTGGACCAGCTTGATATATCCGTCATAAAAATGTTTATTTTATATCAATATGCTGGGGGGATGCTTTAGCTTTTGGAGGCAAAGGAAAACTGGAACATGAGTGGAGGATAAAAGTCCAATTCCACAGGACTTTTCAATAAAGTCAAAGGCAAAAGGGGACTTTCTATACCACTATTAGGCATGCCTAGGTTTTAGTTTTTGGCCTTCGTTGATGTTGAGAGAAGTTCGCAACTCCAATCTTTGATGTGATGAAGATAAACTGTACTGATAATTGCACAATGAGCATCATGACATCTTAAAACTACAGCAAGATTGGTTACCGACTATGAGTGAATGGAATCATGTTCAAAATTTGCCAATTTCGAGCAAAATTAAACTGCCACCAAGAATATGAACAGGAGTGACCAAAAATCACTGTCAGTCTCAATAGGTTGTATGGTGTTTATGTCCGTGATTTAGCTGGGCCAAAACAATTGACTTAAACTAGTGCAATTTCTTTTTCTTGTAGTATTACTAATTCATGACTAGAAGGATCATGTTACTTGGGAACGCATCAGCACAGTTTGTTCTTAAATACACGAGACACCTCCACTTGGGACCCCACACGGCTCAAAAATTAGTAGCTATCCAATCATGTTAATAAAGGAAGAATGAATACATGTTGATCTCAATTACACCACTCATCATCACTTGCTTCCCATGGAAAAAAATTATACAGGAATTGTCTTTCTCAATGTACCAATGTGCACTCCTGAAAACCACATCCTTACCTTTCCAGATGTCTGCAGTGGGAAAGATCCGATATGGTGTTCAGATCTAAGAGCCAACTCCCCTGTCCTAAAGTCCTGTCCCATCGTCCTCCAGATGTGTCAAAATAAGTAATTGATGTAACAGTCTTCCATCTGCTGGATACACAAACAATTGAAGACTATGTGGTCCGCATCTACCTGTTGTGAGTCGCAATGTGGACCATTAGTTTTGACCTCATAGACCTACAAATTTCTGAAACCTTGGTGTTAGTGACAAACTTATCCTCCACAACAGTCGCCTGATTATCTTAACCTCCAATGCAACCTTACTGCTTTTGATGTAACCACACTACCTGAATGAGTACTCGTTCTTTGTGAGGTGTAGTGTTCGAGGCTTTTGCAACGTCTGGTATTCCTTCAACATTCCGAGTGGTGAAGAAATGTGTCATATCGCTAGCGTGAACGTGAAGAGATTGTAACGTTCCAGGCTTAGATCCCTGTTCTATTATCGAGGAAAGTTGTCCCGTCAACTTGTTGGATTCAGGCCTAATTGCACCCGTTAACAACCATCCAAAATGCTTAAGCTCAAGTTGTCAAATAGCCATCCCCTACTTTTATAATCCACTCTCATGCTTTGTGAGTTTCTTACGGTAGACTATTTTTGAGGTTGTTACAATCAAGGTTTGAAAAAACTAAAAACGGAACGAGGCGGTTTCCCTGGAATCGAGGCGAGGTATAGCTACGAGGCAGCCGAGGCGTAAGCCTCGATTTACAAGGAAAAACCTATAAAAACTACAACAAAATATATACTAATGATAAATATTCTAACTAACATATGATATAAAACACTATAATATATGATGAAATTACAAAGATAGGAACACCTAAAGAAAAGATATACAATTGTATATGCCTTTTTACTAATTTCCCATCCAATCAGAGATTGAATCTGTTGATATTCCCCTGAATTCTAACCATCTAAGCTAAGTTGAAGAGCCGTCATATGCACTCCTTCCTGTCATACCATCCCCAACAAGACGGGGGTCCCGTTGCCCGGCCAACAAGCCTGGGGAGGTCTAGTGGGGAGCATGTATGCTCCCTCCTGCGGGGATGGGCCCTTGATGAATTTTTTCATTAAGGATTTTATTTCTATTCGGATATATTGATATGTTTGAATGAGAGTATAAAATCCCCTTGAATTATATCTTGTTTATCCTTCTTGGTATATTACATAGCTCATTATGTGACAACTCCTTAAAAATAAGTTTACGGGTAATTTTTTCTATGATACTTGTGAATTCGTATGGATAATTTAAGAGTTTTTTCGACATGATTGGACATGTTTAATAGTAAATATGAACATGAAAGCTGTCTAATTTAAGCATTCATCTTATATAATTATATCCTAAACAACTACACCTTTATAAACATCTGGAATTGCTAATAGGATAAATGAATTAAAATAAAAAAATAATTTGAGAAAAAAACCTCGACGAGCGTCTCGCCTCCGTCTCGACCGCCTCGACCAACTGAGGCAATCGCTTCTGAGGACCCTGTCGAGGCGGTCGTTAGGCGATTTTGGGTGGCCTTGCCTTGAGGTGTACGCCTCGTGCGCCTTGAGGCACATTTTTTTTGAACCATGGTTACAATCTCCCCCACTTATATTCACAACGTCCTCGTTGCGATATGATCCACCACTTATTTCCAGTGATAGTGGTGGTTGCACGTTCCCAGCTTAGGTCCCTTCCTGTAGTCATTTCCACTATCATGCGAAACCTGCTTTGGTACCATTTGTAACGTCCTGACCTTTGACCCTCGGATCATTATCGAGGAAAACTGACCTTTATAATTTGTTGAGTTTGGGCCCAAGTGGATCCACTACTGTAAAAGTCGGCCGACGAGTCGTGGAGGGGGAGAGGGTAGTTGACTCGACTAGACCTAGTCGGCCATTAGTTGGTCAACCTTACGAATTGATCCGACTAGTCGGCCGACTTGTACATAGATCTTTTTTTTGTTTTTAAAGCAAATTTATTCTAATGTGCTTAATATTATATTCAAAGTCAATTAATTCTTTTGTTTCATTATGATAGTATAGTACAAATCTATGCAAATATATAAGAATATATGTATAAAAACGATTTATATATTTAAAATAATAAAAAAAATTCAAAATCGACTAATGATCGACTAAATCCGATTAGTCTCTTGACTGCCGATTAACCCATAGTCAGTGACCTGGTCGACCGAGTCCTGACTACCGATCTCTGCAATTTTGAGTAGACCCGTTGACAATAATTTTAAATGCTTAAGCCCAAGTTGACAAGTAGCAATCCCCTACTCTTATAACTCACGCTCACACTTTTTGAGTTTCCGATGTGGGACTATATTACAGAGACAAAGGTAGAGAATCGCGTACGCTTTCCACCTCGGTCCAGGTTGCTTCAACAGCCAATGAAGTCCAACATGTGTGGATAATTAACCAATCTTTGGGATGTGTTGCAAAAAATCCCATGCCTCATAAATTGTCGAGGATGGGTAGCCCTTTGTCATTATCTGATAGCTAGCCTGTTACGGCCTCATGCACCATGTTCATAATAAATTTTCAGAAAATCCCAAAGTTGCTTTAGAAGTTAGTAGTCATCGAAATATATTTGATAGTAGAATGTTCTGAAAATCCCAAGGATGGGTGGACCTGAACACTGCATTTCTCTGTAAATCTCTGTAACCGGTTTGCCGAAATCACGATTAAATCTCTGACTCTTTTCGCCGCACTTGTGGTTGGAAGCCCGATCTTCCCTAAAAGGCATTCACTGTGGACATGGAAGGCCTCTATTATAACTGTTGCGCTAAGTTAACATTGTCTTTGTGCTTCTTTGGCAGAAGCAGAGAATACTTTTAGCTTAGTTACACAACCAGTAAATCTTAAATCTTCTTTTAAAGTTATTTTTTTAAAATATATCCTCCTCTTTCTATTGCTCCTGTTATGAGGGTTACTTGGTTGTTATTCTTCCAATTGATTGATTTAATTCTATTCTCTGCAGGATTCAGACATAGATAAAATATGGAAGGAGATCGCTGCATTGCGAGTTATAGTTGGCTATACAGAAAGCCGTCTAGCATCACCCGCTGAAGAACTGAAGGCTCTTTATAAATTTACAGGTGTAGAGCCGCCGACATCTTTAGGGGAATCGAGCGATCTTCCAGAGATACGGAGCAAGCTTCAGTTTCTCAAGTCCGTGGTTGGGGTGAAGTGACATGCACATCGTTTGTTACATTAGAAGTTACAACGTCGAACACCTTTCACGGAATGTTTATGCTAGTAGCTTTCTCACTACTTGACCACAACTGTTCATGGCCTCGCCTCTTGACCTCTGCCCTTAAATGATCGCTCATGGATGCGGTCGAAGATGGTGCGGAGCCGGGCAAATAAGGATTTCCGCAGCTGTCCCCTTGACACAGTTTGTGTTGGACGGAGCGCTTTTCGCCATTGTCTGCTTTTGCTGTGAGTTTTCTAAACCATCAATCGTGATGTTTATGATTTTTACTGTTTTAGTTTAGAAACATGTGGTAAAGTGATTTATGGATTTTGCATTCTCATGCGCAATTTTGTTATTTTATAATCGTGATCTCTTCCATTTTGATGTTTGATTTGTTGGAAAAGGGAGAAACAACCTAGGAAGAAAATGAACATAGGGGCTACGACGCACTGGAAATGGGAAGCGGTATAGCATTGGCGGATCCAGGATTTCAGACTAGGTGGGGCACAACAACAAATAATAAATAAATAATATGCATGAAAAAAATCAATAAATATACGTGCATAGAGAGATACAAAGAGATGTTTTGCATATATTAATTTATTACAGTGATGGAAGATTAGATGTTGGATACTAACTTCTTCTTTAAAATCATGATTTGAATAGCATGCTTTTAATTCGTAAAAAATATCAATTCTAAAGCAACCAAGTAACACCTACAGCGTTAAAGTACAGATTGGTAAAAAAATTTGCTTCCAATTGAACTACCCAATTGGTAAATTGATGTTTGTTTTTCTCAAACATACACATATATTCTTACGAACTACGGAGATATTGTATTATTGTTACATACATTGGAGTTGGAGACTTGGAGTGCATGACTGCGAGGTTTAAAGGGAGCCTTGAGTGCCAGGAAGTCTTTTGCTCCTTGTCGTGGTATATTCGGGATTGGAGAGAGAGGTGGGACCTTGAGAGAGTCGGAGGTGCCCATTGTTGAGACGTGCTTTTAGTTCTTGTCGTAGCATGTCGGAGACTCGAGGGGGAGGCGAAGTTTTGGGATGCGGCATCACCATATGGGAGGAGATTTGGGGGAAGAGCATCGACATAGAGAGAGATAGAGGGCACGGTTCTAATTCTAAATTCTTGGATGATGGGTGGCACGTGTGAGGGCACAATAGTGTATTGCCACATTTAGATGTGTAATGATACAAAATAGAAGGAATTTGAGAAATTAGGGGGGTACGTGCCCCCCATAATTCATGCGTGGGTCCACCCATGCGATACAACATACATGTTGTAATTCTTATTCTTTTTGCGAATTTGATTAGGGATGAAAACATATACGGATATATCTGAATATCAGTTGAAAAATTATCGGATACGGATATCCGGGTGAATATTAATCGAATATGGATATGGGTTGTAAAAATTTCCTGATACGGATACGAATATGGTAATGGCTTGAATATCCAGATCCGGTTATCTGAATACAACATTTAATACTATTTTATATTTTAGTTAATGTAATATAAGTCGCATCCCGTGTTATTATATTAGTATTATATAGAGAAAAATGGGACTGCCCCCTAGGGGTAGCCAATATGGCTGCCTCCACCCTATTTTTCGCATTTTTTTTATTTTTTTGGAAAAATATCACCATGTATATTCATCCTTATATCCCTCCTACGTGTCATTCGAATTTCGTCAGAAACAGAGACTCCTACAGTCTCCATCTAGACGTCATTTGTTTAACGGTCGCAGGATTTTTTAAATCGACCCTGTCTGGATGGAGGTCGTAGGAGTCTCTGTTTCTGACAAAATTCGAATGACATATAGGAAGGATATAGGGATGAATATACATGACGATATTTTTCAAAAAAAATAAAAAAATTTGCCCAAAAATGGGATGGGGCAGCCTCGGGGCATCCCCATCGACCCCTATTATATATTATATAATACACCATATTAATGATATTAATAACCTTTCGTTTGTTGGGGATGGACACGAACAGAAGTTACGAAACCTATTTCTCTTTTTGCTTTCGATAAAGAACGAACATCACCTCGACGCTCCCTTTTATCATGATGTAACCTATCATATTCCATTGTCATTTTTTAAATCATTATGAACTTTGATAAAAAAAATTCAATTCGTATTCGTACGTGGTCTTTATTCGATCCGTATTCATCTTTTATGTTTATTGGATCTATATCTGTATTCACTCTTTATTCGATTAATATAAGGATTGACTCCTTTATTCGATTCATATTCGGATTTGATAAATATCCTATTCGAACTCGTATCCGTATTTTTAAGGATATGGTTTCCTTAATGCATATCCGAATCATATCGGTATCCGTATCCGTATTCATATTCGATAGAGATGAAGTGAATATGAATATGGAAATAGACATATCCGATTCGTATCCGATCCGTTTTCATCCCTAAATTTGATGTAAAAAATTCAAGATCTTCGATTATTGTTCTACATATCGTCAAAACTTCACTCAAATCCGATGTTATTTGCTATTTTATCTCAATGGTGGAAGGTCCGGTGTAATGGTGGACTGAAATTTGGAATTACTATCACCACACATGTAATGTGATGTCTTGCATGCCATGCATGTGACGTGGACCCTGTCTCCTCCATCTTTGGTGTGAAAGAAAACACCTTTGCTTTGAATTCCATGCAGACCTCTCTCTCTCTCTCTCTCTCTCTCTACCCCTTTGTAATTTATTGGATTGGAACGGCTTTAAAGGCTTGCACGTTTTTGTGAACCTTTTCCTCTCAAAAGCACATCCCATTTAAGTTGGCACCGATCATATCACATCATATCATATGAATTCAATGTGCCATCCCGTCCGTCCCGCACCACTTTGCATGCAATGCAATGCAATGTAATGCCCACATCACATGAGATGTCCCCTCTCCTCCTCTCTTTTCAAGCATATGATTAATGCAATATGCGGTGCTAAAAGTGGTGCCTACTTATGCCATGCATTGGGAGTTATGAGGGTCCGCAGGGAGAAAGGGAAGGAAGGTGTGACATAAAATTTCCTTCTTTTCTTCCCCCACTATTATTTCTTTCCTTTTTTCTTTAAATATTATGCCTAGAAAGTTCATTACATGAGTATCTCTACAACAAGGTGGAGTGCAATGGTAGGGTTTTCATTTCTGTTTTAAAATGGATCCTTATGACTTAATAAGATGATGAGTGCAGTGGCTCCACCATATGCCAAATTTTAAATCAAATCATGAAGTATTGCTGCAACAAGCTGGAGTTATAACGATTAATAATTTGAGGATTAGTTGGTGTCTCTATGCTGTTAAGTTCATAACAACGAATATTAGTTATTGTATAATTATGTTTGATTGTCGAAGTTTGTAGCAATATATATACATAGAGGACATGGATCCTACTCTATGGAGTAAGGTAACTTACTTATTCCATTTTCTTCACTTTTTTTTTTATTTTTTTGAAAAATGCTTACATGAATTCTCATAACTATATCCTCCTAATATGTCATTCAAAATTCGTCAAAAACAGAGACTCTTATAGCCTCCATCCAGAACATGTAAAATACAACAAATCTGTGATCATTAAAAAATGACTGTCTGGATGGAGGCCTTAGGAGTCTTTGTTTCTGACGAAATTTGAATGACATATTAGAGGGTTATAGTTATGAAAAACCATGGAAGCATTTTTTAAAAAAAATGACAAAAATGAAAATGACGTAGGTAAGTTACCTACTCGATGGAATATGATCCCTTTCCTCATATACAAATATATAGGATTTCCTCCAATAGGACAGTCCTTCTCGAGTTCAGGAAGGCCGACCAACTTTTTTGTAAAATATGATGACTTTAGTAGAATACGTCTACAGTTTCTATTATAATATGCAGTTTTAATGTTTGTATTATAACGTGCAGTTTTGTATACAGTTTTGTATTTATAATATGCAGTTATAATACAAATTATATACGTATTTTGCTAAAATACTCGTGTTTTATACAAAAAATGACAACCTTCCTGAACTCGATCCTATGGGGAGGAGGGGGTGCTGTGAGGATATAGTCACGTCACGTGACAGTCAGGGGGGCATGTATGAGGGTGGCTGCTTTATGTGATGAACTTTTATGCTGTTATGGAATGAATGAATTGTTTTAAGATTTGCACTTATACCTCTGTTGGTTTGGTTCACGTGTGCTGCACAAGCTTTGTCTAGATAAATTGCAGATTTGGCGCCTGAGCTCTATTTAGTTGTTATTCTTTGGTCCTAGAAAGTAAAATATTTACATTTGGGCCCATGTAAGTTGTTGTTAATTCCTTGACTTTGATTGGATGAAATAAATAGAAAATTGACACTAAAAATAGCCTATAGTTCCTGCTAGTGTGTAATATTTATGGTGATTTTTGTGTGTTAATTTGCACACTTTTTCTATTATTAAAAATTCAAAAACTCCTAAAAGTGTTATGTTTGTGTTATAAAAATCATAAAAAATTGAAAAAGTCTTGAAAAAATCCGTAAAAATTCCTGTAACTTTATTTTCTTGTCTTTTATCTTCAGTATTAATTTTGTTTGAAAAATCCCTATAAAAACCCTGAAAATTACAAAACATCCAAAATCTTATAAAGATTGTATCAAATCAAACAAAAAAAATCCAAAAATAGTGTTTTCAGTTTCTATTTGTAGGTTTTGATTTATATTTTATCATAAAATTATCATCCAGGAGTTTTGGGCAATTAAGATATTTTTAAGTTATAAGTTACTCTTGGTTGTGCATTGTTTAGTCTTTTTACCACCGTTTGATTTTAAAAAATTCCAAAATTGAGAAGCTCATAAAAGTTACCAAAAATAATATAAAACATACAAAACTCAAAAATATTTTCACTGCAATTTTCTGAGCATTTTTGACATTAGAAATATACAAAAAGAGCGTTGTGTGTATCTTTTTAGCTTTTGTGCTTGTTTGCATTTTATTGAAATTAAAAATTTGAAAAATTAAAAGCCACCAAAAATATTTTGTCTTCAAAAATCCGACTACTTAAATTTTCAATCGTGCTTCTTGTGTTCGACCATGTTCGATATACCGGTTAAATAAAATAGCAAATCTGCTTACATTTGAGTTATTTATCTTTGAGTGGTTATTTTTCTCGTTGATTGCGTTGAACGATTTGGGTCACAACGACATTTGATTAATTTCTTACTTAACTTGAGTCGCTTTGCCTGTCACTAGACCACTCGGAGAGTACCTAGGTCGAGCCCCTTGTGACAGGAGCTCCCTGCTTTTCACAGCGAGGAAGGAGTAAGGAGGAGCCCTTCCCAGCCACCTCCGGCCACCTGGCTGTCGAGTTCCTCAATTCCTAGCTTCCAGCGAATCAAGGCGAATTTTCTTCATGCTTTAGATAGTTGTTGCCCTTTAGGATAATCATTGTTTGTAGCGTAGATTTAGGTCTTAAATCCTCGTCGGAGCTCTTGAGCTCCGACCACCCTTCTTTTCGCCAAAACCACCACCTGAAGTCACAATGGAGATTTGAATTAACAACATTCAAATCTTCTATTTGCAATCACCGAATTGGAGATTATTTTTTAATATCTTGACTCCTTTGATGATATTCACCTAATTCATAGATTCTCTCGTTGATTGATGATATTCTTTTATTACGATCGAAAATTTGTTTGATGGATGCATAAAGCTCTCTATGGACTATAATAGAGAGGAGATGATAAATGCATATTAACACAAGTCCTCAAGCACCAAAAAATCTGATACTGCAACAAAGTTAGGAGAGAAGAGTCTTTGAGATTTTTGTAGAGGGTTACATGCCTCAATGATATATATTTCTCTGCAATTTGGAAAGTGATTTTAAGCTTTGCTGATATGCCTATCCATTTTTTCTCCATTATTTGCTGATTTAAATAGCATCATTTGAACCGTGCATCTGAGTAATTATACGCCTCGTGGTTTTTTACCCTCGTATTGGGTTTTCCACATTAAAATTCTCTCTGTAAGTGATTTTTCTTCGGTTGTATTTGATGCATGATCCCTTAATTTGGATTTTGACATACCGTGCATTATTGCAATTCAATCTTTACCATAGGTACATCACCCAACAACTTCAACAGTATTTAAAAAATCAAATACTCCTCATCAGCAATAAAAATGCGGCACGAAAAATCATCGATATGGTTAAGATTGCAATGGGTTGAGTGCCTGTTAGCTCTTTATAAAGTTTTTTAGCTGCAACTGCAGCAAACTGCATGTGAATTTTGCTTGCTTAGGAGCAAGCCCACTGTAACTATCGATTTTTTATTTATAATATACAAAAAAAAGTCTATAAAGCAGACTCTACGCCAGTAAACAATAACAAGAGATTAAAATAAAGGGCGAACAAAGCGAGGAAAAAGAAAAGAAAAGAAACTCCTACATACTCTTTCCCAAAGGGGTGATGTAATAAAAGAGTGAAAAAAGAGAGAGAAATAGCAAGAGACAAACAAGCAACAACTCTCCCTCTCCTCTCTGTAGAACAGCAGAAGAAAGTCCACTGCTCTTAGTGGAGACCCTAACGATATTCCATCTCACCAGAAAAGCGTCCAAATTTGAGGGTCCCCTCTCGATACCCCCAACACAGCAATGGCTCCACGCCCGCATATCCCGTGGAGGTAAAAGATTAGCTAATCGACAATCATCTTCTTTGGATCCTTCGGAATATACAACTGCATGACTAGAATTGCATTCGGCATCATGTCATCAGGAATGGACTGCTAACAGATAATCAGACAAGCATGACATAGTATCAAAATTATATTAGCTCATCATTTGACAGGCCCTGATTCATTGCTCCCATTAAGAGCAGACTGTTAATAGCAGGATCACACTGCTGTCTTCTTTAATGGGCATTATTAGGGGGCCTTTGAACGAAAATCGTCCTCCATGTTTCTCCTTTCAAATCTGTCATCTCTGAACCATCCTACCAATTGAGGAATTCTTTAAGATATCAAGGAATTAAAAGGTCAGGTGTCTGAGGAGACTGCCACTCTCCAGACACTTTGGCCCTTCTTCATCAAGTTTACTTTGACTAAAAATACGTCATACTTTGCTAATATTCTACTCCCATATATCGAAAATTTTAACAGATGTATTCTGTCTATCTTCTTGAACAGGAGGCTGGATTAATCTTCCAGAAAGGGTTCATAGAAAATCCAAAGAAGAGAAAGAAAAAGAGAAACCATGAAAGTTAAACACCCATTAGATCCAAATGCGCAGTGACAAAATCCAAAAGCTCCTCTTTTCTTTATAATAAAAAGCAAAGAAAGCAAATACAGATTCAGATACCCCTATCCATGTAAAGTCCAACCTCTAGCAGAAGCTCATGTCTTTGTGGTACTCCCATATCCTATTTCAGCATGAGCATGTTACATTGATCAGATCCAGCCAAACAAAATATGAAACAGAGAAGGGGAGGGAGGAAGTGGACTACACATCAAAAAGCAACCAAAAAAAGGTAGGAAACCTCGCTTCACACAAATCCAAAGATGGCATCTTTATTTGCCATTTCTTTCATCCCCATCTCATGGAATGCAGCTCAAGCCAAGGCACCTCTTCAAGAAATCACTGATCACCATCCTCTGCAGAAAATTAAATCCAACAGAAAATCATTAGGCACATCAACGTTAACGATGGGCTGCAATCAAAATATCTCCTTGCTTACCCTCTTGCTCTTCCTGTGAAGAAGCTCAGGTGGGATCTTGTACAGGTCCTCATCGACTGCCTTGGGTGCCTTCCTCACCTCCTTCTTCGGCTGCTCCTTCTCATAGCTCTCCACCTTTACCTCCTTCTGATTTGCCGTCCTCTGCCGAAACCCACAAAAAATAGAATCTTTGCTCAAATTACATGATAGAAATCGAGAAAGAACGCACCTTTTGGTAGCTGTAAGGCGGGGGTGGAGGTTTGAACAGGTCAGAATCCTCCGGGTAGAAGTGGCGGCGGACAATACCCGCCTGCCTGGCCGTTTCGAAGTACTGGGAAACAGGAATTGCCTCGTCGTAGTAGTTCCAGTTCCCAAAAGTTGGGACTTGCCAGTTGTTCATCATCATTACGTTGCGATACTGTGGCAAGGATTGCGTCTATGAGACAAAACCAGAGAGACCCACAAAGGAAACAGGTGAATCCGAAGCTCAGAATTCCTTCCTACTGCTTACCTCCATTGCTGATGCAGACCACCAGGGGTAGTAGAGATGTGGGGATGTGCAACTATGGTGACCCAGAAGTTAAATAGGGGAAGAGGGAGTGGGGGAAGATGGGGGGAATGGTTAATACCAGGGGGGGTCTTAATCAAGGGTGCCTTGAAGGGGAAGGGCAAGGGAGAAGGGACATGGTGGCCTTGCTCCCTTTATTGTGCATGTCATGCCAATAAAGGTCACCTCTCTCTCTCTCTACATCTCATCTCTCTGGTTCGTATTCCGAGGAGTAACAGCACTACTGTGGGGTTTAAGAGGGGGCACATGGTAAGTGGTTTGAATTTCTGGAGGGTAGATAAAGTTTGGAGTATTTGTGGTGCAGAGTAAATTCCTTGCCTCTGTTCCCATGCTACTTCACGTGAAGACAGTGAAGGGTCAAATATATGTGTTTTGTGTGTGCGCGTTAAATTTGTATTAGAGTGTTAATTTTCTTCTGATGTTAACAGTTATTACTGTTGCAGAGTACCTTCTCTTGCCTTTTTGATGGCGTTTAACAATTTTTTTGTGTCGGTTTTCTGAGAATCTAATCCTAGAATTAGTAAAGCAATCGGGATCTGGTTATGGCTTCATCTCTGGATAATCCATCGGCTTTCACCGGATCTGACTTTGACCCCAAGTTGATGTAAAACGTCCAGATAAGAAAGTTGAATCTATGGTTCCTGGAATCCAATTTTATTACATCTTAGATTATCTGATGTCACGGAAATCTTTTGGTGTGTTGTCTTGTCTTCTTCTCGATGTAATTCTACAAGAGTTGTATGATTCTCTTCCAAAAAGAAAGAGTTCAACCTCGTAGGTTAGTTGGGCTTAACGGGAAGGGGAAAAAGGTGGCCACACTCTCGCAGCACAAAAGCTGCTTCCACACAAACAGATATGACAATCTTTATCTCCCAAAGGCAAAGCAAAGGGAGGCTGATTTTCGCACCTGATGTAGAGAGATGGAAGAGAAGAATATTATTGCAGCCGCAGCTCGCCACCCCACTATTGTGTACCTTATATATCTATGGTAACTTTCTACCACTGCTGTAATCTGTCCTTGCACTTCTATTCTCCTTCTTCATCCGTTCCCTCTCGTTCAACATATAATTAAGTATATGATAAAAGTGTGCAGCCAATAAATTTACAGCAGCTTTGACGTCGGGCACGTGTAAAAAGACGGAAGGATAGGAGGGTCATAACAAAACATTGACGAGAGAGAGGGGAGGAGGTAAAAACAAAGAACAAGATCCAAGGCAATGGGGAAGGGGGGATGTAGGTTGGTAGGGGGTATGGCAGTGCAGGTTGGGATGGCTACTGGCCAGTGATCGAGTATTAATGCCATTAAGATCACTCTGACAGGACTGATTACTTCCTCTCATCCATTCTGCTGTCTTCTCCCTCTCTCTCCCCTCTAGATAGATAGAAACGGGCAGGGGGAGGAAGTATAGGCTGTGACCACTCTTATCCAAGAATAGACCACCCTTTTCGTCATCTTTTGTAATAATAAAATCTTCAGAAAAAAAACTCTTTTTTTCTTTAGCAAGCCAGGCAACTTTTGGAGGAGTCCATTTAGACCAATTCGAATTATGGAAAGGAGTAGAAGTGCCAATGTTCTCAGTAGAGAAATGTTTAGAACCAGTATTGTTGTTAAGTTAAACAGAAATTAAGATCTGTACATAGAGAAATCCCACTGAGAGCTTTGCCAGTTGAATCATGAAGGTCTTGTGCTTGAAAGGGCATTTGGAATCTGGATATCAGGACTTTGTAAACCATAAATTTAATGAGAAATCTCACAAAGAATAAGTTCATCATGGACTGTTCTCTTGGGAATATTCCAGGCGTCGATTTATGAGGAGTTTCCTAAAGAAAATGTTTGAATTCTGTGAAAAAATGGGATTTTGCTGGAAGTTCTTTTCTGGATCAGGAAGACTTGGGCTCTGTTTGTAAAGATGGAGGATTACTTCGAGGTTTTCTGGATCAGCAGCCTTTTTTTTGGCAATAGCTTAGTCTGTGGCGGTTCTTCATGCCACCTTTTACCTCGAGGTTTTTGATGAGATGGTGTTGCTGTAACGTTATTGGCAACGCCCCTCCCTGGAGGTCACAGGTAACTTCAAATATAGATAACAATCCCTAGTGGTTTTGCATATGGAGGATATTAATTTTAGTCATTGTTAGTGGTTCAAAGACCACCAATCATGGAAGGCGGATCCCGATATCGGCGATATATCGGTATCGACATGTCACCGATATATCGCCGATATGGTCGATATCGGTATCAACAGGCCATTTTATTCACAATCTCAATCGATGTCGGCGATATGGCGTCGATATATCGACGATATATCTTATCGACATGGTACCGATATCAATACCGATATCAATACGTCCTTCCATGCTACGAATGATAATGACAAACCGTCGAAAATAACATGTTTACATCGACGATTCTAAAAAAACCACCATGTTAATATAATAACTGCCGATAATAAATTAACAACGGGGCTTCAGACCACCGATTGAGTCGATATTCGCCAGTGGTTGCTAAATGTCTGTTGTTAAGTTATGAAAGAGCACGGATCTTCTGCATTACTGTAGAGGCCGGCAGTAAAAAGGTGGCTGCTCTGAGCCATTCGATCAAGATCTTTTTATAGATGTAGAAAGGGTAGTTGAAAGAGCATGTGTGAACTACTCGATCTTCATCGAGCGACTCGAGGCACCCATCATTTTACAGTTGGTCTCTGCAGTATTGCAAAGGATCCGTGCTGGTTATGAAACCTCTGCCGTAGCTGACAAACCGTCGCCGTCGGGTAATCGTCAGCGGCTAAGGAATGTCCGACGACTAGTTTTTTTTGAAAGGTGACAATTAGTTTCCTCACTACGCCAGTGGTTCATATAAGGATATATTACACATTGCTTTTATAATATCGAGGGTTATAGTTAGAATTGTGATGGTTTGGGAACCGTCAATAATATTATAGGTTTTTATATTTTATTAATTTAGCATATAATGTAAGGGGTTTAAATATATTGTTTTAAATATTATTTACATGTATAAATAATAATACAATATAGGTATTTTACCTATATACAACGCATGTACAGTTACTTTTTTATTTTTTTAGTTTGAATTTTATATAAATATTATAAAATAAATAGAACACATTAAAAATAACAAAGCAATATAATATACAAATAGTAAAATAAATAAAATATTTATGTAATATACATTTATAGAGATGTCAATAGTACTCAACAGCCTACCATTCGCTTCTTAACTTTATTTTTAATGAATTCACCTTCATTTTAATGAGAATTTTATTCTAAATATAAGAAATGTGATTTGATCTTATTTGAGTTCACATGGAGTAGATATGAATGTTTGAATATTGATTTATGACTTGTTGTTCTTGACATACCACGATTATCTATCCAAGATATGATTTAAGATATACGTTTATTATTAGTTTACATTTATATGAACACGTTTGTCCGAAGAAAATAAATTAATTTGGAGTATTTATAATGATAAATAAAAATAATATAAGTTATTTACAAAGTGAATATAATACATATGTGCAATTGATGATATATTTTTGAGATTTTTGTTGGTTAAGGATCGTATCTCCCCCCAGTTTATTTCTCTTGTTGACCAGATCAATATTAACCTAGTCTTGAGATTATGATCAGTATGTATTTATCTACGTATATATATCCTTTTTCTTTTTATCTTTCTCTCTCTTTATTATTTTATTTTGGTATAATTACGTGATATTTACTCATTATTAACAATTGATGGTAATTTGTTCAAAGATAAAAAACAGTGATCATTTACATGTATTCTAACAAGAATTTTAGCAAAAAAGAATAAAGACAATGAACTATGGATTCAGTGGCCCACATTTTCACATCACACTGCTGTAATTACGACTTTTATATTTGATTCTTTTACCTATGAATGTGGTATTATATTATGAAGATATTCACTTAAGTTATCTTGTGATTTTCTAATGATGATATTCATGTTATTACGCTTCTCACCGTAGACCATCTCCAATCACAACTACCCCTAACTCAAAAGAGGTAGTGATGATAACTTTATGTATGCAAATATATGATAGTTGCCCTTGAAATTTTAAATAATGTGACAATTTAAGATGCTTCTTTCATAACCATTTTGCTACTTTTCAGGGTTTGAGGAACAACAATTGTAAATAAAAACGAATCTGAGCCTCTAATTTATTTATACAATAAAAAGCTCACCATTAAAGAGATATCGGAGTTGATTCCCATTGAAGTAGTTCAATAAAAAGATGAATAAAAATACAAAAATAAGTGAAAGATTGCATATTGCATGATTTCCAAGGAAATAACCAAATTGGATTGCTAATGAGATGAATATACATCTAGAGCACATAAACTCCAATTAAGCCTTACTTACTTTTGAAGTTAAACGCTATAAGTATATTATTTACTGATCGTGCTCTTTTTGGAGAATTGGGTTCATATATGGAAAGTTGGATTTTGTACCAAATTGCTATACACATCTATTGATTTTAGACGTTTGTATTTTAATTCAAGAACTTAACTTATTTTCTAACACTTGTACATATTTTAATATTTAACTCTTATATATATTCTACCTAACAAAATGTATATAAAAATCTCAAAACCAACAAAAAACAAAAGAAATAAAAATGAAGAAAACAAAATCATATACGTGTGTGTATGTGTATGTATATGTATACATATAAGATTTTTTTATCAATCGTGCCCTCCTTAGATATTACAATATTAATTATGCTCATTTTTTTTGGAATATAAATTGTACCCTTAACTTCTTGCACCATTATAATTTCTGCCTTTACGTTAGTTTGGGCATCAATGAACTGAAGTTAACCAACAATATACGTATCTACGTGAAGTAGATACCTTAATCTTTAAATATGTGGATGCAATCCTATATCGCATCCATTTAAAATATGATTGCTAAATATGTATCCGTCGTAAAAGGTACGGTAATATTTCTTTCTATCAGTCAATAATTATATCTACTAACATCTTTACACATATCTATATTCATATTCTACAAGAAATGGATATGGTAGCAGGATCAATATGCAAAAGAATCGTTTAACCTAAGATGGAATGTTACACGACTAACCCCTACCTCATGCGCCACCATTCTGTTGATAAATCCATCAATAGCATACATACAAAAATCCGATTAACCAAAGATTTCCAAAACAGATTTTCATATGTATGAATCCAGGTTAACAATGATAAGAGAAATATCCGTATTAAGAATATACGCATATACAAGCAAGAAAAAAATCCGGAAACCATCATGAGAAATAATGCGACAAAGAAAGAGTAGAGTTAGAAATCACAATCGAAGCGTCCTGTTGTAGGACTCCCCTTAGAGAGACAGTGCCCCCACTTTACCGGCGCACAGGGCCTTGACGTGCCGCTCCCAGAGTCCGACGGTCCATGCTCGTCGACGGTGCGCACCACGCTTGAGCGTCATCGAAAGCCACCTCCGTAGACGAAACCCGAGATCGAGAGAGGAAAGGGCGTCCTCGAGAGAGAGAGGAGGCGCCGGATAGAATGGATGGAATGTTCGTAAGCTACATCCACGCATTTCAAGAGATACTTAAAGGCGCCCGGGCGGTTACGTTCCGTGAGAGGAATTCAAATGCGCGGTTACCAAAATCGACTCGGTCTTTTCCACGCCAGGTCACGCTGCAGCCGCAACCGCAACCGCGCCCGCGCCTGCGCCCGAGCCCGGGTCGGTGCGTGCGCGTGTTTTGTGGTCTAAGGTCCTCTCTAGTCGGTTTCCAGACTAGTCTTAGGACTTCCCACATAAAAACCAAGTGCCAATTTTATCTCTCCACGATGTGGGACTAAACAGCACCCCACATGGTTGAAACATTGAATTCCAGAAATTGAGATACATTAATACAACTTGATATTGACCATCAAATTGCATCAAACTATCTCAATACATTTAATTCCAACAATCCCCCACGAATTCACTGTTGAAACACAAAGAGCCAAGAATCTCGGGTTTCCACACTCTGCTTTCAGTAAAGGTACCTTCTGGTTTGAACCTTTACCTGAGTTATCCCCTTTCACCATCACAGGAATAAAGTGAACTAAGTCTTGAACTTTAATCCTTTGATGTAATGGTATCGAGTGGTAACAACAGAGTAAAGTCTATGGTGACAATCTTCTGGTTTTGATGCTATTAATGGCCTTGCACCCTACCTTGTTTCATGAGTATATTTAGGATAAACCCTCATCCTTTATCTGCGGTCCACAGAAATATTCATATAGGTGGCATTCTCCAAGGATGCACTGCTCACATCCTGCTTATAAAATCTTGAATCCATTAAGAGCATAAAGCTCAACCTTTTCCTACAGTTTTCAGGCACTCACTTTTCAGGGATAGGACTCACATGCAAAGTATTGCATATTGAGTGTCAACCAGTTCCCCTTACAGCTTGTTTTCTCATTGAACCTATTTTGTGTGATCTCCACTCATTTAGGTTGGGTTGCTACTGCGGGTAAACTCTCAGTGGGTTTCAGCCCCATCCCAAGTCTGGATTTTTGGACTAAAGATCTATCAAGTCTCTTTGTAAGTGGATCTGTCGTGTTATCTTTGGTACCAACAAATTCCACAGCAATCACTCTAGAAGACACTAAATCCCTAATAGACTTAAGTCTAACTTGGATATGTCTTCTTATTTTCTGATTGTACTTTGAACTCTTTACCTTTGCAATAGTAGTCATGCTATCACAATGTAAAGAAATTGTCGGTATCGGCTTACCTACCATGGGCATCTCAGAGAAAAGCTCCCTAAGCCATTCAACCTCTATACCTGTTGTGTCCAAAGCACACAGCTCTGCCTCAAAAGTAGACCGAGCCAAGATGGTCTGTTTCACAGACCTCCAGGAGACTGCACCGCCTCCAAGGGTAAATACATACCCAGTCACACCGTTACTCCCGGAGTCCTCCATTTGACCTATCCAACTTGCATCACTATATCCTTCTAAGACAGGAGGATATTTACCATAATGCAGTCCAAGAAGTGCAGTACCCTTAAGGTACTTCAACACTCGATCCAAGGCCTCCCAATGAGTACGGTCAGGACAGCTCGTATATCTACTTAACTTTGCGACCGTGAATGAAATATCAGGTCGAGTACAGTTCACGAGATACATCAAGCTTCCTATAATCTGGGAATATCGTAGCTGTGCTACAGGTACTCCACTCTTGTTCTTGCAGAGGGGTTTAGATGAATCATAAGGAGTGCATACAGATTTACAGCTCTGATAGCCAAATTTCTCAAGAATTTTCTCAGTATAATGTGACTGAGACACAGTTATCCCATTAGTAGATCTAATCAGTTTGAGCCCCAAAATCACATTTGCAACTCCTAAGTCCTTCATCTCAAGCTTACTGCTCAAGAACCTCTTGGTTTCTTCCACTATCCTTATGTTTGATCCAAATATCAAAATATCATCTACATATAGGTATAAGACAACAAACATATCACCTTTAATTATAGAGTACACACATTTATCGGATTCATGAGCAATAAAGCCATAAGACCGGATAGTCTTATCAAACTTGTCGTGCCACTGTTTCGGAGCTTATTTTAATCCATAAAGAGATTTTGCAATCTTACAGACCTTTCTTTCATTACCAGATGCTACGAATCCCTCAGGTTGGTCCATATAGATCTCCTCCTCAAGATCACCATATAAAAAGGCAGTCTTCACATCCATCTGATGAATTGTGAGATCATGTATGGAGGCTAACGCAATGAGCATCCGAATCGTAGTCATTCTAGTAACAGGAGAATAGGTATCAAAATAATCAATACCCTCTTTCTGTTTGAAACCTTTGGCTACAAGTCTTGCCTTATATTTTTTTATAGATCCATCCGGTCTAAGTTTTCTTCTGAATACCCATTTGCTTCCTATGGTGGAACACCCAGGAGGTAGATCGACCAATTTCTACGTGTCATTTGAAATGATCGAATCCATTTCAGATTTAATGGCGTCCTTCCAATGCCTTGCTTCAGAAGAAGCCATGGCATCCTTGTATGTGGGAGGATCACCCTCGATTTGGTAGGAGACAAAGTCACTACCTAAATCCTTGGCAATCCTAGGTCTCTTACTTCGTCTAGGTTCAACATCCTCCAAAAATTCATTGGGTTCAGAAGAGGTAGCCCCCACATCTGACATCTTTTCTATTTGTTGTGTAATAGAACCAGATGTTGAGGCTGCGTCACTAGTCAGATTTTCAAGAATTTATTTCTTCATTGGAAAAATATCCTCGAAAAATGTAGCATCACGAAGTTCAACAATAGTATTAGAATCTATGCATGTGATCTCAGAACGAATTACTAAGAATCGATAGACATAACTATTTTTCAGATACCCCAAGAAGACCGCGTGAACTGTTTTAGGTCCAAGCTTCTTTCTCTTGTGTTCTGGGACTAAGACCTTAGCCAGGCATCCCCACACCTTAAGATATTTTAGGCTTGGCTTCCTATTTCTCCAAAGTTCAAATGGACTCTTATCTTTATGCCTTAAGGGAACTCTATTCAGAATATGGCAGGCTGTATTCAAAGCTTCCCCTCACATGTAAGATGGTAGCCCAAAACTTTGTAAAAATACATTGACCATATCAGTTAGGGTCCTATTCTTTCGTTCTGCTATTCCATTGGACTGTGGTGAATATGGTGCAGTGACCTCATGAACTATGCCAAATAGTTTGTATTGTTCATCAAATATCTTAGATGTGTATTCACCACCCCTATCTGACCTTAGACGTTTAATTACTTTCCCGACTTGTGTTTCTGTTTCATTCTTAAAAATAAGAAATTTTTCTAAGGCTTCATCCTTAATTTTAAGCAGATAAACATAACAGTATCTACTGCTATCATCTATGAAGGTGATAAAATATCTTTTGTTATCTCTAGTCATCACACCACCAAACTCACAAATATCAGAATGTACTAAGTCTAGAATTTCAATTTCCCTATTCACAGAATGAAAAGGCTTTCTAGACAACTTAGCTTGATCACACATTTCACATTTGGTGAGTTTGTCTGTAGTATGATTAGGAATCATATCAAGTTTCATCATTCTTTTCATAGAATTGAAATTCACATGTCCTATCCTAGCATGCTATAAATCAGTAGATTCAATATTTGAAATAACATAAGTAGAAGAATCAAAACCAGAAATATTATTAACTGAACTATCAATTTCACATCTTATTCTAAATAAAAGATCATGATCAGCCAAATATCCTTTTCCAAGGAAAATACCATGTCTCAGAAAAACTACATTATTACATGTAAAGTCTAATTGAAAACCCTCTCTAACTAATAAAGAACCAGACAAGACATTCTTCTTAATATGAGGAACGTGCAGCACCCTGCGCAAAGTCCAAACTCGTCCAGTTGAGAATCTCAGCTCGACTTCTCCGGACCCAAGCACCTTGGCTGCAGATCTGTTCCCCATCATTACTGTACCACCGGCTGAAGCCTGATAAGATACAAAGAATGTTCTGTCAGTACAAATGTGGACATTTGCACCTGTATCAACAAGCCACTCATTAGGCTCGTTTACAAAGTAGAGTTCAGGGTTCACTGAGACATACCCCTCACCGGACCCGCCTCCCTCAGTCAGCACAAGAGCCTGAGGAACGACATCCGTAGACTTCTGTTGGGTCTTCAGAGAAGGGCAATCCTTCTTCCAGTGTCCAACCTGTCCACACTTCCAGCAAGGTTTGTTCTTTGGTTTTTTCTGGATTTTTCCCTTGGCTTTCAGTTTCTTATTTTTCCCTTTAGCATTGTTTCCCTTTAAGGTTATCACATTGACCTTAGGGTTCACGTATACAGGCATCACAGGTTTTTGTTTCCTATGCTCCTCTTCAATAGCTATCGAGACCATCAAATCATCCAGAGAAATTTTCTCCTTCCTGTGCTTTAGGGACATCCCAAAATCTTCCTAGGACTTGGGAAATTTCTCAATGATCGACATGACTTGAAACTTTTCGGGAAGTTTCATTTCTGCTTCGGCTAACCCATAAAGCAATAACAAAAACTCATGAGCCTGTTCCGAAACCGATTTGCCCTCAATAATCTGAAATTTCAGGAACTTGGATACCGAGTATTTTTCAATACCCAGATCCTCCGTGTTGTATTTCTTGTCCAGTTCCTCCCACAGATCCTTAGCGGTCTTGGTGGATGCGCCATAGACATCGAACAGAACGTTCGATAGTGCAGTAAGAATGCACCCATGACACAGACGGTCATGTTCTTTCCACGCATCCGCCATCTTAACCGCCTCAGGATCCGGATTTTATTCAGATAACTTAGGGCACTCGATTTCCAAAACCGAAATCAGTCCAATCGTGGTCAGCCAGATTTTCATGCGTTGTTGCCAACGCTTGAAATTCTGACCCCCAAATTTCTCTGGCATATCAATGAAATCCACACGAGACCGAAACCTCAAATCCGACATTTTTCTTATCACGTTATAACACTGTCTCTCTAAGATTGTTGATAAATCCATCAATTGCATACATACAAAAATCCGATTAAACACAGATTTCCAAAACAGATTTTCATATGTATGAATCCAGGTTAACAATGATAAGAGAAATATCCGTATTAAGAATATACGCATATACAAGTAAGGGAAAAATCCGGAAACCATCATGACAAACAATGCGATAAAGAAAGAGTAGAGTTAGAAATCACAACCGAAGCGTCCTGTTGTAGGAATCCCCTTAGAGAGACAGCGCCCCCACTTTACCGGCGCACAGGGCCTTGACGTGCCGCTCCCAGGGTTCGACGGTCCACGCTCGTCGACGGTGCGCACCGCACTTGAGCATCCTCGAAAGCCACCTCCGTAGACGAAACCCGAGATCGAGAGAGGAAAGGGCGTCCTCGAGAGAGAGAGAGAGAGAGGAGACGCCAGGTAGAATGGATGGAATGTTCGTAACCTACATCCATGCACTTCAAGAAATACTTAAAGGCGCCCGGACGGTTACGTTTCGTGAGAGGATAATGGGGCGTACCCCTTGGAATTCAAATGCGTGGTTACCAAAATCGACTCGGTCTTTGCCACGCCATGCCACGCCGCAGCCGTCGCCGCCGCCGCAGCCGCCGCAGCCGCCGCAGCCGCAGCCGCAGCCGCGCCCGGCCCGGTGCGTGTGTGCGTGTGTTGTGGTCTAAAGTCCTCTCTAGTATGTTTCCAGACTAGTCTCAGGACTTCCCACATAAAAACCAAGTGCCAGTTTTATCTCTCCACGATGTGGGACTAAACAGCACCCCATAGGGTTGAAACATTGAATTCCAGGAATTGAGATACATTAATACAACTTGATATTGACCATCAAATTGCATCAAACTATCCCAATACATTTAATTCCAACACATTCTTCCTCCTCTCTTCCGATTGACTATCGAGCCCTCTTAGTGTTCCTTCTTCGAGTTGGTCATGATAAAGAAGAGTTTCCGATAAGGTTTTTTGTGGCGGCTGAGCTCCTCTCTAGTGAAGATGATGGAGGATGACCGAAGGCAAAGGTGTTGTTGCCTCAACCGACGCATGACAAAACACCGATGGAGGAAAATCTATCAAGTTTTTGTTGCTATGTTTCTCGAGCACATATAGTGGCACTGGGCAAAGCTTCTAATGAAGTAGTACTCAGCTATCAGAGAGGAGATCTAATGTATTCTTCGAGCTCAAGTGGACCTGCCTTCTACCCGAGGGATGCGAAAGAGGAGGGGGTGGAGGAGGAGAGCGTAGGGGAGAGGAGGAGGTGCGCAATAATAGAGGGGGAGAGTCAGAGGGAGAAGCTATCAATGAAGGAGGAGGAGGGACTGGAAGGGGAGGGGTGTTGAGGAGGTGGTCGGAGGAGGAGGAGGGGCTGGAGGGGGAGGTGCTCGGTGGAGGAGGATGGGCTATAAGGGAGGGGCGGAGGAGGAGGTGGTCGAAAAAGGAGGAGATGCAGGAGGGGGTGGAGGAGGGAAGAGTGGAAGGAAGAATAAGAAAAGGAGAAGAAAAAACATTTCTACCCTCGATTTTTTATCTAATTACCCTTGTGTCCCAAAGTTAACATTTGTTTGGAATGCAGATGGATGACAACTAACTTGAGAGGTACAAGTGATCATCGTGGAAGAAATTGAGGTTAGAATTGATGTTCCAAAAAAGAAGGGGCATAAATGATATTACAATATCTAAGAAGTGCACAACTGATAAAAATATATTTAATTCATAATAAATTGCGCCTTTGTGAGAGAAATACCCTTATTTTATATCTCTATGCATGCTTTATATAACATACCAAAATAATTAAAAGGTTCTTGATCTTTTAATATATATATCTTTAATTCGAGTAAAATAATTCATAAAATATTAATTTATGTCATTTTGCAAAAAAATAAAGTGCCCTATGTTCCTTATGGTTTTAGGCGAATGTTATAATTGGAATTACAAAATTATCGTGTTTTGATACTTTTCATGAATAAATGCTTAAGTCCTTCTCTATTCAACATAAATTACATAATAATTGCATTTCTCATCCAAAAATTATGGCAATCAAACAAGGTGTATCCATTGTGTTTCATTTAATGCTTAAAGATCCTTTAATTTATTGTAGGTAGCTCCAAAAGTTGTCAAAAATCACAAAACAAGTTGATTTTCTATTTGCTGAATTAAAAACATAAAAATTCTAAAGAAATGTGTTTCCTTTAGCATTTCAGGCACTATATTTAGAAAAAATGCCAACATGCAAGATTATCCACTTCTGTTTTTTCTGTATTTATGATCTTAAATGTTGTTGAAAATAAATATTTCACAGTCAATATTTTCCTTTTAATATTTAATTCAATTTTAAAAATACCCAAAAATCTTTCAAGGTAGATTTATCTTTCTGAAAACAAAAATATTTTCGTCTTTTTGGAATTGATTTCAGCCATGTTATGTGTTTTCAAAGTTCCACATATATATTGCTACATATGTTTTCCGATCATAGTCCATTGCATTGCATATGTTTCCTTTGCTTTCAGAAAGCAAAAAAATACAAAAAAAATGCATCACTTCATATAACTCGATTGCTTTGTTGACCATTATTTTTCTCATGGCCGACCTTGGAGCTTTCCCAAGTCAAATATTTATAATATTTTTATAATATGTAAATAGCTATACATTTCTTAAATTGTATCTTTATAAGAATCTTTATAAGATTGTCTATTTAACAAAAAGTTTGGAAAATGAATATGCAGAATCAAACAGTGTAATATGAAGACCTACAATTTAAGATGGATTGCTATATGTGACTTGAAGAGTAAATAGTGAGTTACTCTTCACATATAGTTCCACCTAAAATATAACTTAAGATTGATTGTTACTTGCTTGACTGCATTATTAGATTGTAGATATGGTCGAGAGAAGGGAAGACGGCGAGAGATGTAGTTTGGAGGAGGCATACAGAAGTGTGATGGCTTAAGAGCTTCCCATACACATTCTTTGTATTGGAGTCGGTGCGACCATGATCGATTGGTATGGTAATTGAGGTGCATCTAATGCGCTATGATGTAAGAAGCTGATGATAGAGATCTCCCAATTGAAGAAGAAGGTGTTGGAGGTAAAAGCCGCGGACGAGCAACGACGTAAGGAGGAGACATATGAGTTGCCGACCACATTAGAAGAGATGAGAGCATTGCTGCGCAACTTGACTTCATCGCCAATTGAGCAATAAGGCAACCCTTTTTTAGGTTGCGGTGATGACAATAGTCCATCTTAGGATACTTGGTTGATTTTATTTTACTTTACTTCTCATGTTTTAGTTCCCAGTTGAATTTCTTCTTTTTGGAACCGTATACTTACTGCAAAATCTCTTCTTCTCTAATGTTGTGCTTGTTTATCTTTTACACCTTATACGCTGTGTGTTTGGTCGAGAATGATACGTCAAGAAGGACATTTTGTGTTCTTGTGCGCTCGCGAGGGTGGATGGTTGAGAATATTCTTACAGAGTGTTTTCCCCCACTTTGCAGGGTAGAAGTTATGACATCATGTGTTTATGTTGATGAGTAAAACAGAGGATCCCTAAAAGTTCATAAATCTTAAATATTCCCTAATGGGTGTTTAACCATGAGGGAGTACACTCATTAACAATTTAAAAATTTCTAAGGATACTTGGCCTATAATAATTTAACCACCTCTCTTTAGGTGCCCATGATTCTTTAATGATTATGAAACCATTAAGGAATACTTTCCCCAATGATTCTCAGCATGTTAATGAGGCTCATGCTTCCATTAGCTATCCAAGGATTCCTAATGGCTAAAGGGATGTTAAGGAACATACTCTCTAACGGTAAGTAAATATCTTGCATTTCCTAATGGTCTAGGCAGGACCATTATAAAATGCAAGCCATGCCATCCCTATAATTGATGGAGAACTCGGATGGTTTTATGGCATACCCTAACAATTTTGAAATGTTAGGAAATGCCCTATTTCTTGTGTTGCCTGAAATTCCCTTGGATTATTCAAATTTAAAGATTTTGGTCATCTTGCATTTGCACATGAACCTACTTATGCTAAATGCATTTCTCTTAAGTATGCCTCTAAGATGAAGGGATGTTGATTATGGTGTGTTGATATGAAATCACCTAATTAATCATTGAAAATAATGTTGTATTCTATAAGTCTATCATTTATCTCCCAAGAATATTGTTATTGTTTGTTCTTCTATGCAAATGGAAATGTGAGTTTGAGGAAACCAATGATGTAGGAGAGACGAGCATATTTTCTAAAGTTTCATCTGAATAATCTATATATTATTTTACCGAGGACAAAAGGTTATTGGCCACAAAATGCTTTAAAAAAGAAATAAGGCATTTCTAAAGTTACTGATGCAAGTACAAGGCAAGGCTAGTTGTCAAAGGCATTACCTAGAGAAACGATATTGATTATAATGCTATGTTATTGTATGTTGTAATGCACACCTATATACGAGTTCTTCTAACAATTGTTGTTGTGAATGATTTAGAATTGGAATGGTTAGATGTTAAAACAACCTTCTTACATGAAGAACTTTTAGAGGAGATATATGTATTAACCTGAAAGATTTGAAGTATATGGAAAGGAAAATCATATGTTCTTGTTGAAGAAATATTTCTATGGGTTGAAGCAATCCCCCATAAATGGTACAAACATGTCAACTCATTCATAGTTGCATAATTTGCATCTATATTAGACACTTGGATGATGGCTTCTTTATTTTTTTTGCTACTTTATGTTGATGATATGTTGATAACATCCGATATGAGCATGTTAAAGCCTTACTTGGAGGAGAATTGAGATATACATCTTGGTATAGCCAAAAAAATACTCGTCATGAAAATATAGAGAGAACTCAAAGCTAGGAAGTTATGTTTGAGCTAGAAAAGTACTTGCAATTTTTTGGAGCATTTTGGCATGATCAATGCATTTTTGATAATAGGCCAAATTATTTCAGGTTTTCGACAAAGTGTCTCTACATGGAGGAAGAGAATGAGTATCTGTTACGTTTTTCTTACTCCAGTGCTCTTGTGAGCATCATGTATGCCATGATATGCACTCATACATATGTTATCTAGGTAGTTAGTGCAGTGAATAGATATATGTCAAATCCAATGAGAAAGTCATTGACTCATTTTGAAGTGGATTCTAAGATATCTGCGAGGTAGCACTGGGATCTGTATTGAGTTCGAGAAGAGTAATGATGGATTAGTTGGCTTTATTGATGCTAAATATGTATGTGACAATAATAAATAAGATTAATGACATGCGGTTTATGCAATATTAGCATATGTATCGTTTCTTGGATAACATCTTTGCAAACATTATGGCCTTATCAACCACGAAAGCGTACTACAGGGCGACAACTGAAAAAGGTTTCGAGGAAACAATTTTTAGCGGATTTACGACGAGCTGAATCTTGATCAGAAGGCAATTATCATCTAATGTGATGATCAAAGTGTCATACATTAGAAAAAGAATCAAATACAATGTGAGAGAACAAAGCACTTTGATGCTCACTATGATTCCATTAGAGAAATAGTCAAGATGGAGATTTGATGAGATATTCCTTGAAGTCAACTTATTCATGATCTAATACAATTTGTAAATGGATCTTGTCCAACCTGATTAATGGATCATTTTATGAAATTTTGGATATGATTAAGGATTCGATTATTGGGTACCCAATTATACTTATGCTAGGGTAAGGCGTGGGTTATCTGAAATTTTATTTAGGGGAGAGTGTCACCTCTTAGGGTTTTTGTATCCCATATTCTATTTTTTCATAACGAGATATCTCTCTCCCCTTGATTTTTTTCTATATGCTGGTGGAGTTTTTCATGTAAATCATAGTTTTATTTTTTGTGATTGCTTATGGATTGTTGTTTACTTGGATTGTTTCATTACAAATAGTTTGTTGGTGCCATTATTGAATTTAATTTCTAGTGATTTTACACTTGTGCTATTCATGATTCTGAAATTACAGTTATGCCCTTATATTTTTTACAATATCACTTGTTTCCCTATTAATGAATCTCAAATTCAACGTCATGTTATTGATTATTCAACCCTATATCTTAGCGTATTAACTTCTAACAATTAATTAAATATAACTAATATCATACAACTTGTAGATAATTAAGACTATTTATTGTAAATAAATAAATTCTCTAATGATTGTAATTATGTTTATATGTTCTCTTTAGTTTATTTATGTGATTTCTTCATATTTAAAATCCAATAAAAATTAGTGTGATTTGTAAACATATGCTGCATATTAATTCCTATTCAAAAATACAAAAAATAAAACAATTAAAATTGATATTTTTATATTCATAAGTACTTACAAAAAAATACTATGTATATATGACGTATCGTGATTTTGTGTTCTATATGAAATTTGTAGCTCTTAAAAAACACACAACTTTCATGTAGAATAATTTTTTATTTAACCTCATTTACCATTTTATTTTGATTTATCTTTTATGTATTTTTTCTTTTATTTTCATTGGGCCACTTGGTCGCTGTTGGGTGCACCACACAACATGCTTCCCTTCCTTCTTACGCATCCATCGTAGATGTCTGATCATTTGATCAGATGGCCGCCCTCAGCTCACATCTGCCTCATCAGAGGCCGTCTGATTAAATGATCAGACGATCGCATCCAATCCATATGCGTCCAAATCAAGGCTGTTCCTTAGATCAGGTTTTTTTGTTATAATTATGCATGTGCCCTTAGTTTAACGTCTATTTGAGAGGGGAATGGACAACAATTTACCCAAAGGGCATAACTGTCAATGGCCTAATAAGGAAGGGGTGGACAAGTTGTTGCAAAAAAAAAGAGAGGAGCATAACTGTAAGTACAGAATCTTTGAGAGGCACAGGCGTAAGAAACCTAATTTCTATATGAATACAATCTGATCTTGTAATTTTCAAAATTCGGATTTTATGTCGATGGTGTGAACAGATAATGCCATTCAATTACAAATCGACAAAGAATTTCGTGTAATCATTTTTATGAGCTGACTGTAAGAAATTTGAGTAGTAGTTGCATATATCATCTCCAGAATAGAGCAATTCCAACATCATTCCTCTAAGCAACATAACTTGTCTGGCACTTCCTGAATTTCATTCCAACATTTTGCATTATTCGACTACTTACCAAAGGGAGATTAGGAGGCGACTGCGAGGCCACGGGGAAGGCGACTACAACTACACCGGTGACAACACTCTTGCTGCTCGGCTTCATCAGATAAGGGCTGCAAGGGCTTCAGAAAGCGCATGATGCTAAAAATATGGCATTGGAAGAAACCACCCACGCGAAGAAAACCCCACCTACAAGTTCAACAACAGGGTCCTTGATCGGGGTTCAAAAATACCCCGCTTCCAACCAACCGCACTCACTGATGAAAGATGGTGAAACATTGATCCAAGCAAAACAGCGGAAACACGCATAAAAAAACGAAACAAACTAAAGAGAAAACCCTCCAACCCAAAACAACTTTTTCCATCCTTTCGAAATTTTCCTGTATACATTATCATATTGCCTTTCTCAAATTTTCAAAGATCACAAAAAAAAACATCTTCTCATTCAACTGTTAAATCTGATCACTCAGTTTAAAGATCCATGCACCATAAGTTTGCCTCCTTGTGATTGACACTCAGTCTCCACTACAAGTACATAAAATATATTAGTGTTTGCATAACCGGTAGGGATGAAAATAGTCAAATACGGATACGAATAAATGTATAATCATATCCTTATCCATTTTAAAATACGAATATGAATGCGGATACGAATATAGACGGATGTAAAAAATATGATCCCATATAAGTAAAAACGAATGTGAACATAAAATGAATACGAATCGGATACGAACAATAACAAAAATACTTAATAGGTTAACTAAAATATACATGTTTAGGATGGTTTACACATAAAATAGATGTAACATATATATTAATTTCGTAACACTTATATCAATAATGGTGAATGCAATCATAAAATATTATTACAAATATCTATAAATAAAATAATCACTATATTTATGAATGAAAATGAATATACGAATATGCATGTGAATATTAGCGAATAACAAAGTGATATCCATATCCGCATCTATTTTAAAATGAACATGCTTACAAATATCAAAAAATATATAAAACGAATATGATAGCGGATCGGATAAGAATATATTCACATTCGTTTTCATCCCTCGTAACTAGGATTTCGGTGACTTTTCTTTTTTGAAGGAAAAAGGGTGTCAAACAGTGAAGGTAGACACCTAAAAACTTATATTCACAAGTTAGGTACAAAGGTTACAAAGACCAAGACCCATACATGGGTCTAACATGCTCTATTACATTTTCGATACAAAATCTTTCCCCACGAAAAATAGTTCCATTCCTTGCCAAGCAAATCGTCCATAAAATAGATGTCGCATGTTGTTGCTCTGCTATTGTGCGAGTTTCAGACAGTCAAATGGACTTCCATAATTCTCAAACCCCTGAAGATGCAACAGTAGGTAAGTTGGACCCTGTCCAAATCTGTCTTGAAGAAGAACAAATGAAAAACAAGTGCTTAGCATCCTCCATCTCCTCTCCACACGGCATGCAAAGAGTCGGGCTCTCCGAGCACTAGTCGTCCCCCGCTTTCTCCCAAACAATCAGAGAAAAACTTTGACTCTTTTAAGAATCCTCCAAGACCATAAGTTTGCCTCCTTGCAATTGATACTATGCTTTCCTTGATATCCTTTGCGTAGTTGGATCACTACCAGAATATGACTATTTGTCGACGTTTATAAACGTCGACTTAACCTTTGTTAAACGTCGTCTTAGCCTAAGTCGACATTAATTAAATGTCGTCAAGATATGTCGTCCCAGCCTCGTCGTCCTAGGCTACGCCAACACTTAATAACATTCGTCGACCTTGACCTCTGACGAAGGCCGACATTCAAATGTCGACATAAATATCTAAGTTACCGCTTGAAGACGCCGTTAGGTGGTTTTACCGACGATGAAACGTCGACCTTGACCCAGCAAGTACGACGTTTGAACGTCGTTAAAAATGTCGAGGTTGCCATTTAACATTACCTTTTATTATATATTTGTATTTTTTTCCATGGTATGAATCCATATGCATATTGCTCTAAAATGTAATACATGTACATCAACGAACATTAAAAAATATATGCTTGAACATATATGATATACCAGTTCTCAAACACATTTCTCACAACAGAAAAAATCATATATATACGTGGGTATGTGTATTACATATACATACAAAAATATAAGTAAAAGAAGTTCTAAATTTTCTATAACTATCCATCCGGTTCTGCTCGTCACTTGCCGCTGCTGGAACATCATCGTCGCATGTTCATCCACGAACTCCTATTCTCTCCTCTATACGCCCACCATTTGGTAGAGGTCTGCTACCGCTGGTAACCAAAAGGAAGGGCACTCTTCTCGGATCTACACAACCAGCCTCCCCTCACTCGAGAAGAAGAAGCACGACCACTGAGGTCAGACTATTCCTTTGTCATCGTCACCCCAAGGCGGTCGTCGATCGCCGCCTTTGTGCTGCAGATCTCCCCTATCGTCGCTCTGCCTCCATCTTCGGCGCCCTAGCCGGAGAAGATCACAACCGAGAAGTCATAGGGCTTGACCCACCATCCTAAGTTCCACATGAGAAGAACTCAAGTTGTAATCACATATGGATTGAACCAAACACGAGGCACACGGGAGAAAAATCCATGGCAATGGAGATGAATAGGATACTTACAGAAGGCTGGACCATACGAGTCATACGAGATGCAGGGGGAGAGGAACCCATGGAGGTGGAGAAGCCCCAAGTTTAACCTAAGAAGAACCCATGGCGATACAGATGCAAGGAAGGTTCGACCATATTTGGAGATGTTCACTGGATATGAGTAGAGATCTGGACGGATTTCACAAATGAGGTGATTGGGATTTTGTAGGAGAGAAGGGTTTGGTGGAAGTTGAAGGGTCGAGGGAGAATTACTTTTGGAGCCAACGACATTAATATCAATGTCGAGTTTAAGTACTTACTTGATCACACGTACACGACATTTACACAATTAGATGTCGACCTTAATATAAGTACGATGACATTTGCGTTTAAACGTCGTAAGAAAAAAGATTCTGGACGTTTTTATATATGTCGACTTATAAATAATTAAGCACGACGTTTATTAACTTAGGGCCCGTTCGGTAGGAGAATAAGCAGGAATAAGGATGGAGAATAAGGGGAATAAGGGTCTATTCTCCGTTCGGCTGGAGGATAAGAATAAGGAGAATAAGATGAAATAAAGGTAGGTAAGGTGGGATAAAGATAGGAATAAGAGTGAAATAAGATGAAATAATGAGGAATAGTCGTACCACGGGAAAGCGTGTTGGGGGCTTATTCCCCTTATTCCATTCTTCCTTATGACCCAAACGAACAGGGCCTTACAATGTCGAAAAAACCTTAATATCTAGTAGTGGATAAGCAAATTGCAGATCGAAGCGTTGTTATCTCAAGCTTGGTTGGTCAGGATTGTGCAGGAGCAAGTGTATCATCAGCATTCTCAAGTCTGGACGATGATCTCTCCATTTTCAAGATGATTTTTACCGGTTCTATTTGGTTGGTGCTTGAACGATGATCTGGCAGACGAGTTTTTGAGAAATTGTTCTTCTCTTTGCTACTTGTCTGGTTGGGCTACGAAACCCGGGTGTAGCTTAGTCTCCTACTTGTATGGTTTGGGTTGAATGTTCAATATTTTTTTACTATAATGATGTTTTTTTTAATTCATTACTATATCATCAATTGCTAAATATACGGTGGCGAACTTATTTGTCATTTTTAAAACCAACAACAAATATTTATCAGTTGCTATATCATTAGCGGCAATCCATATACCAGTTTCTCCGTTGTTATTATTCAATATATATTTTATTGAGGATTAGTTAAAATTTCAATAACAACAATGGGATAAGCATGGTATATGCAATGTCGCTAATGATAACAACTGATATACCAATCACTGGTAACTTGAAGAAAAAAACTAAATGGGATTTTTACACCATGAAATATGAAAGAAATTTTGTAAATTATCTTCTCTATCATGTATTCTTCGTAATTATCACCTAAATCTTAGAAACTTGTTAGCTCTTACATTGCAGACCATACCGAACTCTACAATTAACTCTAGGAAGTTGTGGCATGACAATTAGTAAGTTTGTGAGGTTAAGGTGATAATTACAAAGAATACATGGTCGAGAATATAATTTACAAAAATTTTAGAGTTCGTGGTATAAAAATTCAAAAATGAATTTGCAACTAATATCATTATCTTTATATATTTAACAACAGACAATATAGTGATGGATTTAAAAAAAATTACTATACACTGATTTTATTGTAGTAAAGTAATTGATATTGAAAGCTTTTTATATGATTACTCCAGGAGTTAATACATAACCTTCCATCCAACCAGAATTTTGACATCTATGAAGATGACAATGATTGACAACAGGAGGTAATTATATATGGTTAGCAGAAAGAACATTTGAGCATAGTCTAAAGCCAGATGTTGACAGACTTTCCTCAAGTATTGCTATTTTCTAAATTAAGGGTTTTGTTAATCTTGTTTAACTAAAAACAATGTAGACGTCTCCCTCGACAACGTGAGGGGAATCAGGAATGGTATAGTTGGCTTGTTAATGGGGGATGACATGACAGTTAACCTCTGTCCATCTTGTTGAATGTTGGAGAGGTAATTAATCTCGAGATAATAATCTTACAGAACAAAACTCGTCGAGAAATAGATTTACTTGAACAAGCTAATGATGATATCTGTAAAGTTTTTACGTAGTTTTTAGATATCTATTATGACATTACAGCTTTTGCTCATCCGACTGTAATGGGTATCTTTGTCGTTTGACGGGCAACAGGGAGTCCAGTTCTTTCTTTATTTGTCGAAGCATTGCATACCCAACTTTGTATAATCGTTTACTGCTACAGGTGGGAAGCTCTCATCTTTCTCGTGCAAGATTCCTCTTCTCTCCTCCCCTCTCGTTTTTTTTACCAATCTGGTTGTTTGTTTGACTGGCCTCATCGACGAACCAGTTGCTTAATGAACACCATCTTATACTTAAATAGTTGATGTGACATCAGACATGCTCCTCTGTCATATCAAATAAATAACTTCAAAGTTCTTTAAAACCAAATGATACCTCTATATTAATGGAAGTACTAGACATCCTTTGGTTGTGGGTCAATAAAGAGGGAAGGAAGGAAGATAGTATATTGCCCTACCGTCGTCGTTTCTTCTTCCTTTACCATAGATGGATGGTGGTATTTAAACCGGTGAAAGGTGGACAGTGGGTAAAGTTGGCGGTGAGTTGGAATTGACTTGGAGGGGAAGGGAGCAGTGAGCAGAAGCAACTGTTGCTGGGAGGTTTATTAACGGGAGAGAAGGGGGGCACTGTAGCGTGTGGGAGAGGAGAGGGAAGGCGAGGACAGACACAGCAGCATGGAAAGCGGGTTGCGCACGCAAAGAATGGCAACACATCGATGGATGGATTAAATATGGGATGTGACCATTTGCCCAAAGAAGACAACCCATTCAATTCGATGCTTGTTTGCTTCTTCTGTGAGGATGGATACACAAGGAAATGCATCGTCTTGGGCGGAAGGGATGCAATAGAGTCTATTGTATTTTTTTTTGGAGGATCATGATCGAGCTGTTTGTACGAAAGTATGAATTTGTGGATATCGTTCGATAATGATCGAGCGGTTTCAAATGTCACAACATATTATAAGAAAAATAAGTTGTAGCTACAGAACTATGGTCACAGATGTGAGGTTTGTGGTTACAGAATTGGCTCTGACCACGACACATCGTGTCCAATAGCCGTAGCTACAAGTCTAGTTGCGAGAGTTTTCTAACCACGAATAAGCCGTGCCCGCTACAAGTGACCACATAATTTATCATGGACACAGCTCTTATATGAAGACTTTGACCACAGATTGTAGCTACGAGAAACTAGGGGCCACAGAATTATCGTGGTCACAAGTTTCTGTAGCTACATGGATACAACTCATTTTTCTTGTAGTGACAGATTCTGTTGTATCCCTTCCTACAATAGAGGATCCATTTCCTCATTGGGAAAGGAACTTCTGCTACAACAAGGGATGTAGCAAAGTCTGTTGTGGCCTTTGAAGTCGCTTGATCAAGATGGAGCGGTTCCTACGAATTTCCACTTTTGTGGGCTCAGATCAAGGGAATTCATGGGAACTGCTCGATCGTGATCGAACAGCTCCAAAGACCACAATAGACTCTGCTTCATGATTGAACGGCTTCAACGGCCACAACAAACTCCGCTGCATCCCTTGTTGCAGCAGGATATCCTTTCCCCAGCAAAGGATGCAACAAAGTCTGCAGTGGCCTTTGAAGCCGCTCGATTACGATCGAACGATTTCCATGAATTTCTTTGATTCGGGTCCACAAAAAGTGAGAATTGGTGAGAACCATTCTATCGTGATGGAACGTGATGGAACGGCTTCAAAAGCCACAACAGACAGACTCACTTACTACAGAAGATCATTTCCCACATAATAACATCCAGCAAATATGATGTATGGCCCAAGATTCTAGGGCCTAGCATCCAGCAAATTCGAAGCCTGATGAAACACGATTTGTATTAGTCCTATCTGCAGTGTAAATCCACTCTAAAAAAAGAGAATGCAATCATATAAATCCACTCTAAAAAGGAAAAGGCAGATTAGTCCTAAGACTTAAAGAGGGAAGGAGTAGCGACTGCTTTGCTTTGGGAGGAGTTCCGACCACCCACCGGAATCGGGGGTCGGAGCGGCGGATTCGGAGCTGCTGCATGTCGCCATGATCGTCGTCTTTGGATTTATTAGACCCACCTGCATTCTTTATTTGCCACGTACAGTAAGCGTCCGTGGATCTATATGATTATAATATGTAACAGCACGTTATAGTGTTATGTTTTCCGGCGTCTACGGCGTGTCCGTAAGTCCTATATGAATAATATATATGCCAGTGGTGCGATTTCCGAGAGAGCTGTAATAATGTGACAATTCGAAGGGAGACTCTACTCTACTCCAGTGCTGTGATTATAGGAGATCCCGAGCTCAACTTGACGACGATCTTGCGTGAATCATGCCATCCCAAGTGGGCTTTTTCCATGTGGAGTGTGACCTGATGCCACCGTCGTCGTCGTTGCAGCTCTTCTTTCAACGCCCTTTTCCCCTCCATTTCCTCTGCTATCTTTTGTCCTCGTGTTCCTATACCTATCAGTAGGAATGAGCATGGGTCGGGCCCTCAAGGGCTCATGCCCAAGTCCACCTAAAAATTCCGGGCTTTGGATCGGGTTTAGGCCCGTAATTTTTTTTGTTTCGGCCCAAGCTCAGGTCCGACCCAATTCCTATGGGCCGAGCTTAGGCCGGGCCGACCCATTTTAACCCATTATATATTATTAACTTTGAGTTTGTATTTAAAATCAATCTCAATTCAAGTTAGACGAGCTAAAACTGTTTAAAACATATACCATTATACTTGTGAAACAACTAAAACTCAATTCTATCGGAGATGATTTCTCATTTTATACAAGTCCACTCAATGTTATATACCATAAACGTCTCTCATTACAGAAATTGAAAGAGTGAACCAAGTTTACACAGTTAACAACAACAGGTGCACCATGCATTACATGTTAAAAAAATGAGCATAATACTCGTATTGGGTAAAGGTTCAATAATAGAAAATATTATAATAGAAAAAATAAACATTAAAAACTCAAGAATAACCACCAGAATCTAAGACATAGACTAATTAAGAAAAAATAATTCTAAAATAAAATACAATGATCATCAACTCATATGTCCCATACATGACTTTTTGATTTATAAACATTGTATGAAGATAGGATACATGAACAGAGTGTACATGACAGGTTAGAGTTTCCATACGTGTAGGATATGGGAAGGGTTCGGGTCCTCTTCGGATCGGGCTAGACCAAGCCAAGCCCGAGCCCAGCTTAAAAAAATTTTGGACCTAAAAATCAGGCTCAAGCCCAGCCCAATATTCGTTTGAGCTTGGGCCGGGCCGGGCCGGCCCAGCCCAATGCTCATCCGTACCTATCAGACTTGATTGGCATCAAGTAATCCATGGAACTTGTACACCATGCATTGCTCATCTTCTCTGTTGAGTAGCCGTTGGGACGGAGTTGCTGTAGTTGAAGAAAGCCTCAACCCACACTTTTCCTACTTCTCAATCTTCATCGATGCCTTGAGAAGATTGAGAAGTAGGAAAAGTGTGGGTTGAGGCTTTCTTCAACTACATCAACTCCGTCCCAACGGCTAATCATACTGGCGAAAGTTCTGGGCCATTTGGTTTTGCCCGGGATTGGATTGGCTATCCACTAACTTGCCATATTAATTAAAGTTCTTATTGAGAAACAAATGTGGATGAGAAGTCAGGAGAGGAGCATGAGAAAATGCCCCCATGGCCCCATGGTGTTTACTATCAAGTATAGACTATAACGAACGAACTTCAATAGTCTGGTGGTAGTATAACGAACTAACTTCAATAGTCTGGTGGTGGAGCAGTATGTCTTCATCCAAAGGAACATTGGTTCGTCCGATACTCCATATTTACTTGTTCAAAAAAAGTACATACTATAACAAATTACCACAGTAGCGGTGATTTCTGAAATCGAAAAATTTTATTTAAGGTTTTTCTGCAAAAACTTTTCTTGTTACAAAGTAAACGATATTTTAACTACCAATTCGTTAGGTGATACATTTATCAGAGTAGTGGCATGCAACAAAATGCTGCGAAAATCCTTTAAAAATCCCACCTCTGACAACGGATTTTGTCCGATGATTAAAGTAAGAGTTTTTTGTTTTCACAATTATATAATCTGATGAGCAATGATACATAGCATCACCTCCAACACATTTTTCAGAAATATTTATATAATTTCATATTTATTTGTTACTTTATTACTTTATTTATTAGTTAATATCATCATCTTGAAAGTACTTGTACTTCGTATTTTAAGTTGATTCAATCTATATTTTGAACTTATTTTAATAATAATTTATTGTAGACACAATGTTTATCCAACTTGTGGCGAAGGAAATTCCATTTATGGAAAGCTCGATATTCTGTAACAACAAAAGTTTATTTTGTACTGACAACCCTGAAGCATGGCGATATAATCATGCTTCTTCGACTAAAGTAGTAGAGGCTTGTGTCATGTAAACATTTGAAGGGGTCATGGGTCGTTGCAATCTATACGCGACCATCCAATTCATTGTGGAACTGATCTCACCATCAAAGTTCAATTACCTGACCAAATTCGTCCCATTATTAAGGAGTCATCGGTCGTTGCAATCTATATGCGACCACCCAATTCATTTGGATGGGTTATGGGTACCTTCGTGTAAACATACAAAAAGGCAATTTTATTAGAAATTCCGAAAGAGCATATTTGCATGCATAATAAATGGAAAGATGCACAAAAATACTAAAATAAAAATGTAGCGTGAACAAGCATGATAGGATTTAAGACCTAGGAAATTGGCATTTGTCAATTATATATCTTTTTTGTCTTAACGTAACTCGTGCAAAGCGTGCTTATTTGATAATGGACGATTGGATGAAATCTCAACTCATAATTTGTTTTCGATTAGATTATAATTAGATATTTCTAATTACTGCAGACATTATGAAGTAAAGGAGGAAGGATCGAGGAGAGTCAAAGTTGAGGCTTTCATGCGATATTCGTTGGGAATGGATTGAGAATCAATGTGACAATATTCATAATTCAAACCTTGTACAATCTTTGCAACCTATGTCTAAAGAAACATTGTTAAGATGCATTGTTTTAAGATGAATAGAAAATAAAACAATTCTATAAAAAAATATTATAAGCCAACAAAGGGAGACTAGCCAGTTGTAACACCCTAACCCCAAACATAGTACCACATGAAAAACTCACAAAGTGGGTATAGTATATAAGTGATGGGGATTACTACTTGATAAGTTTGACTTAAACATTTTGGGTTGTTGTCAACGAGTCCATTTGGGTCCAAACCCAACAAATTGTTAGGACCAATTTTCCTCAATAACGGACCAGGGACCTAAACTCAAGACGTTACAAAAGTAATACGTGGAGATGAACCCCCTCTATGTTTCATTAATTTTTTTATATCAAGACAATACTTTAATATTTAACGCAACTTGCTAGTGACTTGGCATGGAAATGCTATGTTATGTTCCACCATGCAGACATATGTGCTTGTCAACACTTCTTTCCACGATTGTCTAGAACCACTTCCTACTTGCCTTCTACTCATTATAACAAATGGGTTTATAATGATACTTTTTTTTCAAAAAAATCCGTCAAGGGATCGGCTGAATAGAACAAATGCAATCGGAAATGGGACGTGGAATGGAAAGAATGGAAGCGGTGATCTAGAGAAAGGGCTGGATTGACCAACGCCGGTCACATTTTTCATCAACATCACTGACCTCTTCTAGACACGAGAGCACTGATCCAGTACTTGTCCTCCTTACTGAAGAGAAAGAGTTCCTTACCGTGGAATTGTTCATGGCCGCATCTGTTCTATTCAACGAATCCCTTGTCGCTTCCCCCAAGGAAAGGGGTATCGATCTGTCTGAGAAAGAATAAAAGAAAGAAGAGGAGAGACAGGAGGAGAGAGATGGAATAAAATCCACCACAATTAAGATGAGGTTTTATTAACCCATCATTAACTTAAGCAAGTTGACTCAAGAAGAGTTAAATTGACGAGAGGGTTTGTAGTGTTAAACGAACCATGTTTACATGGTTGAGGTGATAATTATAATGTTTACAAAGTCAAAATGGTAATTGACAAAATTTCTATAGTTTGTGGTGTAAAATCCCTTAAATTTACTTTATCAGAAAGTAATGTTTAAAGCAATCATTAGACGAAAGATGTGCTGGAGATAAAACTAATTCTAAGTGTGCTTCTTCGATATTAGCCCTAGAATCTTAACTCGTCGAAATCACCTGTCTTGCTACAAGTTTACCGAGATATTCAAAGCTGGTATATATTTAATCAAAACTGCTAGTGCGGATGGGAACGCGGAGATATAGGTTAGAGCAGTGATGAATATATAACTCATCGCCTTTATTCTTTCAATTTGGTTGTTATTGCAATTTTTCAAAATAAAAGGGTATTATATATAAGAAATTAACAAAATGTGGTTAGTTTTAACAATCCAATGGATGAAAGTTAACAACGTGGTTCATAAGGTAAGAATTGACAAGTTTACGAGATCGAGGAGGAAATAGGTCGTTTCGAAGGTCGCTGAGGTAATTGAAAAATTTTATAAGGTATGTCGGGTAAAAATCGCTTTAATCATATCCAATATAATGAACTTATACCTTAAGACAAACTATCCTTTTTCTGGGACATGTATGAACTAGTTAGTTAGTCTTTTAGGACACTGACACTTAACCACTCATAATGTGCACATTCAATTAGTCATATTTAGTATCATCGATAGCCTACAATCTTCATCCATGTTGGATCTCGCGTTGTGATTATAAAGTGCTCAATATGTATGTGGTTGAGGTACGTACGTCCTAACTAAATTCCTAATACTTCAACTGGATTTATTAATATAGACACATGCATACATACATAAGTGATATATTTAGGCTTATTAGGCCAATAGTGCTCATCAAGAAATATACTAATGATGGAGTTATCTATAATTGTAACCCACATAACTGATATTGGAATATCTCGAAGGGGCGCAACTGATAAAAACCCTATAATAAACCCATTTTTGTGTTGGTAGTTGGAGACCTACCATGGATCCAGCCCATGTGTATCGATGTATAGCTAGTGGCATTGGTGCTGCAACAGGTGACTTTAGTCAGAGCATGTGAGGCTAAACATAAGCTGGTTTTAGGGCAGGAGAGGCTGAACAAAAGCAGTAACCATCGCATGTCGGCATCTGAAAGCGCAACAGGACCTGCTATGGCGTTCTAGCCATAGCATGCTGGTCTCTGGAGCCAAAATAGGTGGCCTATTATGGCGTTCGTGCCATAGCAGGTGGCAGGCTACAGGTGCGGAAATGAGTTTCCAACACTTATAGAGGGCTATATCAATAACATATTTTATATTATTTATTTGTCGTGATATTTTGAATTCTCTACCAATAACATATTTCTTGATATATCGGTGTTTTCCCACAAATCATATGACAATAACTTTTAAGGATTTTTACATCCATAACCCTGAGTAATTCCGCAATAACAATCATAACCCTGCATAATCATGAATTACATGAGTAATCCCGAGTATTGCTTAACTCTTATAAGACACAATCCCGTGTTATATCCCGTTTGAAATACCCGTTAGATTTGACGGTTTCCGTTAAAAAAGACAAAATTGTCCCTAAAGTCCATTCCTATTTGCAATAACATGTCATTGTTCCCACTGCCCCCCCATGCCAAGCTGCTCTACCCCCCGCCGCCGAGCGAGCTCCTGCTCCGCCAGCTCGACCCCCCCTCCCGTCGACGTCGACTGCCCGCAACCCCCAGCATGCCATCGTCCCCCCCGTCCCCCTCCGCGAGCTCCTTCTCTGCCATCGTTCCCCCTCCCCCTGCCCCCACCATGCGGAGCTGCTCCGCTGATGCTGCTTTGCTTGAGGCCCCCCTCCCGTCGAAGAAGCCCCCCCCCTCTGGAACCCTTACTGCCCCCGTACCTATGCAACTGCAGGCCCCCGCCCCCGCAACTGAATCCCCTGCCGGCCGAAGGCACCTCTGCAACCCCCTACCCCTGTACCTATGCTACCCATTGCCGCCCCTGCCCCTGCACCTCTGCAACCCCCCTGTCGTCGTCAAACTGCAAGCACTCCTTCCCCCCGGTCAAACTCCAGAAATGTCCACCTCGGTCGAACCCCCTCCCAGCACCTCTGCAACCGCCCCCATCGTCGTCAACCTCTGCAAGGGACCCCCCTCCCGGTCGACCTCTGTAAGCCGCCCCTCCCCTCCCCCGCCGCATGCCATCCTTCGTTCATCGTTGAAGCTCAGCAAGACCCCACGTCGAAGCCCTCGTGCCCTAAAGTCCCCGCGTCGAAGCCCTCGTGCCCTAAAGTCCTCGTGTCGACGCCCTCCCCCCCGCTGCCAGCGATCTTCATTCCCCATTCCCTCCCTGCACCTACAAGCCCATCCAAAAATATTTTATTTCTTCTTTTTCTTTCTTTTTTACGTTTGATCAATCTCAACCGTTAGATGTCAGATTGGTTAGATTAACTCAGCCATCTGGTTGACTTAATGAACTCAACTAATGGAAGGTTATGGATGTAAAGCAGAACATTTATTTAGGGTTTGCGATGTAATTCGTGATTATCCAGGGTTATGATTTTTATTACAAAATTACTCAGGGGTATGGGTGTAAAAATCCCTATTTTTTTAAGGTTTTTGTCAATCGTGTCCACCTAAATATTACATTATCAATTATGCCTCTCCCTTTTTTACATGATTAGCTGTGCCACTAACTTCTTGTTCTGTTATCACTTGTGCTCTTCCGTCGTACTAGCCGTCAAAAAGGTTGAATTAAACCATGATTTGTTTGAACCATGGTGTGATTAAAAGGGGTAATGGTGGAATCCCCTTTTTTCCGCCTCTCCAAACCCCTCCACCTCTACCTCCTCCTCCATCGCCTAGCCCCACAACCCATGATCTCCACCGAGATATCACCCCCATCTTCTCCAACATTTTGCTTCTCGTCAACCCACCTCCGAAGAAGAAGCCCCAGTCCCTCGCATCGGCTTGGGGGTTTTCACCTACGATCCTTTGATCTCATGGATTTTACGTTGGATCAAACCCAATGGGTTTGAGTCCTTTATTCTTTGCAGGTAGGTGTCTCACAGAACAGAAGGGTACGTTGGAGCTTCTAGAGCTTCTTCGATCGGACATTCAAGCCGTTCTCATTGCAACGTGAGGTCGTTTCCGGACTGCGGTGGCCTAGACGAAACTGCAGGGATTAATCCGAGGGTCTCTCGACCCTCATAGTAGTAAAAGAGATTTTGTCGAAGTTGGGTCTCTTTCCTTGAGACCAACTCGACTTCGACCTCGGTAGGAGGAACCTTGACGAAGGCATCACGGCAAAAGCGAGCATCGGATCTGATAGAATCGATTCAGCGCTGCGTAAATGTTCCGGATGTAAGTATGAGGTGTTGGTGAGGAAGCTAACACCACCGACAACCTATCAAGTTCGGCTCCATTTGAAATCCACCGGCAACGCAGCAAAATGTTTAAGCTGAAGTTTCCAGGTAATAATCATTGTCATTCATAGGTGTAATGGGACTGATCACTAAAATTCGACATAAACTATAAGAGAAAATAACATGAGCAAACATAAGGGTGTCTATCGAGTTCAACGAGCCGAGTTGGCTTCAACTCGGACTCGAACTCGATAAGAAACCTAAGGTACGAACTCGGGCTCGATAAGGGTCGAGCCTTGGATCACCAACTCGAACTCGTCGAGTTCGAGTTGACTCACGAGCCTCTTATCGAGCCACGAGTTTCTGAACTGGCTCACGAGCCTCAAAATGAGCTGGCTTATAAGCATCATGAGTTTCTGAGCTGGGTCAAAATGAGCAGACTTATGAACCTCTTAATGAGTCATTGTTCCATTTTATACATTAAATTATGCAAATGGCATTTGTAATTTTGATTTTTTATACTCTTTTATGTAGCTTTTTGGGCAAGAAAAATGTTAACCTCTATTTTATATCAAACTCAATGTGGAAGTTTCGGTATATATATTTTTAATTTTTTATTAAGAGGGGAAATAAGTTATCGAGTCGAGTTTCCGAGTTGAACAATACGCAACTCAGACTCGACTCGATAAGCTAACGAGCCATAAAACCCAACTCGGGCTCGGGCTCGTTAAGGTTTCGAGTCCGCTCACGAGCCCTTAACGAGCCGAGCTCGAGTTGAGCTCATCGAGTTCGAGCTTTCCTGACAGCCCTACGCAAACACGACGACATAGAATGATAAATATTGGCTCGGCAAGCTGCTTCCTCTACGGATCGTATCGAAACATTTTCTTAGTATTTAGGACAAAAGAAGGATCGACGGAGTCGGCGCAATCCCATGTGAAAACTGATTGGTATTGTATAAGTCGTCATCGCATCATCAGTGGGGCTGATTGATAATATTGTTAGGATTTCTCGTGTGATATAATCCATTTTCACTAAATCAAGCAAAATTTGTTTCTCTATCCCAACAACGACAAAACTAACTCTAAGAAGTACAGTTGTTGATTTCTTACGAAAGTATAGGCACAATTGAAACAGTAGCTAATTTCTTAGGAAAGTATGAGCACAATTGATGATGCTGAAAAGGAAGAGATGTATCGCAGAATCAAAGAGGGCACAACTGTAAATATCATCATCCATACGTTACTAATCAAACTTAACAGGAGACACCTAATACTTACACGATTGTTCCGTACTGATCAGATTCTACTGAATCAAGGCGTGAAATCTGATCCAATCCGAACGGTGCAACCCTGGTTCGGGACGTCTTCCCACGAAATCGATTCGTCCAATGGACTTACTCCGTAATTAAGCCCCAAATCGACGGCGTGTAATCGGTGGAATCCGAGCCAGATTAAGCACATTTGGGATTGAGACCAAGAGAGACATAATTGGCGGGTGGATATGTGCCCATGTGATGCCAACCAGATAAAGATGGGGAAGGGTACGGTTTGGTGGCTTCGGGGCCAAGCTCACACCATAAAAAATTTATATTTACTTAGAAATAAATCTACAATAATATGTATACATAAAAATGAATATGCAAATAGGAATACCAATATTTGCATATATCAATTTGAAATGTGTATCCGTATCCACGTTAACACATATATGGATACATGTGCCAAATCATTGTAATGGATAGAATGACGGATTGAATATGGTCTATCAATATATTTGTTGCATCATTAATCATTATTATTTCCGCATATATAAATATAAAAAAAATATCATTTTAATTTTTTAGATACGAGTATGGGTCAAATTAGTAGCTATAGGTTCATTTATGTGTGTTGGCTCCTACCATAGCGAATGCAGTTAGATAATCCGTATACATCTTTTATGCAGCGAAATTATGAAAGTTTGTGGACAACTATTGGCGTTGCTCGTAACTTGACGTGAAACAATTTTATAATCAATATCCTCGGTTTCTAAAGATGTATTGACAGAGTTTGTGTAAGAGCAGATAAAATGTGCCGAATTATAAGCCCGTTGATGTGAACACGGGCCCATGAGGAGCCCAGAGAGTAGACCCACTCTAAGGCTGAAACAAAGGGTCCCAACAAGAAGGATCCAAATTCCAGTTAAATGTGCTAAAGAGGAGTCCAATCTTATTTTTTTATCTAAAAATAAGAAATACATCCAATGCATGAGTCTAAAAATACATTTACCATGAATAATTAATGCCTAGATGCATATCTCAATTGTATAACTGAAAGATAGAATACAAGAGCGAAGTAAAAAAAATACAAAAAGCCCAGTCTACGTGTCGAAATCCGAATTATGGGCCTTATTTTTCAAAATGTACCATAGTATAGCCGAATTTTACGTCGATGTTAAACCTTAAAGTTGAAAGTCTACCATCGTTGTTATGTTTAAAAATGAAGCTCGAAATTGAAATCGAGGTATAGTTGACATACAGTTTTATAACTTATACAAAATAATATCCTCCAATATGCATGTATGCCGAGAAAGCAATTTGATTAGAGGATTTGGTTGAGTTGAAGTGAACTCCTTTCAAAAGACTAGTAAGATAGGTAATTAGTGAAGAGTATGTATTTGAATAGTTATGAGGATTAGACTATTAAATATGACGTATTTTATTTATATATTTTATTGTTATATTTATTATTAGGGTAAAATGGAGCTGCTCCCTTGAGGGGGTCCTAACTTAGCTCCCCCACCCAATTTTTCTCATTTTTTTTATTTTTTTGAAAAATTCTTCAGTGGATTTTTATCAATATATCCCTATATTATGCTATTAACATTTTGTGCGAAACAGAGACTCCTACGACCTCCATCCAGACGTGATCGTTTTTAGCAATTCTGTTACCAGTATCTGTTTCTCACGAAATTTTAATAGCATAATATAGGGATATAGTGTTGAATATTCATGGAAGAAATTTTCAAAAATGTTACCGTTAAAAAATGAATATTCACGGGAAATGGGGTGAGGGGAGCCAAGTTAGCTCCCCCTTAAGGGCAACCACATTCAACCCTTATAATTATAATATGTTTTTTATGTTGATTTTTCCTATTTTAATGTGGTTAGAAATTCGCCATTGTTGATTATCTAATTCAGATGCATAATTTAATCTTCTCAGTCTCTTTAAGAAGATGATATCTTGTATATGTACATAATGGTATCGATCAAATCCACACAATTCCAACAATGAGCGTATACAAAGATGACAAATTCTTTGAGACCTCGCTAAAAGAACTAAACAATCGTAAAAGGGGTGTGGTCGATGCATTTACTTTGATGACGGAAAATTTGTCACATGTAACACCTAACAAATCAATAGCTAAAACATTTTTAAAACTTATAGTATCCCAATGTGGGGTTTTGGTACCTCCAAATCAATGCTACCTCAACACTCATGTGCATCCTTGATCGAGCTTTGGCACCTCCAAATCTTGTAAGTCTTTGTAGAGACTTCATCTTAAAGGTGCAAGCCCATGATTACACTGTTTGTTGCTCCCCCATTTGTCCTAAAATGTTGGAATATGTTTAAGCTTCCAGACCTCTCAAAAATGGTGATGCAAAGTGTCATGATGAAGACTTTGCTGAGAGCACTCTTTGATCCCAATCATGTCTCCTCTTGTTCTTCCTCATCTTTATCTATACAAATAGAGGAGACTCTTTCATTTTGGGCAAATATGTAATAACTTGAGACTTTTTCATTTTGGGAAAATATGTAATAACTCGAGTTTTAGACCCAAAATCCGAATAAGCTGAGTGTGATTAAATAGTTGCAGTCCATCGAAAATAAAAAAATCCAATTTTGATCAAATTGGATTATATGATAGCTTGTCGGGTGCGTCTAATTGCCATAATAAAAAATTCAAATTAAACATTGGATGAGGGAGATATGCCCATTTTAGTGAATATGTTTCATGCTTTGAAACATGGACATGAAATTGGGTAAGATCCATATAAGGATCTGCCCCTACCCAATTTATATCGTATAAAACCCATATTTGACTACCATCTTTTCCCCATTTGAAAACCCTAGCAGTCACCAATCTTCTACCACCATTTAATGTCATTGAAAGAATCCACAAGCCGTTAAAGTTCATCGGAGGGGTAATTCACCTTCTTAGAAGTCAGGTTGTCCACCAAAGTATCTACTACCTAAAGGTCTGAAATGTCACGTTCGTATGCATAATCATGTACACCTAAATCATCCTATAATAGTTGTCAATAATGGATAATAAATAACTGGCACGTCCCAAAGATGGGACATGTGAAAGCTAGGATGTAATCAAGCATGTCTTTCGTCTTCTGAAAAGATTTATCAAATTTCTTCCTATGAGACTGAGGATATTCATCTTTACCTGACTTATGTGCCCTAACTGCATATGCCACCACTCTGACTCTGATTTTATGGCTTGGGATGCTACTGAATCCGAACCGATAACTATAGACCCTTGCATCATGCAGAGGATGTTCCGCTTGGTGCTCTTGATGGCAACCACCATAGTTTTGGCAACCTGTATAACTCTACCTTCAACATTGTACCTATATACTTAGGGTCTAAAGGATCAAGGGATATCAAGTTCTTTCTCAGATTAGGAAGATGGTGAACTTCTGTTACCGTCATGATGATCATGCATCTTGATCTTCATAGAGCCAATTCTTACAAATTCCTCAATGCGACATTTCCACCATTTATCTTCTCATAGGTGCAAAATCAATCTTCATTGGGAGTCATATGATAAATACAACCAAATCAAGAATTCACGTGTTATCTGTTATCATTTGATCTATGACGGTGAGAAACAGATCATCTTCAGAAAACACGTCTCCCTTACTACAACAACAATGGCTTTCCCTTTCTTCTTCAGACAATCCTTCTTCTAATGTCCATGTTCCTTGTAGTATTTTCATTCCCCAGAATTATGATTCTTCAACCTAGACTTCTGCTTTCCTTTCTTCACGTAGCCAAAACCATCATGACTCTTTTAGTGAGTCATAACTAAACCTGTAGCGATAGAGTCTTTCTTCCCGTAGACATATTCCAAAGTTCATGTATATGCAAACTTGTGTTAACTTCCTCTGGCTTAGCTTTTCTCTTCTCACAGTAAATGGATGAACAAAAATTCGCATATGATAGCGAAAGAGAAACCAACAAAATCAATGCAGCATCTTCATCTTCAATAGTAACACTTACATTTCTTAAATTCACCAACAATGTAAGTAAGTGTTTTATATGTTCTTTAAGATATGTATCGTCGTACATGCGGAGAGAGGACAAACGTTGCTTCAACAACAATTTATTGACCAGAGACTTCATCGTGTACAGATTCTCGAGTTTCAACCATAAACTAGTTGTAGTCATCTCATTGGCGACTTCCGTGATGATATCCACCAAACACAACATGGTAGTCGAGTGCACATTCTCTTCCCACACCATCAACTTGGAAGGATCGAGTGCCTTCGCCTGCTCATGATCCCATGACACCAAGATGCATTAGAGGACATATCTTGATCTGTCATACACTGAATATGTTCATCCTTGGGAACTTCTTGATCTTCAGATTATGTGGTGTCATCTTACCTGATGATCCCGAACCACCCAGTGCTTTGATACTAGTTTGTTGCGAATCACATAAGCATAGCACACACAAACGAACTAAGCAAACATGCAACCCACAATTGACAAGGTTCATCCATAACTAGTCTACAACACTGGATGACGACAAATTTTTTTACTATGTGGTGAAAGAAGAATACTGAGGATACCCGTAGTCTTAGCAGTAGGGGAGTTTCTATAATCTCTAGTACTAAACCCCCTTTCATCCCCGGTGGATCAGTACATGGATAGTTGTACAGATACACATGAAGTCTATAATAGATCTTTGATGAAATAAATATGTGTAGTCATATATTATATTCCCCCATGGTATTAATGTGGATTTTTTGAATAAAATGGGAATCCTAGGTTCTTGTTTTCTTAATCAATGTAAACATTGGAAGGTAAAATTGAATGGATTAGAATAAATCACCTTAATTGATTGTGAAGTGATTGAGTAAATAAATCCATTATTATTGGATATATGAAATATGATGATCACGTAGAACTGATTTTACATGAAAATATACAATGGATTAGAAATGAATGAATGGTTATGAAATCCCCTTCTAGTTGTGTATGAATGATTGAAAAGTTGGCATGCTCGATCTCTTTATATATATATATATATATATATATATATATATATATATATATATATATGTATGTATGTATGTATGTTTATAAATGATGATGGTAAGGTCCCTGAGTAGATGCCTTGTTATTGTGGGCAAATATTAAATGGAATAAAAAAAGAAGATTAAGCAACATTTTGCATCGAGTGGATGTGGTGTTTCCCATCAAGGATGTGCTATCCTCCAACATAATTCCACATTGACTATTGCAAGAAGATATGACTCCTCTATTGTTAGAATAAATAACATTATGTGTCACAATCATTGTGGGTACATTTAGAGATAATTCCATCATTAGTATATTGCTTAGTGTCCCTCAAAATGGACACGCCTATATGTGATTTAGGACTTAGTAAAGTTAAATGTGAGGATGCCGTTAAATGTGAGGATGCGCACTATAGGCCTAATAAGCCTAAATATATCACTTATGTGTGTCTGTTTGTAGATTAATAAATTGAGCTGAAGTATTAAGAATTTAGTTAGGACGCACGTACCTCAAACACATACATATTGAGTACTTTATAATCACAATGTGAGATCCAACATGGATCAAGACTGCAGGCTATCGATGACACAACATATGATTAAGTGAATGTGCACACAATGAGTGGTTAAGTGTCAGTGTCTTAAAGGACTAACTAACTAATTCATACATGTCCCAGAAAAGGATAGTTTGACTTAAGGTGTAAGCATCAGAAGCTGTTGAGCTTTTGAAGAGGATCCAAAAAGTCATGAGCAGTAATATGATGGTTCCTACATTTATAGATGTAGTATTCAGAAGGATTGGTTTTGCAATTCAAAAAGGACTAGCGGCGCAGCTTGTTTCCAGCTTGTCTCCTATTTCGATGTAATCCCTCTATTTATATTTCATGAAATAATAATCACTTATATTGGATATGATTAAATGACTTCAATTTAGCATCGTGTGAAAATTATGTAGGAGGTTTGTATTAAAATTGTAGGCATAATGACATTTGATAAATGTTGTTGTCCCGTGAGTGAGATTTCATGATAACTAATAAATGTCTTTGTCTCATGGGAGAAATTTTACGATGACTTATCAATGCTTTTTTATAAGTGATATTTCATGGTAAACTAGTGACTATAGAGTCAAGTGTCGCAATTAATTAGGGAAAGGACACATATAACGAATCATATAGACGGATAAATGAAAATAACTCTAAAATTGTGTTGGTGTTAATGCTTGTTTTTTATTAAAGTGATTAGATAAGTTAACACATCCCATAATGTGGCCCGAGCATCATTATTCTCGCAAGTCTTACCTAGAGTAGTAGTTATGAATTCTATGTGGTGTGTTCTGTGAACCCGTCGGTAGAACGCAGTATTGCGTGCGCCTCCCTTCGGATGTCAGAGGTAGTACGACCATCGTCGAAAGACTTGTATACCCTTTTAACAAGCTACAACATCTATACAATTCACCAACTCTTTCAAAAATATCAAGTTAGAATGCCCCATTTGATTCAATTCACTAACTCTTTCAAAAATATCAAAAAAATAAAATTTTTAAAATTCATTAACATTTTGCAAAATTCTTAAAATCGTACATAATGTTTAAATCGAAAAATTCACTTAGTATAAAAATGGTTGCATTCATTAGTATTTTTGAACAAGATTGATTCTTGAACCAAACAGAAATAAGTCTGAAAGATGGTGCTTGGTTTGGGACTTCATCAACAACATTGTAACGTCCCGGGCTTAGGTCCCCGGTCCGTTTAGCGAGGAAAACTGACCTTGACAACTTGGGCTTAAGCATTTTGGGTGGTTGTCGTTACAAACATGCTTTGTGTCGGTAGCTCGACCGACTGGACCACCAGGGACGAGCTGCATCATCAATGACCAAAATCAAAATCAGCATCGACGCAAAGCGTCGACACATCCTCACCGAACGATTCCCTTTCAGTAGTCATGTGTTTTGTTACTTTGAGCTTATTTTCTTTTCTTTGTGTAGGTCTTCCTATTCCCTTCTTTTTGAAGGGTTTGTTTGAAATTTGTGTACGTTTCTTTGTGGGGGTGGGTGTTGGAGAGGATGCTGGAGAAAAGGAATAAGATAACTAAAAATGCGTTGTATATATTTTAAAGTTTTTAACCTTAATTTTTCACATATGATTGACTTACGTGATCCGTAGAAGAAATCCGCAATAAATATTAACGAGCTTTAAGTCCTGTTTTTTAAACTCAAATAAAAATTATTAATGTTCCATCTCAGGCGTGATTTGCAAGAAAATACAAATTACTTTGGTCTCATTATGACTATTCTCTTTATTTTTGCGACCAACCCATCAAAAATATGTTGATTTAATTATAGGGTTCGAATTTCCTAAATGAAGGAATATATATTGTTATATTTTTTGTTCTAATGTAAAGGATGAGAATCGGGTTAGGTCAACCCAATCCAGCACGTGACCTGACACTCTTATGTTATCCCAAGTCCAAAATCGAAATTGGGTCGAGTATAGACTTGTAATTCCAGTTCTTAATAAAGTACCTTTAGAATTAAGTGGGTAATAGTCCACCTTGAAGTTGGCACCGCACATGACCCCTTCACTGTCGACTCTCAGCATCGCCTTCATCCGGTTTATCGCGTGCTCGAAGCTCCTCAACCCGCTTTCGATATGGAACATGCACGCTACATGGCGTTTAAACATTTCAGGACATCGAAGTATAAGATTGTATTTCTTTAGATTGACGAATAACATACAAAATCTATAGCGGCCATTTTGCAATTCTCTTTTAAAAAAGGAAATAAAGCCGAAGCGAAAAAGTGGTCTCCCCTATTTGTTCGAAGTTATTTTGTAATAAGATCCTCGTAGTTATGATAATTTCCAGCAGACCTCCGCGCCGATGAGATATTGACAATTTTTGGGATATTTACACCATAGGCCACTAAATTTTTCTTCAGTAATATCATAGCCCTATAATCTTTTCTAGCACGGCAGGATCCCTATGAAAGCACTCTATTTAACACATGCTCCTGCCTATGTTCAGGAGCACGCCTGTTTGTGTCATATTTTTTAAAAGAACGTTACGACTTAACAAAAGCCCCTCCAAGTTATAAAAATTGCAAGAAAATCCCCATAAACGACAATGAAGAACATTTCAGCAAACTGGGTCAATATCAGAAACCTATTTTTTATAGCCTCATGAATTTTGCCTCCAAGAGACTTGCTTGATCTTCTAGTGGACAATTGGACTTTGGATTTAGTTAGTAGTTTGCTCAAGATTTTGTTGCGTCTGGAGTGGAGCTGCTCCTTTTGGAGGTGACTGTTGTGGAAGCTCTTGGTCTCAAGAAAGTGGAATATGTTGTGATTCTGAAGTCAAGTGGCAAAAGTTGCAGGAGGCTCTTGTTGCTGAGGACCGAGATTTGCTGCTGCCATCAAGATCCAAGTTGCTGCATCCTTATGGTACACAGTACCGTTCCAGACATTTCGTGGGCCTTGGCAAAAGAAAAAAAATGAGCTTTACAAATTTCGATAAACAATGTGCCTTATATAATTTCATGACTTTAGCATTGAGTTGTTAACTGAAATTTCGATTCTATAAGGGCTCATTTTTTGACAAGTTGTTTCATCAAAAATAATTCCATAAGAGCTCATTTTTTAACAAATTGTTTCTTCGAAAAATTCGATTGTTCATTTTTTGGTGATTTGTTTTACTAAAAATTTGATTCTACAATGCCTCATTATGACATAAAATATTTTTTTCTAAATTAAAGGGTGAATACATGTAAAAATGGACCCCTCAAGTTGATATAGTCCTGAGCCACTGCATTTGTAAACAACCCTCATGGACGGTCCTGATATTACCATGAGATTCACGTTATTACTACCGGATAAATATCTTACTGACAAAATCATTCTTTAACGAATGGTTTACTATCCAAACAACTTACTCCCTTCAATTAATCTTCAATGTACAATTGCAAGACTCACAACAGTCCTTGCTATTGTTTTCATTATCTCTTTCGAAGAAGGAAAATAATGGCCTAAAGTCATTACGCTACAAGAAAATGCGACGACTACGTGGGTATTTGAACTTACTCTTATTTTATGAATATAGACATGATATATATAGTTCAATATAGCATACGCCTCGTTATCTTGTATCTATATGTATTTCACCATGAAAACAAGAGCCATATTTGTTCGTTACCCAATGCAATATATGTTATATATTACTTAAATTTATTACAATCTATCTCGATTTTAACAGCATAACGAAAAAATAGGAGATAGATTAAATAGAAAATCAAGCATCTTCCATCCATTGTTGATAATCACACAATTATACATCGATCTTAATTAATTCGCATGCAATTAGCCGCATTGAATTTCAATTAACAATCCGTCTGATGCTATTAAATTTGTCCCTCGATGTACAATGCACGCGTGTCCCGTTATTGGTTAATAATATATCTCGATGGAAAGCCGCAGTCCCAGAAACTTAAAAAAATCACAAACTACAAAACAAGTAAAGAATAGAAGATTTAAAAAATACATAACATAATAATAACAAAAAAACTACCGGATCATAGAGAGTGCACAACACCCCAAAGAATCCCCCCACCCAAAAAATCCGCAACCCCTTAGTCACGGCGGGCACCTGCACTTGACCCGTGTTGTTCCTCCCTTTCAAATTTTCCGGGAGAGAGAGATCAAGAGAACAGAGTAGGCGCCTGCACTTGATCAATGCCATTCCCATTCGATTTTTTTGGGAGAGAGAGATTGAGAGAACATAAAAACAAAGATATCGAGAAAGAGAGAGGGGGTAATGAATTAAATTAAGAATTACTTGAAAAAGGTAAAATGTGACCTTTGAGTAGAGAATTTCATGAGAAGAGTAGATATCTTTTCCATATTGGGAATCTCATAATAAAAATGTTGAGGTAGATGGAGATCTAAGGGATCTATTTTTGAATTTTTTAACATGCGGGAAAATGGACCTCTTAGAGGGTATTTGGATAGTGGGTTTAGGTGGGTTAAACTGGTTGCAGGTAACCCATTTTTGGGTTTTGGTGTTTGGATAGAGGGTTAAAGTGGGGGTGAGTTAGAAGTAGGTTTGGGGTGATGTGATTGTATTGGAGTTTTAAAAGTGAGAAGTTATTGTGATGTGATTGTATTAGAGTTTGAAAAAGTGAGTAGAAGTGGAGTAGTTTATAATTTTTATATGATATGATAGTATAGTATATTATTTTTTGATGGAATTGATGATGGAGAATTGGTTTATTTAATTTTTTAAAAAGATAAAAAGTGGGACCCACGTGGAGGGAGAAAATATGTGGTAGGGGAGTTAAACCACCCTTGGGGTGGTTTAACCCGATACAAGAACGCACCCTTAGGTAGCGTTTGGTTCGCGGGTTACCTGCGGGTTAGGGGAGTTTACCCCCCTTAACCCACATCCCCCTCTCTCCCCGTGTGCCCCACTTTATTCTTTTTTTAAAAAATTAAATAAATCAATTTTACATCATCAATCCTATCAAAAAATAATATATTATACCATCATATCATATAAAATTATAAACTACTCCACTTCTACTCCATTTTCCAAACTTCAATACAATCACATCACAATAACTACTCACTTTTTCAAACTCCAATACAATCATATCACCCCAAACCCACTTCTAACCCACCTCCAGTTTAACCCTCTATCCAAACACCAAAACACAAAAACGGGTTACCCTCTATCAGTTTAACCCGCCTTAACCTGCCAACCAAACGCACCCTTAGGGTGTGTTCGTTTGGGGGGTTACCCCCCACTTTGGGTAGGTAACCCCTAAACCCCCCATTTTTAACCCATTAGTGGGGCCCACTTCCTTCCCATCAAAAAAATTATATATTATACCATCATATCATCTACAAATCATAAAATACTCAACTTCTACTCACTATTCCAAACTTCAATACAATCACATCACAACAACTACCCACTTTTTCAAATTTCAACACAATCATATCATAATAACTAACAACTTTTTCAAATTCCAATACAATCACATCACACAAACCCTCACAACCCTTAACCCACCAACCAAACACACAAATACAAAACCGGGTTATCCACCCATGGATAATCCACCAACCAAACGCACCCTTAAAGTTCATGGGCTCTGGACCGTTGCACTTCCAAACATGTAGCAGTCCTTATCTTTCATCCTGGCTAACGAGTGAGAAATTTGTTTGTGGTAATTGGGCATTTATTCATGTGCTTGTTTTGAGAGTGATTGTGGTTTGCTTGGGGTTGGGGTGACAAAGGTGCCCTTCATATGTTCAAAACTTTACTTCCGTGGCATAGTTGGAGAGATGTGTCATATGTATAATGAAAAAACTGCGAGAACGGTTGAGGTTGTTGTATGGGAAATTGGGTCAGTCTCTCATAGATGATGCTCTTCTTCCTCGCTCTCTCGGAGGGAGTTTGCAAAGAAATAGTGAATTCAAAAAGAAAACTAACGAGGAGAGAGGAGGTATTTCAGACTAATATAAATAATGACATATTACAAAGAAACTGTTGGGAGACATGCAACAAGTTACGTTACCAATCTTTTTTGGATGGCAAATCCAATTCTTCGGAACACAACATCCATAGATTTGGGAACCACAACATTGCTATGCATAATTTTCTGGACCCTCTTAAGGAGCCCTAAAGCTTCAGACGCCAAGAATCCAAAGGTATCAAACCCGAAAGGGATGAAGACATGTTGATTGTCAATATAAGCCTTCTCATGTTTAGCAACTTTGGCAGAGACAGCTTTCTGTGCAGCGTATCCCGCAATAAAATCACTTTTTATCAGGGCAACTAACGAAGACACTCTAGTTAAATCATCACATGCATGTTTTTCTCCAGCCCAACAGATGAATCTGAGGGGCTGAAGAGTAAGAAAAAAAATCTAATATAGCTACTATGAAAGAGTCTCACATTGCACTAGTATTTGCCGATTAAATTCCTGTGTTGAACCAAACTCCAACGATGGAATTCCAATTGCAGGGATTACTAAAATGAACTCTTTTCAAAAACCTTTTACCTTTAGTTTGGTTGCTTGTTTGAAGGCGATAGTACTTGTCCCTATTTGAATTGGCCTTTCAAGTTTGGATGTTTATTTGCACAATCGTGGTGTTAATTACTTACGACTCTAAGTGGTAATTGATCTTCTAAAGTCGAGGAGTTTTGTGTTGTGATATGTCATGGAAATCAATTGTTTATTTGTTTAAACAAAGATTGCAAATAAGAAAGTTCCAAAATGTAACCGTTTCGTTGTGTGATTGCCATCCAAAAGGGATTGGTGGCGCAGCTTGTTGCCCGTCTTCCAATAGTTTCTTTGTAATCTTGATTATTACAGTTCAAATATTTTAAATATATTATTTAAAATTAGATTATATGAGAAAAAAATTGATCACAATTTAGAGGAATGTACAGTTGGCAACAAAGAGGAATGAAGATGTGATCGAGACAAAAAAAATTAGGGCTCCTATTGATAGCATAAAACATGACGAATCATAGGCTGATTGATAAGCCCAACAGAAGGACAAATGCTGCACAGAGAATGGTACTTTAAAACACATCATATCCTGCAACAAATGAAACAGAAGTAACTTTGTTTGCTTCCAAATAGTGAGTTGAGTTGAGTTGAGGGGAGTTGAGCCTAAGTTTGAGCAGCTGTAACACAAAATGGGAGTTTGTTGGTATTGATTCAGCAATGAAGTATGGCAACAACCTCAAAAACTTATTGGATCATATGACTATAGTTCGAATCTAATTTGAAGTATGGTTAATTGAAGTATGATCAATTGCAGAAGGCCTCCCTTTTGCTGACCTTTGGGGTTCGTTTGGTTGCAGGGTTGGACAGGGTTGGGGTACCCCTGTGAATAATAACTGTAGGGAGGATTGGTAGGGTTGGAAGGAGGAGTACACCAGGATACCCCAACCCAACCCTGCCCAACCCTGCAATTAAACGAAGCCTTGGTGCAGACACTTCCAGGTGAGGACTCTTATCCAATTTAAAATGTATATAGATACATATATCTTCTTAGATATCTTTGTCTTTGTTTTAGTGTATAAATATAATTATAGCTTATTTGTACTGTATGTAACAAAATTTTGTTTTTTTCTCATATATTTTTATTATTGAATAAGTAAATTTATCGTAATTGTATCATGTCTAACCCATCCAATATAAATATATTAGCCCTTTTCTAAATTGTAAGTTGTGCTATTCATAACTATTTTTAAGGATATTGTAACATATATAACTTTCATATCCGTCAGCATATCTATCCACATCTATATTCACATTTTAAACGGGATCAAGATATAATTATTATCTATATTTGTCTCTATCCATTTGAAACTAGAGATGCAAACGTATATGAATATTTCTGCATCTAGTCTGCCAGTATATCCATTTTATACAGATTTTGACATCACCGTCCGTTTTTGTTTTAAAAAGGATACGAATATGAATATCACTTTGATATCCGGAAACATTTATATCAATAAGATCGTAGAGGTAATTTAACACATTTCTAAGTTTCATCGGGTGCAAATCCCTTATTTTAATAAATCTTACTTTATAGATATATTTATACACGTTAAAATTAGTTTGCATTTGAAAATCAATAAGATCCACTATATACACCGTCTTAATGATTATATTTTTAAATAAAATATTAATTACGAATTTAAAATAATAATTAAAAAAATCAAAAGAGCCACAAATATGCAAAGCAAGAATTGCAAATTCAAAAGAGTTACAAACTGCCTCCTCCTCGAGGAGAGCCGTTACACACCTTCATATTAAAAATTCAAAACTACCCACTAGACTACACTCTGTCTTCATCTTCCACATGCTTTGTCTCCACCACTCTCTGTTCCTCCATTTCCTTCCCCTTCTCTTTCACACGCTTTGTCTTCATCTCTCCCTCCCTCCCGTCGGTAGAGAAAGCACTCCCCAACCCAGACGGTTCCCAAATTCGCCTTCAGGTGCAACCACATCTCCACACCGGCCTTCGAAGGCATTGCCGGGCTTCTCGGCCTTTGCAATTCTGCAGATTCTACGGCTGGGCAGCTATACAGGTACCTGCAATTCTTCCTCTGCCTTTCTCGATTCATTTGTGCGAGCTCGTCTTTAGATTTTTCTGAAATGCACATCAAATTATAGGTACTATGGCGGGGTCTTCTCCTATTGTCTCCCACCGACTTACAGTAGCGTGGGACACCTCACCTTTGGTGGGTATTCCAGCAGAACAACCATCCGCTACACACCCAGAAAAAAGAATGGTCAGTATTCATCACATAACTTTCCCTTGCTTCTTCTCATCACCAGTTTCACATAGTCGCTGTCGATCTTCATCAGCCTATCATCATCTACCCCGCAATCCCCGAGTTCTTGAATGGGGATATACGTTGTGGAGCGTGTGGGGTCGAAGGTAGGGTTGGGCTGACGGTTGCACGGAGAGGAGGTGCACGGGAGGCACTGGATCCATGTAAGGTGGCTACCGGTGTCGAAGTTCACGACCTGGTCGGTTCTTGGGGTGCGGATGTCGATCGTCACGAGGTACTCGCCGACTGAAAGCTGCTGCTAGGCAGGGAGGATGCCCTGTGTCCAGATTGGCGTTGCTGGAGAGAAGCATGACCGCCTCTGCTGGATGGTTTGCATCCTCACCCTATCTTGTAGTAGTAGTGCCGAGATGTTGCACGCCGGCGAGCAGCCAAGAATGGAGGGTCCTGAAGACTGTTAAAGGTATTTAATCTTGTTCGTCTGAGAAGCTTTCCTGAAAGTTGCGAATCTAATAACACAGATAAAACATAGATTTCTTTCAAAATGTTCCTCCAATGAACTGCCATGATGCTGGTTGTTGTTAGGAATAGTCATGAGGTTTTGTTGTATTAGGATATTTTCATGATTTTTATCTTAATTTGTGGAGGCATGAACCTAGACCATTTGAGTTGAATACACACCACTCAACCATCTCAAACTTGTCCTGAAGTCAATTATATGCTTTTTTTATTATTTCGAACTCATTACTAAATATTTATTCAAGTTTTATATAGTAAGAATGCTTATGCTAACCAGGTTTATTGTGGTATTGTAACAATTATGGATGACTAGTCTGGTTCTTAAATTCAACACGAGTTTTTGGTTGGATTTATATATTTATACAATCTATTGATAAATATAGTCATATTTACTGCTAATACATATCGCATAAAAACTAATGAGATGTATTTGAAGATACAGTAAATATGTTTATCAATGATATAATAATAAAATGTAAAAGTTATGTCAAGGCAAATCATGCTTTTCGTCCAGAACAAAGATTACGTGGGAATCGTACGTGTATATGAAAATGTTCATTTCTTTGTTGAAACAGGTAGGTATCAGATCGATCATTGAAGAATGGCACGAACAAGGAAAGAGGTCTAGTGTCGAGCAGTACGTGATGCACACATTCTCCAAAGATGCTGGAAAATCTGGTTGCCCCTTCTGACATTCCAATTCCCCATTTCAAACATCAGCAAAAAAGATAGCATCTAATAAACAAGTATATGTTATGATGAAATAAATAAGGGTAAAATGGGGTTGCCTCCATGGGGGAGCTAACTTACCTCCCCCGCCCTATTTTGCCCGATTTTTTTATTTTAAAAAAAATAAAATCTGACGAAATGAGGTGGGGAGCCAAGTTAGCTCCCCCCTAGGGGACAACCCCATTTAACCTAATAAATAAACCATATGCATTTATATCCATCTTTGCTAATATCAAATGAACCATCTAATACATAAGTAGAAATAATTTGTTTTAAATATAATTTTGTAGAATTGCATTTAGTCAATAATCAACGATTGAAAAGTGGAGAAATTTTTTGATGGAATATATCTCAAGCCGAGATCAATCCAATGTTACTCAAAATTTAATAGCGTTCTAGTGTTTTTAGAACTTTCAATATTGTTGTCATTAGAAATCGTATCAAATGCATATTTTTTTGGATTGTAGGAAATAATCTTTTGTTTGATTTTGAAGGTCTTGTGTAATCTCTTATATGTACATTATACTTGCAGATGAAAGTTGGCGTTCTTTCATCCTTGTCTTGAGCTTATACGTACAAGAGAAGGAAGATGATAAAGATTGAAGATAATAAGAATTTTTTGTGTCATATGTAATATAAAATGTATGAAAATGGAGATTAGGACCGCTGTTAGAGTGAGGTATCTTTGTATTCCTTCCTCCACCTCCTTGTTTCTCTCCTCAACCCCTCTCGTTCTGTGTCCCTCACTTGTTGCACTTCCTTTAAGAGAGAGGGGGAGGGAGGGAGAGGCCCGCGATGGCCTCCTCGGGGAAGTCCGGGGGCGGGGCCATCGGGAGGGGGGGTGTCGGGGGCAGCCCGCGGTAGCCTCTGGGGGGAGGGGGGTGCTGGGGAGGCCTGCGGTGGCCTTCCGGGGGGGGGGGGGGGGTGGCCCGGCCCGCGGTGGCCTCCGGGGAGGGGGGTCGGGGGGTGAGCCTCCGGGGGAGGGGGTCGGAGGAAGCCGCGGGCCTCCGGGGGGAGGAGTGGGTCGGGGGCGGCCCGCCACCCTCCCCCCGGAGGCCACCGCGGGCCTTCCCCGACCCCCCTCCCCCCGGAGGCCACCGCGGGCCTCCCCCTCCCCCCTCCCCGTCGGAGGCCACCGCGGGCCTCCCCCGACCCCCTCCTCCCCCCTCCGCCCCCGCCTCCCCCGGAGGCCACCGCGGGCCTCCCCCGACCCCCTCCCCCTGGAGGCCACCGCGGGCCTCCCCCGACCCCCTCCTCCCCCCGGAGGCCATCGCGGGCCTCCCCCGACCCCCTCCCCGTCGGAGGCCACCGCGGGCCTCCCCCCTCCCCCATCGGAGGCCACCGCGGGCCTCCCCCTCCCCCTCCCCGTCGGAGGCCACCGCGGGCCTCCCCCTCCCTCCCGGAGGCCACCGCGGGCCTCCCCCTCCCCCCCCAGAGGCCACCGCGGGCCTCCCCCCTCCCTCCCCGGAGGCACCGCGGGCCTCCTCCGACGGGGGCGGAGGGGGGAGGAGGGGGAGGGGGCGGAGGGGGGAGGAGGGGGGTCGGGTGCGGAGGCGGAGGGGGCGGAGGGGGGAGGAGGGGGTCGGGGGAGGCCCGCGGTGGCCTCCGGGGGGGTCGGGGGAGGCCCACGGCCTCCGGGTGGAGGAGGGGGTCGGGGGAGGCCCGCGGTGGCCTCCGGCGGGCCTCCCCCGACCCCCTCCCCCCGGAGGCCACCGCGGGCCTCCCCCTCCCCCCTCCCCGTCGGAGGCCACCGCGGGCCTCCCCCTCCCCCCCCCCTCCCCCGTCGGAGGCCACCGCGGGCCTCCCCCTCCCCCCTCCCCGTCGGAGGCCACCGCGGGCCTCCCCCCCTCCCCCGTCGGAGGCCACCGCGGGCCTCCCCCCTCCCCCCTGGAGGCCACCGCGAGCCTCCCCCTCCCCCCCGGAGGCCACCGCGGGCCTCCCCGACCCCCCCGGAGGCCACAGCGGGCCTCCCTCGACCCCCCTCCCTCCTGGAGGCCACCGCAGGCTCCCCGACCCCCTCCCCCCGGAGGCCACCGCGGGCCTCCCCCGACCCCCTCCCCCCGGAGGCCACCGCGGGCCTCCCCCGACCCCTCTCCCTCCCGGAGGCCACCGCGGGCCTCCCCCGACCCCCTCCCCCGGAGGCCACCGCGGGCCCCCCTCCCCGTCGGAGGCCACCGCGGGCCTCCCCCCTCCCCCGGAGGCCACCGCGAACCTCCCCCCTCCCCCCTGGAGGCCACCGCGGGCCTCCCCCGACCCCCCTCCGCGGGCCTCCCCCGACCCCCCCTCCCCCGGAGGCCACCGCGGGCCTCCTCCGATCCTCCCCTGGAGGCACCGCGGGCCCCCTCCTCTCTCTTTTAAAGTGAGGGACACAGAACGGGAGGGGTTGAGGAGGAAACATGGAGGTGGAGGAAGGAAATACAAATATACCTCACTCTAACAGCGGCCCTAATCCTCTCTCCACTTTCATACATTTTGTATTACATATGATACAAAAAAATATTATCTTCAATCTTGATGATCTTCCTTCTCTTGTACGTATATGCTCAAGACAAGGATGAAAGAACGTCAACTTTCATCTGCAAGTATAATGTACATATAAGATATTACACAGCATATATATAAGAGATTACACATTACCTTCAAAATCAAACAAAATATTATTTCCAACAATAAAAAAAATATGCATTTGATGCGATTGCTAATGACAGCAATATTGAAAGTTCAGAAAACACTAGAACGTTATTAAAATTTGACTAACATTAGATTGATATGCGCTTGAGATATCTTCTTTAAAAATATTTTCCACTTTTTGATCGTTGATTATTGCCTAAATAAATCAACACTTTAATGCAATTCTACAAAATTATGTTTAAAAGAAATTATTTCTACTTATGTATTAGATGGTTCATTTGATATTAGCAAAGATGGATATATATGCAGATGGTTTATTTATTTGGCTAACTTGACTCACCCCGTCTCATTTTCGCCTGGTATTTTTTTTTTATTTTTTGAAAACTTCTTCCGTGGAGTTTCATCACTATATCTAACGGCTACGATCGTTGGCCTTCCCTATATTATGTCTTTAAAATTTCGTGCGAAACAGAGACTCCCTGCATCCAGACAGTCAGAATTTCTAAAAACGACCCATCTAGATTGAGGTCGTAGAAGCCTCTGTGTCGCAAAAATTTTAATGACATAATATAGGGATATATTGATGAAAATCAACGGAAGAAATTTTCAAAAAAATAAAAAAATCGGGCGAAATAGAACGGGGGAGCTAAGTTAGCTCCCCCTATAGGGGCAGCCCCATTTTACCCTTATTTATTTCATCATAACATATACTTGTTTATTAGATGCTGTCTTTTTTGCTGATACCGCAATCTTTGAAGAATGTGTGCATCACGTACTGCTCGATACTAGACCTCTTTCCTTGTTCGTGCCATTCTTCAATGATCGATCTGATACATACCTGTTTCAACAAAGAAATGAACATTTTCATATACACGTTCGGAGATGCCCACCTAATCTATGTTCTGGACGAAAAGCATGATTTGCCTTGCCATAACTTTTACATTTTATTATTATATCATTGATAAACATATTTACTGTATCTTCAAATACATCTCATTAGTTTTTATGCGATATGTATTAGCAGTAAATATGACTATATTTATCAATAGATTGTATAAATATATTAATCCAACCAAAAACTCGTGTTGAATTTAAGAACCAGACTAGATCATCCATAATTGTTACAATAACACAATAAACCTTGTTAACATAAGCATTCTTACTATATAAAACTAGAATAAATATTTTGCAATGAGTTCGAAATAATAAAAACAACAACTATATATAGATATATATAATTGACTTCAGGACAAGTTTGAAATGGTTGAGTGGTGTGTATTCAACTCAAATGGTCTAGGTTCATGCCTCCACAAATTAAGATAAAAATCGTGAAAATATTCCTAAAAGCAACCAGCATCATGGCAGTTCATTGGAGGAACATCTATGTTTTATCTGTGTTATTAGATTCGCAACTTTCAGGAAAGCTTCTCAGACGAACAAGATTAAATACCTTTAATAGTCTTCAATCATGACCACCTTCCATTCTTGGCGGCTCGCCGGCGTGCAACATCTCGGCACTACTCATACATGATAGGGTGAGGATGCAAACCATCCAGCCGAGGCGGTCATGCTTCTCTCCAGCAACGTCAATCTGGACACAGGGCATCCTCCCTGCCTGGCAGCAGCTTGGAGTCGGCGAGTACCTCATGACGATCGGCATCCGCACACCAAGAACCGACCAGGTCGTGAACTTCGACACCGGTAGCCACCTTACATGGATCCAGTGCCTCCCGTGCACCTCCTCTCCGTGCAACCGTCAGCCCAACCCTATCTTCGACCCCACGCGCTCCCAATGTATATCCCCATTCAAGAACTCAGGGATTGCTGGGTAGATGATGATAGGCTGATGAAGATCGTCAACGACTCCGTGAAACTGGTGATGGAAGAAGCAAGGGAAAGTTATGTGATGAACACCGACCATTATTTTTCCTGGGTGTGTAGCGGATGGTTGTTCCGCTGGAATACCCACAAAAGGTGAGGTGTCCCACACTAATTGTAAGTCGGTGGGAGACATAGGAGAAGACCCCGCCATAGCACCTATAATTTGATGTGCATTTCATAGAAAATCTAAACACGAGCTCGCACAAATGGATCGAGAAAGGTAGAGGCGGAATTGCAGGTACCTGTATAGTTGCCCAGCCGCAGAATCTGCAGAATTGCAAAGGCCTAGAAGCCAGGGCCGGCCCTGGGCATTGTTTTGAAGTGCAATTGCCCAGGGTCCATTAATTTTAGGGGCCCAGGTTTGCATAATCTGATTTTTAGGTTTGGAATATAATAGAATTTGTCGGTGAAACAACTTATAGAAAAATAAGTCTATAAATTAGGGATGAAAATAGATAGGATACGGATTGGATATGTCTATTTTTATATCCATATTTATTTTATCTCTATCGAATACCGATATGGATATGATTAGGATATGCATTAAGGAAATCATATCTTTAACAATACTGATGTGAATTCGAATCCGAGTACGGATCAAATAAAGAGCGGACACGAATGTGAATCGAATAAATAGCCAATCCGAATATGAATCAAATAAAGAGTGAACCCAAATATGGATCCAATAAACATGAATCCGAATACGGATAGAACAAAGACCATATATGAATTTTCAAAATGATTTTAAAAAAATGACAATGAAATATAAATAAGTTGCATCATGACAAGAGGTAGCGTCGAAGTAACATGTACCGGAAACAAAAGGGAGATAGGGTTTCGTAACTTCTGTTAGTGCCCATTCACAAACAAACAGAAGTTTATTGATACCATTAATATAATATATTATATTATATATAATGCTAATAATAACATAGTGTTGTGGCGTATATTACATTAACTAATATATAAACTAATATTAAATGTTGTACTCGGATATCTGGATATTAAGCCATTACCATATCTGCATACGTATTTGGAAAATTTTTACAACCGATATCCATATTCAATCCATATTCGATTAGTAGTCAGATACAGATATCTATCTGTATCCGGTAATTTTTCGAGTGCGGAAGCAGATATTTGGATATATTTGTATCTGTTTTCATCCCTACTATAAATTCGAATTTTCATTGAACTCAAGCTAAAGTCAAAATTTTAGTGAGATTATATTAAGGTTGATTGTTCTCCGAAAATAGAATATTTTATTTTATACTTGATGGTAAACACACTAGAAACAATTTGCTCTTATTAAAAAATTTTTAAGGGCCTCTTTTTATTTTTTTTGCCTAGGGCCCATGAAATGTCAGGGACGACACTGCTAGAAGCTCGGCAATGCCTTCGAAGGCCGGTGTGTAGATGGGGCTGCACCTGAAGGCGAAGTTGGGAACTGTCTCGGTTGGGGAGTGGTTTCTCTACCGGCGAGAGGGAGGGAGAGACGAAGAAAAAGCGTGTGGAAGAGAAGGGAAGGACATGGAGTAACAGAGAGTGGTGGAGACAAAGCGTGTGGAAGATGAGTACAAAGTGTAGGTCTTGTGGGTAGTTTTGAATTTCTAATATCAAGGTGTGTAACGGCTCTCCTCAAGGGGGAGGCAACGGGAGGCATTTTGTAACTCTTTTGAATTTGCAATTCTTGCTTTGCAAATTTGTGGCTATTTTGATTCTTTAATTATTATTTTAAATTCGTAATTAATATTTTATTTAAAAAATGTAATCATTGAGATGGTGTATACAGTGGATCTTATTGATTTTCAAATGCAAACTAATTTTAACGTGTATAAATATATCTATAAAGTAAGATTTATTAAAATAAGGGATTTGTCCCCCGTGAAACTTGAAATGTGTTAAATTACCTCTACGATCTTATTGATACAAAAGTTTCCGGATATCAAAGTGATATTCATATCCGTATCCTTTTTAAAACAAAAACGGATGGTGATGTCAAAATCTGTATAAAATAGATATAGTGGCAGACAAGATACAGATATATTCATATACATTTGCATCTCTAGTTTCAAATGGATAGAGACAAATATAGATAATAATTATGTCTTGATTCCTATTTAAAATGTGAATATAGATGTGGATAGATATGCTGACGGATATGAAAGTTATATATGTTACAATATCCTTAAAAATAGTTATGAATAGCACAACTTACAATTTAGAAAAGGGCTAAATATTCATATTGGATGGGTTAGACATGATACAATTACGATAAATTTACTTATTCAATAATAAAAATATATGAGAAAAAAACAAAATGTTGTTACATATAGTTCAAATAAGCTATAATTATATTTATACATTAAAACAAAGACATAGATATCTAAGAAGATATATGTATCTATATACATTTTAAATTGGATAAGAGTCCTCACCTGGAAGTGCCTGCACCACGGCTTCGTTTGGTTGCAGGGTTGGGCAGGGATGGGTTTGGGGTACCCCGGTGTTAAATCAACCCTACCAAGGCTTCGTTTGGTTGCAAGGAGGTGTGGGGCTCCAAGACCGCCCCTAAACACGGGTGTTGTTTGTTCAGGGTGGTCCGCAACAGGCTACCCACACGTGACAGACTTATCAAGCTCGGCCTCTGCGCAACGGGTAACTGCTTACTATGCTCCCACCCCTGTGAGTCATGCGATCATATGTTCTGGGGCTGTCCATACTCCAAGGATATCTGGGTGGTTGTTTCCGCAAATTTGCGGCTGCCGTCTTTTGTTGATGGGTCTAACAATTCGGAGATCCTGGACTGGGTTAAGATGATTAATACCCAAGATAAGGAGCTGGCCTTAAAGATTTTGCCTGCTATCGCAACATTTGTTTGGTGGATTTGGCGGGGAAAGAAACCGCTGCTGGGCTAAGGGAATGTCCATGACTGCTAGGACAACCGCCAATCAAGTTCTTAACGATCTTAAGATCATTTGTAACTGATGATCTCCATGAATGCCTACCACTGGGCACCTTGTAACTATTGTTTAGAGAAACATTCTAATGATCCCCCTCTCCCAACTGTTGGATTTTTGTGAGGGGGGTCAATACTTCTGTCTGTTTGTTTGTTATTTTCAAGATCAATATACTTACTTACCTTAAAAAAAAAGGAAAACTGCAAACTGCAACTAATTGGAAGCAAACAAAGTTACTTCTGTTTCATTTGGTTCAGGATGTGATGTGTTTTAAAGTACCATTCTGTGTGCAGCATTAGTCCTTCTGTTGGGCTTATCAATCAGCCTATGACTCGACATGTTTTTTGCTATCAATAGGAACCCTAAATTTTTTGTCTCGATCACATCTTCGTTCCTCTTTGTTGCCAACTGTACATTCCTCTAAATTGTGATCAATGCTTAAAAAGTTAGGACTTTGAACGTAAGATTACTTCTATTCAACAGCCACCATGACTTCGGAATCACAACATATTCCACTTTCTTGAGACCAAGAGCTTCACAACAGTCACCTCCAAAAGGAGCAGCTCCACTCCAGACGCAACAAAATCTTGAGCAAACTACTAACTAAATCCAACATCCTCACCGAGCGATTCTCCTTCAGTAGTCATGTGTTTTGTTACTTTGAGCTTATTTTCTTTCCGTTGTGTAGCTTCTTCCTATTCCCTTCATTTTTGAAGGATTTGTTTGAAATTTGTGTGCATTTCTTTGTGGGGGTGGGTATTGGAGGAGATGCTAGAGAAAGGGAATAAGATAACTAAAAACACGTTGTATATATTTTTAAAGTTTTTAACGTTATTTTTTCACGTCTGATTGACTTACGTGATCCGTAGAAGAAATCAGATATATATTAACGAGCTTTAAGTCATATTTTTTAAACTCAAATAAGTATTATTAATCTTCCATCTGAGGCGTGATTTGCAAGAAAATACAAATTACTTTGGTCACATTATGATTATTCTCTTTATTTTTGCGACTAACCCATCAAAAATATGTTGATTTAATTATATGGTTGGAATTTCCTAAGTGAATGAATATATATTGTTATATTTTTTGTTCTAATGTAAAGGATGAGAATCGAGTTGGGTCAGCCCAATCCAACACGTGAGCGAACTCTCTTATGTTATCCCAAGCCCAAAATCGAAATTGGATCGAGTATAGACTTGGATATCCCATCATTCAGACTTATTTCTGTTTAGTTCAAGAATCAATCTTGTTCTAAAATACTAATGAATGCAACCATTTTTATATGAAGTGAATTTTTCGATTTAAACATTATGTACAAATTTAAGAATTTTGCGAAATATTAATAACTTTTAAAAAAAATTATTTTTTTTGATATTTTTGAAAGAGTTAGTGAATTGAATCAAATGGGACATCACCAGATACACCCTTATCACAAGGCACAATTTTTTTTATGAGGGTCACACTACCTCCGAGATCCGAAGAGCAACATAGTACTTTCTCCTTGTACACCTCATTTAAATTTGGTTCCTTTATTTCAACTTGGGCTTCCCAAGTAAATCCACATACATTCACTTGTACATCTTTGTTTTGATCAAAGTCTTCCTTTTACTCTGATGACATTTAAATCCCAAGGACGGGTACACCAAAATCAAACTGGAACTACAACATATATACCCTTATGACAAGTTACAAGTCTTTCGACGAGAGTCGTACTGCCTCTGACATCCGAAGAGGCGTATGCAATATCGCGTTCTACTGATGGGGTCACAGAACACACCACATAGAATTCATAACTACTACTCTAGGTAAGACTTACGAGAATAATGATGCTCGGGCCACATTATGGTATATGTTAATTGATCTAATCACTTTAATAGAAAACACGCATTAACATCAACACAATTTAAGAGTTATTTTCATTTATCCATCTATATGATTTGTTACATGTTTTTAAACATTTTGTGTCCTTTTCCTAATTACTTGCGACACTTAACTCTATAGTCACTAAATTTACCATTAAATATCACTTATAAAAAAACATTGATAAGTCACCATGAAATTTCTCCCATGAGACAAAGACATTTATTAGTTATCATGAAATCTCACTCACGGGACAACAACATTGATAATACTTTGAAATCTTTCTATTATATCACATGTCATTATGCTACAATTTTAATATAAACCACCTACATAATTTTCACACGATGCTAAATAGAAGTCATTTAATCATATCCAATATAACTGATTATTATTTCATGAAATATAAATAGAGGGATTACATAGAAGTATGAGACAAGTTGGAAAACAGGCTGCGCCGCTAGTCCTTTTTGAAATTGCAAAACCAATCCTTCTGAACACTATATCTATAAATCTAGGAACCATCACATTACTGCTCATTACTTTTTCGATTCCTCTCCAAAAGCTCAACAGCTTCTGGTGCTTACACCTTAAGTCAAACTATCCTTTTCTGAGGCATGTATGAATTAGTTAGTTACTCCTTTAGGACACTGACACTTAACCACTCATAGTGTGCACATTCATATTTAGTATCATCGATAGCCTGCAATCTTGATCCATGTTGGATCTCACATTGTAAATTACAAAGTGCTCAATATGTACGTGGTTGCGGTATGCACATCCTAACTAAATTCCTAATACTTCAACTCAATTTATTAATCTACACACAAACTCACATAAGTGATATATTTAGGTCCATAATTCGGATTTCGATACTTCAACTCGATTTATTAATCTACACACAAACACACATAAGTGATATTTAGGCCCATAATTTGGATTTCGACATGTAGATTGGGCCTTTTTTGTAATTTATTTTACTTCACTCTTGTCTTCTATCTTTGAGTTATATAATTGAGATATGCATCTAGGCTTTAATTATTCATGGTAAATGTATTTTTAGACTCATGCATTTGGGATGTATATCTTATTTTTAGATAAAAAATAAGATTGGATTCTTCTTTGGCACATTTAACTAGAATTTGGGATCCTTGTGGGGATCCTTTGTTTCAGTCCGTTCGGTTCGGGAATAAGCAAGAATAAGGATAGAGAATAAGGAGAATACGGGTCTATTCTTTGTTCGGATGGAGGATAGGAATAAGGAGAATTAGGTGAAATAAAGGTAGGTAAGGTGCGATAAAGATAGGAATAAGAGTGAAATAAAATGAAATAATGAGGAATAGTCGTGCCACTGGAAACCGTGTCGGGAAGAGAATTGACCCCTTATTTGAGGACCTATTCTCCAACCAAACAGAACCTTAGAATGGTCATACTCTCGGGGCTTCTCATGACCGGTGTTCACATCAATGGGCGTATAATTCGGGCGTATAATTCGGCCCATTTTATCTGCTCTGACACAACTCTGTCAATACATCTTTAGAAACCGAGGATATTAATTCTAAAAATTGGTTCATGTGATGTTACGAGCAATGCCAAATGCCCGGAAATATATACTTGTCCACAAACTTTCAGAATTTCGCTGCATGTTTCGTCTTGCAAATGGTAGTCTGTTGGAACTTAATTGAAGTTCGACAAATTGTAAATCCGAAGATTTACTGTACACAAACACATTCCCCATTGATCTCTACTATATGCAATTCGTTGTAATAATTTTTGCGATTATCGATATCCATATTAGTATCTCAAAAATGAAAAGAGATACATATCCCACATCTTTGTTAAAAAATAAAATCGATTTTCTTATATTTATAATTTTTAAATAAATAAATATCCATACTCATTTAAAATGGACATGATAAAAGATGTATACGGATTATCTAGTTGCATTCGCTATGTAAATGAGCCTATAACTACTAATTTGACCCATATCCGTATCTAAAAAATTAAAAAGATATATTTTTTTATATTTGTATATGCGAAAATAATAAAGATTAGTGATGCAACAATTATATTGATAGTCCATATTTGATCCGTCATTCTATCCATTACAATGATTTGGCATATGTATCCATATATGTGTTAACGTGGTTACGTGGGTACAGATACACATTTCAAATTGATATATGCAAATATTGGAATTCCTATTTGCATATTCATTTTTATGTATACATATTATTCTAGATTTATTTCTAAGTACATGTAGATTTTTTATCCGCTTAGCATATTTTTATTTGCATATTTCCTTTATCCACTTAGCATATATATATATATATTTCGAGGATATGTTAAACAGTTCATATATGTCTCATATTCTTATCCATTTACTTTTTTTGATAGTTTGTATTATAGAGTTATTCAAAATAGTAACTTTAAGAGAAGGGCACATATATAAAATAACTTGGATGTGAGTGTAAGTAACCCACCCAAATCGGCACTTGAAATATCATTTTGGATCATGCTCCCAAATCGACACTCCAAATCGACACATCGCCAATTGATATATAAAATAGCAAATATTCAATTTATATATATTTATTTATTTATGATTAAAGTGATAATTATTTAAAAAAGTACCGATATTTCCCCTCATCTGGATATACTGAGTTTTTATTTCGAAACAGGGGCGGACCTACATATTACCTAAGTGGGGGCATGCGCCCCCCTTTTGGACAAATTTCAATTATGCTCAACCAATGCAATATATAACTATTTTGAAAAAAATTAAAATAACGATGAAAAGCACCCCACGATCTGCCCTTTTGTGGCCTTCCTCCTCCCATGCCCCTTTCCCCTCTCGTGTCCCTCATCTTCACGTGCCCTCTCCTCCCCATTCCCATGCAGAGAGCCTTGCTATGCCGGCATGCCCCTTTCCATCTCGTGCACGACACATTCCGTAGCGATGGCTCTAGTGCCCCTCTCCCTCCCCAAGTATCACGTGCCTCCGTTGATCCACTCATGTGCCCCTCTCCCTACTGATATCTCTGCACATCTGATTTTTATTTAGTGTTTGTGTGCCCTGGCTACAATGTCGCACTTGATTTCAAGTTCCCAATAATTATCGTTTTCACACCGGGTGTAGTGTGCCCCTACCTCCTCGTGAAACTATAACTTGTCTTCTTTAAGGCCGTGCCGACTCCCCCACCGTGTCTTATCTAAGTCTTTTTGTTCTCCAACTGTAGATAACGATATTATATAACTTTCATCTTGATAACTTACTGATCCTTTATTTATAGATTGTTGATGAGATCAAAATATTAAACATATCTTTTTTGTTACGATAGCATAACTAATCCAGTATAGCTTTAAAACTTTGAGATATGTATATGTATGACAAAGTTACCATTTTAATTAGAAAGATAATATCCGTAAAGTGGTAAAATTATACAGTAATGAAGTTCCCAAACAGTCGCATTCAAAGTGATTGTTAAATGCTATATATGGATGTTAAATGTGACTACTATACTATCAATAAATAAATAATCATAAAATCAATCTATACGACATTATATATTTGTCGCCTCCTCCAATAACCATTATCAAAGTTATGGAACTTGATTTCTAATATTTCCATCCATTACATATGTGACGAGGTATTCTATTTCGATCTAGAAATTAATATTTCATAATTTTATTCGATGGTTTGAAAAATTAATGGAATATGTGCACTGTTCTAGATGTTTCATATTGCAAGTAGGAATGGACAAATTTCTTGTAAAAAAATCTAACACCATCGTCTCAACTGCCAACTGTTGTTCACATATATTGAAAGAGATACATTTAATTATGTTTCTGAATCATAAAAATTAGTTGTCGTCAAAATATGAAAATTAGATGCAGACAACTTTATGGATTTTTCTTTATCTGCCTTATATGTAAAAGTAACATCTCTTTATATACCATTATGTATATGGATTTTTATAATGATTTTTTCAATATTTATTCTTATTTTTTATTTCTTTCTTATCGGTGTGCCCTACCTAGTCTATAATCTTGGGTCCTTCACTGTTTTGAAATAAGCAATTACGAAAAAAGGTGGTTACATCATTTATAATTAAATGACTGTCTACAATAATTATTTATTACTTGTCTCTCAAATCCACTGAAGAAGTTCTTGCGAATAGGTTTCCCTCGTAGATCGATTTTTAAAAAATCATAAAGTTGATAAACAGATCATGCACAATATGTCAAATCCAAGGCCACTACAGTCACAGATGAGATTCAACGAAGGAAAAATCAACCACAGATACATACGAGAATCTTAAACTGGAAAATCTAAAAAAAAGAGCAGTATAATCAAGTTAGTCTTCAGTTTACCGTATGAGAATTTTAAATGGAAAATAACTTAGTTTACCAATATAATGTTACGTATTTATAACTTTCCATATAATTGATACAGATCATATTAGATTATTTGACCCATGAGCTATATTTCTTGTCAATCTGATATGGACGGTTGAATAGGAGATGAAGAGCAGAGTGTTTGGTGCGAATGCGGAAATTTGCACATACTAAAAGAAAGCATAAGGCAGTCTGATCAAATTTGCTCATACTGAAGTGCCTTGTGAAAATTATTCGTATATTCACTAAAAAAATTGAGTTATAATGGACGGTTTTGAAAAAAATTCACACTAAATTAGCCGTTGTTAAAATATAATGACGATATTATTCGATGCGAAATGAGTTTTTCGTACTCAAAATTAGCAACGAATATCATATCTGTCATTATATCGTTAGCAACAGTCCACATAGAGACGCTTATTCGTTGCTATTTTTCAAAAGTTTAATTAATCATCGTTAAATTTTGAACTAAAAAATAGCAACGATTGGTTGATATTTTGAAAATAGCCAACGGACAAACGTCGCTATTTGAACCGTTGCTAATGATGTAATGACAGATATGCTATTCTTTGCTATTTTTGAGTACGAAAACTCATTTTGCAATGAATAATATCACCATTATATATTTAACAATAGTTAATTTAGTGATAGATTTTTCAAAACCGTCAATATAGCTCAATTTTGTAGTAGTGATTGTTTCGAATGGCTCGAATGTGGTAAAGTGAAGGACATGCTGATCTGTGACGATGCTAATGGGATCCCTTTTTTAGGAAATAAACAAGTAAATAAATGCATGGGATGTGGATCTTGGATATGTTATCTATTATGTTGCAAGCTGGGATTTCTATCTCCTTGGCCACTTTCTCTTGTCCATCATCGTCATCATCATCCACACAACAAATGCATGTGCTCCACAATCAATCGATCAATCAAAGTGTCAGGAGGAGGTGTGGGCGAGAGTGCTTACAATGCACAACACTCCAATCTGTTCAACAGAAGAAATAGAATTCCTGAGGAAAAAAATGTCGTTTGGCTGTTAACACTTTCTCCTTTAAAAAGTAACACGAATGAATTCCCAGAAGATCGGGGGTTTTATTGCAAAATGGCTGAAAAGAATGACAGATTCCACTCTCTGATTAATAAGCCGTCAAAAATAGTATCGTTACTGTATAATTATGTCGCCCGAAAATAGAGATGAGGATAATTTATTCGTTGTTAAATTGGATATATGTGGTAGTACCGACATAATAAAGGGTTTTTATCATTTGTGTTCCTCCGAGATATTCTAATATCAGTTATGCTCCTGATTTTTTGTTGTTTTATCACTTGTGCCACTCCGTTAGTTTAACCCTCAACGAGTTGAACTTAATCATGATTTTTTCAAACCAAGGTCGAGTTAAGAGGGGCATAATTGTCCAAACTTTTTTATCTTCTTCTTCCTCCATGTGTACTTCCTTTCTCTTCATAATTTCTCTCTCTTAATTACACCTTGCATCCATTAAATCACTAAAAATTTTGCATTTTCACGGATATATCACTCATTGCGGATCAAAATGGTAAATGTTATTGAATTGTTCGACGAATTTTTATGAATCAATTAAATATGGAATTAATGTTAACTAACAAATGTTGAAGGTTTTCAGCCTACAACCTGCTTGTCCGCTCCCTTTCCATCCTCACACATCCCGACGCCCACTCCCTCTATACGCATTGTGGCATCGGCGACGCTTCTTTCTGCACCACTTTCTAGTAGAAGGACGACCAAGGGAAATTCAGAGTTGCACTCAAGAAGAACCTCGTACGTGTGGCTGTCGAAGGCTTGGAGGAGCACATATGCTCCCTCACACTATACATGTCCCCCATTCTTTCACACCTCACCGGAATGACTAGAGGCATGCCACCGATGGGTTGGAAGGTACAATCGATGAACCTTACACAACCAATGTCGACGAGCTTGGCGGAGGGGAGGTGCGAGACAGAACGGAGGTGCTGAAGGCGGAGGGGAGGAGCAGGTGCGAAGGAGATGTATTGATGGTCGAGAGGGAGGTGCGGGGGGAGGGGGGAGAGGGAGGTGCGGGGGACAAAGAGAGAGAGAGAGAGAGAGAGAGAGAGAGAGAGAGAGAGAGAGAGAGAGAGAGGTGCAGGGGTGGAACGGAGGTGCTGGGGGCAAAGGGGAGGAACGGGGGTGCGAGGGCAGAACAGAGGTGTTGAGGGCGGAGGGGAGGTGTGAGGGCGATGAGAGGAGCCGGGGGCAGGGAGGAGCTCGGGACGGAGGTGGAGGTGAGGGGCAGCGGGAGGAACTGGGGTCAGAGAAGAAGGTGCGAGAACAGAGGGGAGATGCGGGGGATGGGGAGGAGCTCAGGGCGGAGGGGGAGATGTCGGGGTGGGAGGAGGGGAGGAGGTGATAGAGGAGTAGGAGGTTGAGGATGATGAAGAGAGGGGGAGGAAGAGGATTAATTTTCTAGCCTATATTTTCAAATTTAGTTCCTAATGTGTCCTTAACATCTGTTAACGACAATTAAATCGAGTGGCACAAGTGATAGAATGGTAAAAAGTCAGTGGCACAACTGATTTTGGAATATCTGGGGGGCACAACTGATAAAAACCATACAATAAAGCCATTCTTGTGTTGGTAGTTGACGACCTAATATGGATCTAGCTAGGGATGAAAATGAATGCAAATATATTCATATCCGATCCGCTATCGTACTCATTTTATACATATTTTACCATTCGTATTTGTATCCATTTTAAAATGGATGCGGATATGGATATCACTTTAACATTTGCTAATATTCGCATTCGTATATTTGTTTTTTTACATAAGTATAGTGATAAATTTATTTACAACTATGAGTAACAACATTTTTTGATTGCATTCACCATTATTGATATAATTGTTATAAAATTATTATATGATATATATATATTATGCGTAAACCATCCTAAACATGTATTTTTGTTAATCTATTAAATATTTCTGTTATTATTCGTATCCGATTCATATTTGGTTTACATTCATATTCATTTTTAATGGATATGGTAATACATTTTTCATAATCGTTAATGTTCGTATCCGCATCCGTATTCGTATTTTAAAATGGCTAAGGATACGATTATACATATATTCATATCTGTATCTGACTATTTTCATCCCTAGATCCAGCCATATGTAATGATGTATAGCTAGTGGCATTGGTGCTGCAGCACGTGACTTTAGTCATAGCATGTGAGGCTAAACATAAGCTGGTGTTATGGCAGGAGAGGCTGAACAAAAGCAGAAACCACCGCATGTCAGCATCTGAAAGCGCAACATGTGACCTGCTATGGCGTTCTAGCCATAGCATGTCGGTCTCTGGAGTCAAAATAGGTGGCCTGCTATGGCGTTCGTGCCATAGCAGGTGGCAGACTACAGGTGCGGAAATGAGTTTCCAACACTTATAGAGGGCTATATCAATAACCTATTATATATTATTTATTTGTCGTGATATTTTGAATTCTCCATCAATAACATATTTCTTAATATATCGGTGTTTTCCCACAAATCATATGACAATAACTTTTAAGGTTTTTGTCAATTGTGTCCACCTAGATATTACATTATCAATTATGCCTCTCCCTTTTTTACAAGATTAGGTGTGCCACTAACTTTCTTGTTTTGTCATCACTTGTGCTCTTCAGTCATACTAGCCGTCAAAAAGGTTGAATTAAACCATGATTTGTTTGAACCATGATGTGGTTAAAAGGGTCGAATCCCCTTTCTTCCTCCTCTCCAATCCCCTCCACCCCTACCTCCTCCTCCATTGCATAGCCCCACAACCCCATGATCTCCACCGAGAGATATCACCCCATCTTCTCCAACATTTTGCTTCTCGTCAACCCATCTTCAAAGAAGAAGCCCCAGTCCCTCGCATCCGCTTGGGGTTTTTCACCTACGATCCTCTGATCTCTCCTTTATTATTTGCAGGTAGGTGTCTCACAGAACAGAAGGGTACGTTGGAGCTTCTAGAGCTTCTTCGATCGGACATTCAAGCCATTCTCATTGCAACGTGAGGTCGTTTACGGACTGCGGTGGTCTAGACGAAACTGCATAGTAAAAGAGATTTTGTCGAAGTTGGGTCTCTTTCCTTGAGACCAACTCGACTTCGACCTCGGTAGGAGGAACCTTGACGAAGGCACCAAGGCAAAACCGAGCATCGGATCTGATAGAATCGATTCAGCGATGCGTAAATGTTCCGAATGCAAGCATGAGGTGTTGAAATCGACCAGCAACCCACCAAAATGTTTAAGCTGAAGTTTCTAAGTAATAATAATTGTCATTCATAGGTGTAATGGGACTGATCACTAAAATTCGACATAAACTATAAGGGTACGTTCGGTTCGGGAATAAGCATGAATAAGGATGAAGAATAAGGAGAATAAGAGTCTATTCTTTGTTCGGATGGAGGATAGGAATAAGGAAAATAATGTGAAACAAAGGTAGGTAAGGTGAGATAAAGATAAGAATAAGAATGAAATAAGATGGAATAATGGAGAATAGTCGTACCACTGGGAACCGTGTCGGAAGGAGAATTGACCCCTTATTACAGGGTCTATTATCCAACCGAACACGCCCAAAGAGAAAATAACATGCGAAAACACGACGATATAGAATGATAAATATTGGCTCGACAAGCTGCTTCCTCTAGGGTTCGTTTGGTTGCAGAGTTGAGCAGGGTTGGATTGGGTACCATTCACAGGGGTACCTCCTCCTCACAGTTTACTATTCACCCAGCTCAACCCAACCCAACCCAACCATGTCCAACCCTGCAATCAAACGAACCCCCTAACGATCGTATCGAAACATTTTCGTAGTATCTAGGACAAAAGAAGGATCGACGGAGTCGGCGCAATCCCATACTATTTTGTCATGAAAACTGATTGGTATTGTATAAGTCGTCATCGCATCATCAGTGGGGCTGATTGATAATATTGTTTGGATTTCTTGTGTGATATAATCAATTTATATTAAATCAAGCAAATTTTGTTTTTTTATCCCAATAACGAAAAAACTAACTCTAAGAAGTACAATTGTTAATTTCTTACGAAAGTATAGGCACAATGGAAACAATTGTTAATTTCTTAGGAAAGTATGAGCACAATTGAGATGCTGCTGAAAAGGAAGAGATGTATCGCGGAATCAAAAGAGGGCACAACTGTAAATATCATCATCCATACGTTACTAATCAAACTTAACAGGAGACACCTAATACTTACACGATTGTTCCGTACTGATCAGATTCTACTGAATCAAGGCGTGAAATCTGATCCAATCCGAACGGTGCAACCCTGGTTCGGGACGTCTTCTCACGAAATCGATTCGTCCAATGGACTTACTCCGTAATTAAGCCCCAAATCGACGGTGTGTAATCGGTGGAATCCGAGCCAGATTAAGCACATTTGGGATTGAGACCTAGAGAGACATAATTGACGGGTGGATATGTGGCCATGTGATGCCAACCAGATAAAGATGGGGAAGGGCACGGTTTTGGTGGCTTCGGGGCCAAGCCTGTACACGAAGCTCACAGCATAAAAAATCTACATGTACTTCGAAATAAATCTACAATAATATTTATCATAAAAATGAATATGCAAATAGGAATATCAATATTTGTAGATATCAATTTGAAATGTGTATCCGCATCCGTGTTAACACACATATGGATACATATGCCAAATCATTGGAATGGATAGAATGACGGATCAAATATGGTCTATCAATATATTTGTTGCATCACTAATCTTTATTATTTTCGCATATATAAATATAAAAAAGTATATCATTTTAATTTTGTATATACGGATATGGGTCAAAGTAGTAGATATAGGTTCATTTATGTGTGTTGGCTCCTACCATAGCGAATGCAACTAGATAATCCGTATACATCTTTTATCATGTTCATTTTAAATGAGTATGGATATTTATTTATTTAACAATTATAAATACGAATAAGAAAATCGATTTTATTTTTTGACAAAGATGTGGATATGTATCTCTTTTCATTTTTGGGATACTAATACGGATATTGATAATCACAAAAATTATTGCAACGAATTGCATATAGTAGAGATCAATCGGGAATGTTTTGTGTACAGTAAATCTTCGGATTAGTACAATTTGTCGAACTTCAATTAAGTTCCAATAGACTTTACCATTTGCAAGACGAAACATGCAGCGAAATTATGAAAGTTTGTGGACAAGAATATATTTCCGGGCATTTGGCATTGCTCGTAACTTGACATGAAACAATTTTATAATTAATATCCTCGGTTTCTAAAGATGTATTGACAGAGTTGTGTAAGAGTAGATAAAATGGGCCGAATTATAAGCCCGTTGATGTGAACACCGGTCCATGAGAAGTCCAGAGAGTATGCCCACTCTAAGGCCCTGTTTTGTTGGAGAATAAATCTTGGAATAAGGGGGTCAATA